>JBCAUF010000085.1:10806025-10817521 GCA_038406115.1 Haemulon aurolineatum | reverse complement strand
GCTGACGCAATAGAGGGGAGAGCTGATAGATAAAGGGGGATGTCAACTGGATTCAACAGCAGGTGAAGCCATGTCACCCACATAAGTGCTGTGAGACATTTAACTAGGCCTGTGGCTAGCTTTTCAGCTGTGTGTGTGTGTGTGTGTGTGTGTGGTGTGTGTGTGTTGCTGCAAGAGGTGGCGGTGGCTGGAAGCTGCTGATTGCCAGTCAGTTTCCTCTGGCACTCGAACAAGAATGAGAATGATTTAAGTTGTTTCTGCTCACTTTGGTTTCAATGTGGAAGTCATTCGCTCAATGATTAATCCTGCGCGAGACTCTGAGTTCATGTTTGAGTCACCAAATGTGCAAGTGGCTCGAGAGTTGGTGCATTAATAATCTTAAGTTGAGAGAAACAAGAGTAATGGAGAAAAATTTTTTTCTCTCATTTATTGTCTATTGACATTTTTCAGTTTTTTTCCTGGGTTTTTCAGGGATGGCAACATCAGACGGTCCATTGGTTGACCGGTCACTTTGGTCACTTTGGTCGAGACTGAGATATTCCTATAACTCATTTGTCCCCCCCCAAAAAAAAAACAAAACCAAAAAACAAGTGCTTTAAACTTCCATCCAAATGAAAACATAAAAACACAACTGAAGCACTGCCAGCATGTCACACCAACAGGCAACGAGAAAAGCCTCTGAAGTCATATTGGCCGATTAGAGGCGCGACAATTGCCCCAACAAGCTAGCATTCAGACGCATCTGCTCCTCACTATAGTACAGTAGAAGAGTATTTGTAAATGTATGTGTTAAAACATATAAAGCTCTGTTAGAAGCAGTGTTATTCGGGCCACATCCGCCATTGCATCACCTCATGTATAAATGAGATATACTACGTCACAAACAAAAACCTAGCCTAGTGACAGACATTCATGTCCCCTTTAAGATAAATTGTTGTAACTTTGGTAGTCCTCTAGCATTTTGTTTCATGACAGCATCAGACCAAAACTAAAGACATCAATGAGCAATAAAAGCAGAAATTCCAGTGGATAAACAAATAAAACTTGCAAACTTAGGGTCATGATACCTGCCCAATATTTAATATTTCCAAACTCATCTGCAGGATGTGGGTTTTCACTCCATGTCTGGAGCCCTGGACAAGGCATGGGACCTTTTCAGACAGAAAATTCTGCTTAGAGTCTCTGAAGCATAACAAAAAAGAAACTCTGTATGTTTGACTGCCCTGTTATTTCTTTCCCTCTTGCACTTCCTTGACCACAAATTGTCAGGCAGTTACTCCGTCTCTATGGAAACAGTGTGCCTTAAACCAGGCAGCAAAGTGTTGAGGAGGAGGAGTGGAACAAAGCAGTGAGGAGGAGGGGGAGATGGCTTACAGCTTATTCATGCATCATGCAAAAATTACGTAATTTGGGGGGAAAAAATAAGTCTGGCTGTGCATTTCGTATTTAGCGTTTTTACGCATGTGGTCATTACATTTTCCCGCATCCTAGAGCACACCATCAAGAGGAGCTCCTTGCAGTTGCATTATCAAACAGCGAAAATGGTCCTGTGACAAAAAGGCGTTCAAATATGCCCACGTAGGTGCAGTAATTTTAAATAATATAAAATGACAAAATGTGCAGAGAAAAAATACAACATCACTGAAATCCTCTGAATAAGTTTTGTTTTCCCAAAACTTATCTATTACTGGATGTTCCACGGCACATTGTGCAGATGACAGTCTGAAAAATTACAATGCAGTCTGGGCAAGACACACCCCTGGAGGACGCCTAGTTGTTGACTTACTCCTTCAGCCCTTGAAGACTCGATCTCACAAAGTCCCCCTGAGTTTTTAGAGTAATGGAAAGGTACTTAAGATGGCAGGGGGTTCTCCCTGAGGAGACGCGCCGAGGGGAAGTCAACAAGTGTCAGATAGAGTAAGTGTGCGAGACGGGAGGAAACCAGGGCCAGAAGTAAGAAAGAGGGAAGGAGGAAGTAACAAACCGAGAGAAACCAAACATGGGAAGGAGGTCAGATGGATAATACAGAAGCAGAAGAGAGAAGCAGGGCGAGGATGAAAAGCGGGTGGGGCAAGATGTGAGAGCGTGATGTGGGGTGCATAATACTGGATGTGAGAGAGGAAGACGGAGAGGAGATAAAGAATAGAAACTCTCTTCCTTTTACCATTGTGGAAACCACAAAACAGACTTATTCAGATATGATCCAGAGTTCTCGAAAGGTTTTATTTCTCTTTTCTCCCTGTGAGGGAAAACACATTTACTGCCACACTTTACTCTGATGGACTGCATCATATCAAAAGGACAGAAACATCTAGAAATCAATGATACCTATCACCTCCACGGTAATATTAACACAGATGCATACATCGTATTTTGTCAGAGGAAGAAGATTTCATTTCTGTTGCTGCCAAACCGAGATCCATCCCTGCACATCACGGCGGTGATGGAAAAAGCCTGAGCCCTCTGTTATAATGACAGGATTTTGCAGGAACACTCACTGAGTCACAGTTAAGTTTATTATGTTATCCTCCAGAACAACAAGCCTATCAAAAATAAAATGCGGTACCCCTTTACCATTAATTTTAAAGCCAATGATATAAAATGAAGGCAGTCGTAAAGATGTATTAATTTTACAGTTCTTTTGAGCCTGTGATATATTTGGCTCACCTTTAGTGGAACCAGTAGTTCCAGAACAGGCTTTAAATGGATGAAAATGATATTGATTTTACACTATTTTTGAAACAGTAGAACCAAGGTCTGCACAATATTTGGAGCCTCCTGGAGACACGTTTTTGGTAAAAGTGAAAACCTACTCTCAAAAGAGTTACTGTTGATAAAGTGCAACTCATCTCAAGTCACTCACAAAGTTATGAGCCATTTCAAGATATTTAATGCAGCCTAGTTATGTTTTATGAATCATTTTAAAACGTTCAGTGATGAACCAAACCTTTAAAGTGTCCATTTTCTTTACAAGCCACTTTTTGAAAAATTGAGCTTCTGACAAGGGGTGATTTCTGAGTGCATATTTCACACCGCAGCTTACCATCCTACCAATGTCCCATCAAACAAGTCCGCACGTCACTCACTAATTGGCTCCCGCTGTCAATCCAGCAAAACAGCGCGTATGGCTAATGCAGAGCAGCCCTCGACTCAGTCCTCGTGCGTAGCGTTTCTCCACAAAGACGGTTACGTCAGTCAAAGAGAGTGACTTAGGACTTTCGGTCTACAGATAAGAGACAAAAGTGCCTTGAGCTTGTGAATCAGTGGTACATGTGTGATAGCTGAAAGAACTCGCAATTATAAAGCTAGGATAAAGGCTTTATGATATCACTTGCTTAAATATGGCTCCTGGACACACTGCTGCTAATTGATTGGGCTAAGCAACCCAGCTGTACCAATTTCGCTGTTACTGTAGTTGACAAAAGTGCATGTTTTTGTGTTTGTATTTGTTTTTGGTCTTACTTCTTAATCTTTTTGTATATTTGTGGCAAATTTTTTGGATGCAAACTTTCAGTGTTCCACTGATCAAGGGAACTTTTGCCAACTCTCTTTTTGATGAAAATATCTTGTCCGCACAGAAACTCTGCTGGTGCATATTGTTGTTCTTGTTTGATGATTTTCATCTATTTTTTTTGCAATAACTACATTCATGGCTGTGTTTATGTTGGTGTTCTCGCTTGTTGCTTTGGGAGACGCCATCGCTGTTTTGCCAGCATTGCCCGTATTGATAGCCTCGCATAGATTGTGATTTCAGGAATACACTGTGGGCGACTAAAAGTTTTATTTGTTTATGTAGTTTCATCATTTTAACATTTTTTGGGGTATTGTTTTAGTTCCATTTTATTTATCTATTCATTGTTTCTTTGCATGGCTTTGGCTTTTGAACACACACTTTTCTAAATTAGAAGTTTTGGTCTATTTTTTACCAAAGGTCCTCTGGTCTTGTTGGATACAAACGTCATGACATTTGTAGATTGTTGGATACAAACCTCATGACATTTGTATCTTGATGACGTATGTATCCAGCAAGACCAGAATATTCCACAAAATCACAGAAAAAGCATTTGAATATAATCTCAATGGATGTTCCAGTGTAAGTAAGAGTACTGCAAAGGGGTCATGTGAAGGGCGACAACTGATGTGTTCAGTGGTTGGGATAGATATGTCTATAAAGTCTGTGTCGGTATCTGAGTTTCTCTGCGCTGTAGTTATTACAGTTAGCCGTCCCGTGGGTGTCATCCATCAGTTTCATCACTAGTTCACTGACTGACAAATTAAAATGGCCCACGTCCAACCTGGAGCCTGCTGTGCACCTCCTCCCTCTCCTTTACCTTTCTTTCTCTTGCCCTCAACCTCTCCTGGAGTTGTCATTTTATTTCTGTTTTTATTACTATATATTTCTCTTCTCTTCCTGTCACCCTTGTGTTTTTCTTTTCCCATCTCCTTGTTTTTGACCCATCTTCAGTCTCTGGCTTCATTCTTTGACATTCTCAGGATGTCTCTGTCTCACTTTTTGTCTTCCATATATATTTTCTCAAGGTTTTGTCACACATAACCCTGTCTTACCTATACTCTTCCTCTTGTTTTTTGTATTTTCTACTTTTTTTGGTGCATGCATGCAGACTGCTGACATAAAACATGAAACGAACATCCGCCGTGCGTTATTAACACAAAAGCACTGGGGTAACTTTTCCTCTGATCCATTTGGAAATACACTGAAATTTCCTTATTCAGTACATTTGCAAATTTACTCAAATTTCCTTCATCAGTAAGTTTGCAAATTTGCTGATTTACAAAGGCAGCGGCTCAT
The DNA here is from genome assembly GCA_038406115.1 of Haemulon aurolineatum. NCBI lineage: Eukaryota > Metazoa > Chordata > Actinopteri > Lutjaniformes > Haemulidae > Haemulon > Haemulon aurolineatum. The sequence goes on along the minus strand of JBCAUF010000085.1, from coordinate 10,812,711 downwards.
TATGCAATCAGCTCCTGACTGCCTTCCAGGCAAATTCTGCCAGAGAAGTGGAGCTCGGTAGGCACAGTTCACTGATAGGATTTCTCTGAAATGATCAGGTTGGAAAAACAAAGAAATGCTAACAGTGGCTCGGACCCCAAAACATTTACTTAGGCTACAGTTCCACCTGAGTAAACGTGTGCATTACTCACAAAATAGCGACATTAGTCATCATTCTGGCATAATCATATTATTAATGCAATAAGACGTATTAAACATTTTCCTCTTTAATGAATAAGCTTTAGATAATATTTTATTTGGTTATTTTTGCAATTCCTTTTATTAAACTTGGCCCTGTTTGCATCTGTTCTGCATAGTCTTACTTCTCGCTCCAAGATTGAGTGAGATTATGATTGTAGTTCACAACAAAACCACATCAAGATATAGTTCATGTCATATATGTCTTATAACATTATATATGTTGAAACAGCGATTTGGCCACAAATGATCTGATTGCGTCTGACTTAAAAAGTGATTTGTGCCGGTTGAGGGGGTGATGTCTTGTAACCTCAGTGTCGAATCACAAAATCGGCCCGTCGGTTTTGTGATCTTGGAGCTGGAGTTCGGCTCCGCTCAATGGGACGCACATGTTTACCGCACTCGCTCTCTACCTCTCCGCTCCCCTCTCTACCCTCCTTGGCCTTTCAAACTGCCAACTTTCTTTGACGTGGGCTCCTGCTGAGGGGGGCCGGTCTGGCGAAATTAAATGAGATTTGATTTTTAACTTTAATTGATTTGCCCGTGCTGAGATGGTCACAGTGAATGCTCGTGCTGAATAACTTGCGTATCGAACACAAATTCTCTCTGGCTGTGAAATCAATGGCAGAGGACTTATTGGAGTAAGTGTTTGCATCAGCACTAAATGGATGATGGTTTGCTTTTCTTTGTGTTTTTCGGTTACATTTCTTTTTTTTTCTTCCTGGTGCTGCCAGCGTGACCGCCTGTGCTTCCTTCTGCCTGGCCGTCACTAAATCTGCCTTTCTAGCCTCATTTAACCTCTCTTCTTGCTCTTTTTGTCTGTCATTTGGTCCATATCTCTGGTTTCTAAGCCAAGGTTAGAAAAGATCAGCGTTCCCAGTGTGCTGCTGCCACAGTGTATCTGTGTTTAGAGGTAGATTATACCTTTTCCACTCAAAGCAGTATTTTTCAGCTGCATAGCTGTGAGGTGTGGATCTACATCGAATAGTTTGGTAATCCTCTCTCAAAATGAATCTCTCGCTCTCTATCTCCGTCTCTCTGACTCTTGACAAGTGCAACTCTCTGACTTTATCACTCTTTTTATCACCATCTTTCTTCTATCTTAATCTGTCTTTCCACCTGCCTCCATGTCTCCCCTCACCCTCTCTGCCTCCCTCGCTCTCTCTGCCTCTGCTTATAATAATTCAGGTTCTGCCTCCATGCCGAGCTATTCATAAAGCGCCAGTGATCCAGGAAAAATGCTTCAGAGGCGTTGTTGTTCTGGATGTTGAACAGCAGCACCCGCGCCTGTTCTGCAAGTATGGGCCGTGTTTCCATCTGCACAGCTGACTGGGCCAGATCTGCACACGTCCCAGCTAATTTTGTATAATGGAAATCTCCGAGGGGGCTTTGCACAGCCTTAAACTTACATCCGCCTTTGTAGCACCCTCATATGTCTTACAGCTGCCTTCTCCTTCTCCTTACCCTCTCCCCTTGTTTCTGAAGGGTCACCTCCATGGCACCACTGTAAGCTGTGCTTAAAACGTTTAAAACGTAGAAAAGATTTTGATTCTTCTCTCCCCTGCACCACTCTTTATCTTTTTTTTCTCCATCTATCAACCTCATGTTATCTCTGTTGGTGTCTTCTTGCCCTCCCTCTTGGGTGCGTGACTGATTATGTGTGGACGGAGTCATTAACTGTGGCATAATTATCAATGAACCTGTAGCAGTGCTCCCCTACCTGGTAGTGACCAGCTGTTACGGCACTATGCTTAAGTCTTAATGTATTGACACAGTCCACAAAATGCTGCATAGCAGTGCTGCAGCAAATAAAGTCTCCAGTCTATAAATGAGAGAGTTGCACCATTCACTCACAGGCAAAAACTAGTACAAACTAACCCATATGCTGACAATCGATCAAAGATCAAATTATCTCTGTGGAGCATTTTAGCATCTTTTAGCCTATTCTTGAGGAGTTCCAGCTGATTTAGAGGAATAAAGCTTTATTAACCACATCACATACAGTAGCTGCCCAACATCAAACAGCAGACTGACTATCACCAGCTGGTTGACACAGTGAAGCTTTTAGCAGCGAAAGAGCCTGATATTTTCCCTCAGCAGATGGAGACCAAAACAGAGTGAATATTGTATAGAGTGAATACTGAAAACATGACTTCAAATGAATGCTTACAGTTTTCAACTTTTTTTCTATCAACTTTATAAGAGAGTGAGAGTGAAACAAAACAATAGACTTGTGAGCCATAAAACCAAAACATGAAGCTGAAGGAGATTAAAGAAATGCCTCATAGACAGTGCCTTGATTAACGTTAAGGATAATACCACATACTGCCGGAGTCCATGCATGATTTAATGACTGCCAGGGACCTTTGTTGCACCTCACTCCTCCCCTCTGTCTCTCTTTCATGTAACCAATGTAGGCAGAAAAAACAAAATGCCAAAACTGAAGACGCCAAAGAGCAAGAGAGGTTAAATGAATCTAGGAAGGCAGATAGAGAGACTGTCAGGCTGAAGGAACCACAGCTGGGTGTGTTGGCAGATAGCGAGTGCACCAGAAGAGAAGTATCTGCAGGCAAAAACAAAATGCCAAAACTGAACAGCAGAGTCAGGTGATAATTCTCTGCGAGGCTGTCACTGCGAGCGGCGGCTTTCCCGCTAAACACAGTGATTTGACACGTTGTTGGCGTGCAAATATTGTTGCGCGTAATCTTAAGAAACAATACGGAGGACGAAAGCGCCAAATCCGACACGTGGCAATCAGGTTTGACAGCGCCCTGCTTGATGGCGTTGTAAATCAAATAGCGTGACAATGGTTTGAGTTCACACAGCACATTCACAGACAACATCCCAAATATTCTCAAGTCAACAGTAGGATAATTCAGCGATAATGAACAGTTGTGCACATGTTGGAAGGGGGAAAATAATATCCACACTGTACATCCATCATGCTCCCCGCAGCTTTACGTGTTCATTTTTCATGCGACGTGGGTGCTTATCTGGCAACCACATATTACAAGTTTAAGATGCTAATCTGCCTGCCAATTCTGCTCCTCACAAAATGAGATTACTTCAAAGCATCCAAGATAGTGGTAAAATATTCAGTTTGGTCTTTCCTGATGGAACATTCTGATTTCATATTTGAGATGAGATTTTGAAACAGCTCTCTCATTACGGTTTGTTATGAAACCCCTCTAATTACCGCCGTTTTCCATTATCGAGTAATCAGCCTCTGATCATGTTGTGTGGCCTCAACTCATGTTTCATTTCCGTTGCGGGCTGAGACCTACTCCAAAAAAGGTCAATGTAGGTCAGGATAAAAATGTTCATCTTCTTTACACCTTTTATATCCCATACCTGATTAGAGTTAAATTTAGATTAAGATTAAGATCAGTACAGTGAGTTCTTTATTATTATTTTAAAGTCTTTTTCCCTGACAGTTTGCTGCAAAATGAGTCTAGAATGGTTATATTATTTCTAGATTATTTCTAAAATGTCAGCTTTTGAATCGTATCATTTGTTGAAATGATTCCATGCTCGTTATTATTACTTCTTCATGACTTTTTTTTTTTTTCTTGGCACTTTTCTCCCTCTATCCCAATTTGGGATGGCCTATTCTCCCTACTAACTCTCATTATTTTAAAGACCAAGGCTTTGCTCGACTCATGAGTGGACAGAAAAAAAGAGATGCCCGGCTGCGTTTGAAACCGTTTTGTTAAAACCATTTTCATCCTTCCCCTGCGATCTGGTGGAGTCGGTGAATGGTCGCTGCTTAGCGGGCTCTGATGTTTCACGGGGAGATGAAGACAAAAGTCCTGAGACTCGTGGGGTGCACAGAGAAAACCAGAGTCTGCTGGAAAACTTTGATGTCTCCTCTTTGTTGTTGAAGCTCCACAGTCCATGTGGAAGTGTTGCAAATGAGACAAAATCCAAAATTTTAATCTCGTATTTTCTTGCTCTCTTGCTCACTCTCCCCCAGTAGCTCTTTTGCCCTTTCCAACTCACATTGATTCAAACAGAGGGAAATAGATGGAAGTCTGGAATGGAAGCCCCTCTTTGGACAGCAGCCCCCTTTCCCTTTCCTCCCAGGATGCCCTCTGTTCTGCTGAGTCATTTACTGTTGTGCCGCAGTCAATGCAGCTCAGAATACCACCGACAATGAAATGCAGAACTGAATTCCTTGCTGGGAGAGCGCGAGCACCAGCCGACTTTTTTCCTCTCCTTTGAAAAATGAAAACCCAAATCTAATCTTGTCCCTCGCTATCAAATTAGCAATTAAAATTGCAAACAATAGTGTGGCTGGTTTCACTGTTCTCTGCGCCACCCCGGGGCGAACTGGCCTTGCCTTTCCAAAGATGTTTAAATGTCACAGTCAAAGAAGTTGAAAAAGACCATTAACAGTGACATTTTATTGTGTATGTGGGTGTGTGGGTGTGTGTGTGTGGTATTAGAGCATACAAACACACATACATTCAGAGTAAATTGTGCATTCTACCGAATGCAAATACTAGACCTTAGGTTGTTTTAGGTTAGTGCTCATGACGTGTTTTGCACTCCACTTGACGTTTAGTGTGGTGTTCCCTTTTGACCCCAGTCTCACTCCCTGTGGTCTCCGTTCCATTTTCTAAAAACGGATGCATTCTTTATGAAAACAGAGCTGTTTCTGCTAAACTTGCAAACAGTATGTGTGGATATGGATATCCGACCGCTAATGAAGTAAAAAGTGGATTGTATTCCCGAAATCTGCCGTACCGCCACTCTTGTCTGCCTCTAAGTCAACACAGCCGTAATGTCCTTTTCTGACCCTCCTCCCGCTGTCATAAACCAGAAGTTTGATTTGAGGAAGTGATACTATCCCACAGGCGCTGGTAGGAATTATAGGGGCCCTTAACAAGATGTGACTCTGGACACATTAAAAAACTCTATCAATCTCAGACTTTATGGTTCCCCCCCTCTGGAGCTCAGGGCTGACTGACTCATTACCTCGACTCTACTCACTCCACTTCCTTTATGTGTTGCCTTCAACCAACTGCAGCCCATTAGATAACGTACTGGTATGGCGTGAACTGTTGTCATTGGGGTACAGTATAAAAGTGTGAGGCGATTAAATCCCAACATAAATTTAGATCTTTAACTTTGAACTCAATCTGTAATCTGTCCTGTCTGAATGATGATAACTGTAACTGTGGTGCCAGTGCAATAACTTCACACCCGTTCTTTCTTGTCTGTGGATAAAGTAGATCCTGGGGGGGATCCCGGGGCGTTCTGATGGCCAGATTGGATATGTAATCCCTGTTGCATGTTCTGCTGCTCCAAAGGAAGGTGGAATCCTGATCAGACACCAACGGCACCTCATTTGGCTTCTTTTCCAAGACGCAGCGGTTCTACCCTGGGGTCCTTCCGGATATCTCAAACTGTCCCTGAGGCTTGACCCCAGACAATCTGAAGAAAATTCATTCTGACATCGTCAAATCCTTGCCCTTTTGGTCTCCACCCAAAGCCCACGACTGAAGGTGAGGGATGAGACTTAGATCGGCAGGTAATTTGAGGTTTTCACCTTCGGGCTCAGCTCACTCTCCACCACAACAGCTTGGTAAAACGCCTGAATGGATTTGCCAGTCGATCTCATGCTCCATCTTGCTCTGACCGACTGACAGGATCCTTGAATATTTTTAACCTAGCACATCGCACTCTGCAAATCCCCGCAGAGATCACAGCTCCAACGAAGTTAGCAGAACATCCTCCCCTTTGGCCTCCCAAACTCTTCTTGCGCCCGAGTTTATGCTTCCGTGACCCAAGAGGATGACAAACTTGGCTTAAAGGGATAGTTTGGCATTTTGGAAAATATGCCTACCCTCATTCTCACTGAGAGTTAGAGGTGGAAATTGATACCGCTCTCATGGTGGCTGTGCACAAACTATGGAACAACAGCCAGGAGGTGGTTATCTTAGCTGAGCATAAATACTGAAGTTGAGCGATGTCAAACTATTCCTTTAAATCAACATAACATCAATGCCTTTTTTCCCTTAAAATAATACAAAAGGGCCACATGAACCTTGTACTTGATCAAAAACATCATCCAAACCACCTCCACAGCATTGTGTTTACATTGCAACACTGTCCCGCAGTTTGCTCCACACTGTAGGCAGACTGTAGTGTGGGTGCCCATGATCCTCTGTCAATCATAGTGAGGATTTACGGTATATCCAGTAATAAGCCCACTGACCCACAGAAAGATATGTCAAACCCCAGTAATAAACCTGTAAACCACCAATCATAAGGAGAAAACAACAGCAATGCTGGGTTGCATCAGCCGTGAATCAACTTATAGATTTAAAGCAGCAGGCCAAGAGCTACGGTGCAGGGTATAAATTCTGCAAATGAAAATGGATAACATGGGGGTGGATATGAATGGTTGGGCTGGTGTGTGTGTGTGTGTGTGTGTGTGTGTGTGT
>JBCAUF010000085.1:10753144-10765595 GCA_038406115.1 Haemulon aurolineatum | reverse complement strand
CCATGCTGTGCTTCAGCTTGCCATTTTTATGCTCAATAAATATTTGTTCCAATTTCAGAGTTGTCTGACTGAACTATAGTAATTTTTTAACATTTTAAGGTAGAAATGTTACATATATTTGAATCAATACTTTAACATTTGGACATATGCGGACATATGGCATTTGATTTCTTGCGGAGAGGTAGGTGATGAGATTGATACCATTCTCAGAAAGCAAAGAAACATATTTTCCAAATTGTCATGCCATAGTTGGTTCCTTCCTCACAGAAATCTGATGAAAAAAATATCTTGTTCTGAGGTTGTATTCAGTTTGTTTATAAAGATGATTTTCATTTCTGTAGGAAACTATTAATGAGTAAACTCAGTTTTAGGGGGGGTGCAATTTTCTCTTTTCATTAGAAACAAAGCCTGTAATTTGCATCTGTGATTTCTTTTATCATCTATGGTAATGAATACCCACACAGGGTCACACCCCATATCTATCCTTCATTGGATTGTACAAAGACACAACAACAATACAACATGAGTGACAGCTCTGTCAGTGTCTAAGCAGTTATCTCAAAGTGACACTTTTCTTACGCTTAGCTCTGCTGAATCTAAATAATCTGGGACATTTAGTTTGATCCTGTGCTTGTGTGTATATCTGTGTCATGTGTAAGCCTATACTGTATGTGCACCCACATGCGTGGGAACTTAAGTGTTTTCATCGCTGTTAGCGTGTTTGTGAGAATGCGAGCAAAATGTGTGGAAGCATAATGCAATAGGAACAAATTTGTGTGCGTGTATCAGTGCGTGTGTGTTTTGTGTGTGTATAATGTGTGCGTGTCAGCGTCTGTACTCCTTAGATAAGAATATGGCGTTGTTGTGGAATAAAAGCCCTTTAGAATCAGCCCCGTGGGAAAAGTGGACACAGTTATCAAGGAGCCGGAGACCCTGACAAGACGTCAAGACTGTAGCAATAATACAACATGAGGATGAATAACAGAAAACCTTAATAACATTATCGTTGCTTTCATTAATTCTCTCTGTTGCTCATTTAGTCCTCTACATACTCCCACATGCTTGTGACTTTGGCTTTAATTTAATCTTTGAAACTCTAAACCTCTTTTTCTGTTGCTGTACATGAAACTGGAACCTGGAAAAATAATTATGTCAGTGGCTATGTGGCTTAATGTCAGGTGGTGAAGTTTTTTTTGTTTTTTTTTTAATGACAAACTGTAGGTTTTTCACATACAGTAAAGCTGAGAGGCGTTTCCTTCGTGGAAAATACACCTTTGTCCCAGATTTGACTATTACTGTAGTTCTGTACATCACAACTAGCCTATCAGATGTGGCATTGTCTAAAATGTCTGAATGATGTGGCATTAGGATACATGATATGTTGTCGTATAATGTATGGCATGGGATGTAAAGCATGCCAGTGATAAAAGGCTATGAATAAATTTAACTTCCATTATGTTGCTGCATGTTGTTTGGAGGAAGACTGTGGGAGGAAGGAGGTGTGGGCAGAGGGATATTCATCAGAGGAGCAGCTGTGACGGTCCTGGAAGTTCTTGGGTTTTTTTGTTTCTTTTTTCCCCCTTCATTGATCATTTCTTTAAACCAAGCTGCCAGCATGACGGCCTCATATCTTCAGCCACCATCAGCAATCATGGCCTTGTCTTCTTTTACCTACATCAATGTGTCTTTTCCTGCTGTAAACATATTTGTCTAAACACTGTTTTCTTTTTGATGCAAAATCCAATACTTTCTCCAGTCCCAAACAACCCTATGCCTGTCTCCACCCGCCTGGGGTCCCCTACTATGGCACTATAGTATCTACCATTGCAGCCCGCAGCCATGCATTCAACCAACCTGCTCTATTAATTCCCTCTAGCAACAGCTTCTCAAGGCTACGCCAAACCTGCACAAGATATGAGGCAAATAATGAAAATGCACAGTTTGCCGAAAGCATAGTGCAATTTTTTTTAATGGCTTCTGCTGAAAGAGAAGATGACTGTGAGGCCGGAAATTCATCAGCTCCTTCATGACGGTGATTTTAACCGAAAATACTGCTATGTTTTCAATTGACTATTTGGGTGAACAGAGAAGTTGATAACCAATAATGTGAACAGATGTTTAAATGCTGGTTCATTCATCCATCACAGCCCCAGTAACTTTTTCTACCACCACTGCACATGTTTCCACTCCAGTAAGTGAATAATTTAGTCACTCTTTGAAAAGTTGTTGGGAAGTGACAATGACCTCCTCGCCTTCCATGACCCTTTCAAATCAAAAATCCACTTTCATTGTGTCGAATAAAGGGTGGTACAGGGGGAAAAAAAATCCACAGTCATGGCCTTCAATAGAAGTAGTTTTGGCCATGCATCTGTTTCCTTATGTAAGGCAATTGATTTTTCTCATGCCTTACAAAGCTCGACAAAATATTCAGTTTCAGTAATTTTGGTCAGATACGGCAGAATAATATCTCAATAATGTGTTCATGGTGGCCCCGAAGGTATATTTTGAGCTGGCGGAAACGAATGTCAAGTATAAGGTAAGTACCTCTGTAAATGCACTATATGTCATTTGTAAAACATAATTTGTGATGATGTCTAGAATGATGTAATAATGAGCTGTTATTACATCTGTTTCAGTGCGAAGCAGTAAGAGTGAGGGTGTCGTGTCAAGCTGTAGCAGCATAGAAAGATTTGTTTAAATATTTTGAACCCTGTTCTTTTAATGTTCGATTTTGTTTAATGAATTTCCTTGTGCATTTGGCCTCATTTTATGAAATAAAATACTTGAGACATCGAATTTGTTCTGGCTTCATATGAACACACCAATGAGGTAATGTCAAAATACAGTTGATGAACAGAATGATAAAAAAAAAGAAACTGAAGACTTAAATTGTCTTTCATATAATAAATGAAATGGGAAATGCATCAGATGAAATTTAGTATGCTTTGGGAAATAGGCATGAGTTGTCTAAAATGCTTACAGTGAGTTCAAAGACATGTAGTCAACAGTATTTTTTTCCTACTATAAATCGTTGTAAATAAAACTGTAGCCTAAAGCCAACACAATAAGTGGTGAGAGCAGTGCTGACTGCGGGGCTCAACAAGCTCTCTCACTGTGGGAAAACAAAGTCTCTGCCAACACATAGCAATTCTGTCACTAATCAGAAATGATTGAAAAAAGTCATTTAATAGTCGTGACACACCGCTGTGATTCCTGACAAGACCTCAGCTCCTGAAGGTTAGATCTGTGCAGGTCCGACAGGTCAGCAGCGGTCTGCACAATAAACCGAGATGACTCGGGCTGAAGTGGTTTCTGTTGGCGGAGCTGCTCAGCGTGTACAGCACAACAGCAGCTGGAAGCAAGATGTCTGGCTGAGCAGTCTGATTCACTTAGTGGAAGCAGCCACTAGTTTTCAGCTCAGCAGTGTCTTGGATGCGGGAGACAAGTTTCCAGTTAAGGAGCAAATGTATCTTGTAAGAGCCATCGGTTCCTTTGAGTTCCTTAACTCTCCATATGCACATTTTCCTCCAATATTTCAGAGGAAGCAAGGTATTAAATTAATTAAATCTGCATTTTGAACACGTTGATGTCCCTCAAGGGTATCTAAGGTAATCTTAAATGAAAGACTTAAAATCTGCTATGCTTATGCGGCAGCTTGGCTGGTTTATGCTAATGACATTGTTAGCCTAATATCTGCTAATTAGTGCTAATGCTCTAATTAAAATATATAAAGTTCCACTGCAGAGGAGCTGTCACACAAAACATCAGGTGTAGACCGTAAATGTACAATATTAAGGTACTTGCATTTTATTTAAAATAAAATATAATTCATCATCCATCATCAAAGTGTTTTGGGTTACAAGCACTTCTTCCACCACTGAAAAACAGAAATAATTTATGTACAGCAGTATTTAGGCTCACAATTATGAAAAACAAAACAAACACTACATACAATGATTATGCGTCAGCCAAATCATACATTTATAGGGAAATTTAATACCATCCAGATTGCATGTCTCTTTAACAGACAGAATATTAATATTGAGCCCATCTGCTAATTGTTTACTGTCAAAGACTTTCAGTTGGTTATTCCTGCTGACATATATAAAATATACATTGTGAGAGTGCCCCCGTAAAGTGAAGCCAAAACATTTTGATGCTACATAAACAGCGCATCTCTGCCTGCAATTAAGTCAGACAGGTGTATGGACGGGCGCTCAACACTGGGGAAAATTTGATCGGGACTGCACAGACTCTGGCTCCAAATGACATCAGCAGAGCTCCATATTTGTGGGGAGGTGGTGGAGACACAGCGTCCATTCACATACAGTCCACGGTTATAGCTAATATTCACCGGCGGAAGCAGACATGTAGGAAGAACTACTTTGTTAAGGTTTAGAGAAAAGTGGTATTCATGGTTAAATAATACAACAAGACACAACCTGAGGCTGCTGGTGCTGAATCCTCCACATCCCCCACACCCCCTTTATGCTGTGCTATACTGTATCAGTATCACACTACTCCCACCACTGACACGGAGCATTTGCTATGAATCAATAATGCAGAATACTTGCATATAAATGTCTTCAGAAGGAGATAGGATTGCAAATAAGAGAGGTGATGAGAAGTGTTTTGAGAACTGAATTAGCGGAAGGCATGTGGGTGTATGTTCCCGAAGGGCTGTTTAATGGTCACCACAAATTCGCTGAGCCTTCTGCTTTAGCTGTTATTTTTGTGTTTATATTTCCTGCCAAATGTTCGATCCATACCATCTCACCTCTACACATGGGTCCCCTGGCAGCCATATCCAACTGTAATGTTGAGTCATTTTCATGATTCATTCAGTTTCTTAATTCTATTATTACACACACACACACGCACGCAGTTACGGCATAATTTATTGTAAAACAAAAGGCAGGACCAGGCTCTCACTGGTGGTACTGCGGGTACAATAGGCTTTCAACCAACCCTTTAAAAGGCTTTATCTCTTATCGTGAAGCAGCAAATTAATATTCCAAAGGTTTTATGTCTATACAGGCATGCGTGTGTGTAGCTGCGTGTGTTGATGGTTTTCATTTTGTCAGTACGGTGTGTCAGTGTGTGTGTATTGGCATGTGTGCACAGACATTGTGTGTAATGATGATGAAGTGCTTTTGGCAGCATTCTGCCTCATAAAACAATGGCCATCAAAGGTCCTCCTGTGTCATCTATTGCTACTCTCCATTATAGCCACTCATTTCTGCTAATTCAGTCCCATTATTAAAATGATATATTACTATTGTGTTTATTGCTCTATTAGCTTTCTTGTCCGTCTTCCAAATGACCATCTCTCATTGTTTTTCTCATACATTTTTGTCTCATAGACTGGCAAAATGAAATTCATTCTTCTGGTGATTTTGCATGCGTGCACCACATGTATTCACACCTGCACATATACTGTAAATATTCACATATTCATTTCTTTTAGCCGACTCAATATTGGATGAATGCAGTGAATACTACTGTATACCATCTGCTGGCTCTGCTGCTGAATGCTGAGCTGTATTCTGGCATGCTTGCATTTTTTTCCCTCTCTGTTTATCTTGATTTGTGTCTCTGTTTTCTCCCCTTCTGTCTTGCTAACCTCATGTCTGTGGCTCGCTCCCTTTCTTTGGAATCCAGTAGCTATGCTGGCGGAAGTGCTGATTTGTTTGGCTCACAGACTGGGTGAGGGGGATGCGTGGCCCTGCAAACATTTGGGTGACTTTGGGTGGTTTTTGGCTGGGTGGTTGACTGGGAGCCTGGCTGGCCACCAAATGACGTAGGCTGCTTTATGGCTGACAGACTGTACGGCTGGGTGATTGAGTGACTGCCCATGTGATTGACTGGCTGGCTCACCATCTGGTTTCCTGAATGAATGAATGAATAGCTGGCTGGCTGGATGGCTACCAGAGTGTTGAATTCACTGACTTGAACGCATGTCTGTCTGGTAGAGTGACGAAAAAATTGTTTGTCCATGTAACTTGATGACTGAGTGGATGTTAAGTGTCCATGAGAGTAATGTCTATTCCTCTTTCTGAAATAAAGTGAATAAGCGTAATTCCTAAAGTGTTGAACTATTTCTTTTTAGTCTGCTATTGTCTCTATGTTTTAAAATTTGACATTTATTGTGTGAACTTTTGATGAACAGTCAACATCGATCCATATTTTATGACACTGCTTTGGATGTTTTAAAAGTTTGAAATGTATTTTGTCTTGAGTGCTCAGAGTTTCAGTACTTGAAGTTTTGCTGAGTCATAAAGTAAGTGATTTAAACTTTTATGAAGTGGTATTAAGTAGTGGCATCAGCATCTTTCAGCTCACTTTAGTGGACAATGGTTTTGGGTTGCTGTTTTTGTTTCATGGTTATCCATTTTGTTGCCTTTTGATAGTTGCTATTCATGTCTAACATCTGTGTCATTGGAATTGCTGGGATACATGGTGATATTTTTACATGTTTTGTAGTGATGTGGCACAGTGATGTGTGCTCTCTTTGCAGAGCCAACAGTAAAAACTAGTTTGCATTGATCTCCAGCAATTTGGCTCCCAAGCCCCTCACTGATGTGACTGGATGTCACAAGCATTTTACAAGGTATGCACTGATCTATTGAGTGAAACTGTGCCGCGATCTGTCAATTGATCACCCTGACACTAATGTGAATGCATACCTAATTATTCAAGAATAGCTGTAAGGGGCATGGACACCAACCCATTCAAGATCCTTGCAGCAACATGTATATTTGCAAGAAAATGTATGGTTTAATCAGACTTCTTCTTTTTTTTTTTTTTTTTTTTACATGTCAGTCAGTGTAATTTTTTAAGACAGCCTAACTGGAAAATCTTTGTTTGTTCTGCAAATTGGCTTTCTCTGCCTGCTGTATGCATTTGATTCAGCAGGCAGTGGATCAATAACAGGCTTTTGTTGTGAGCATTTGTCTCTCTGCCTTTCTGTTGGTGAAGAAATGCTGAGTCAAGAGGCAAATAATGCTACTTAGGATTGTTTCCTCGGTCTGCAGTTGATTGGGCCACTTATGGGCATGTGTGTGTGTGTGTGTGTGTTTGTGTGGCTGATTTCAATTGGAGTGCTCTTACAATTTGATGAGATGTTTATCTCTGCTGTATGAGGATTGCATCGTTCAGCTTAAGTAAATGGGCTTTCTTTCTGTCTTTTTTTTTCTCTCTCTGGGCCCTTTCGGTATACATTTTCCGATATTAACAGAATACATATGCTGACATCTTTTTGTGCACATGGTGACAAGAAACTCCAGTAAAGTATGGGACCTTAGTGGTAAAGTCACAACAATTAGATTGCTGTAACCAATTTACTGTTGTTGCAGGAAATTCCCATTGATGCTCCTTTTGTCACACACAAATTAAATGTTGTCAAGTTCATGAAAAAGAAACCCGTGGTAATATCTCAGCAACAAGCACTCAATCCCTCCATTTCATCTACTCTGAAACTTGGCCATGAAGAACTGGATTAATGTTACGTGTACCCTAAGATCTGCCATTTCCAAATGAGTCAGTGTCTAGAGAGAGGCTTTATTTGTCCTCGTTAGCAGGATGTTTTGCAGAAGGTGCAGCAGTGAGAATATTTATCAGTGTCCTGCAGCCTTGACACAATTTGTTTAGACAACACAGTTCTGGGGATTTTCATTTCTTGGTGCCAAAATGTGTTTATGCCCCTAGGCCTTCTCAGCATCAGGTCCCGTGGCCTCTCAGTGTTTGAAGTATCTCTTTTCCTGAAAATCTTGGGTGTTCATGTGTTGGCTGGAGACTGTCTGTTTTTTTCTTTGTTTGTTGTCCTTTTGTTTGTTTTGTAGGAAATAAGGCATAATATTTATAATAATAAGTAAATAAGTAAGTATATGTATATATTTATTGAGGTACTGTGCTTGAGCAGATTTGATTTACTTTACTTGAGCATTTTTATTTCAGATTATGCTCATGTGCTCATATGCTCATATTTCATTTTTAATATAAAAACCCAACAGTAAATAAAATAGTGAAATTTGCCACTCATGCATCAGTGCATCAGTTGTAAGAATGCAACACTATATCAGTGGGCATTTTGTCAAAGCAGAGCTTTTACTTGTAATGGAGAATTTTTAAATTGCAGTGTTGCTATTTTTATTTCAGGAAACAGTCAGAATACTTTGGACTACATGTTGTCATACTGGTGGCAGTTTTGTTGACCCGGTGTCTCCCCTATGCTGACTTTGTTGCTCAGTAACACCTGACAGCTCTTCAGTCTGAGATCCCAACATACTATTCATCACATGGCCTGGAGACTGTTCTTCTATGGGGAGGTCATAGGTCTGACCACACCAGACCTCTGACTCCTGTGATGAAATACAAGAATGTAGTTTGTGCCTGAGAGGGATTAATAGTGGAGTAAAATAGAATTTTCCATTTATCGCCTATTAAACACAAAAGAGCTGGGAACAATGGGAAGAGAAAGTGATGAATGGTGGAGGTTATTATTGGACACATATGCAGTAGAAAGCCTGCCTTTGTGCTCTTGCCAAAGCGATAGAATACTTTAAGCACAAGGCCTTGTCCAGTTTAACCCCCACCTCAGATTAAACAGAGGGGCATCTGTCTTTTCCAATTTACAGAATCTGTTTGCTTTATTGAAGTTTTGTTTTTTATCCTTTTCTGTTCTATTTTACTTTTTTTTTGCTCTCTCACTCTCTCTCGGTGTTTCCTTTCCCTTTATAATCGCTCTCAAATGCCCAGTGCCCCATCTTCCTGTTCTGTTCCCGGTCTTTCACCCTGTCTCCATGCAGATTGTGTTGATTTCCCATCGGAAAATCACAGTGCGTCTGCACGAGCAAAATACAGTCCTCATTACAGCGTAACAAAGCCAGGTAAAGGGAAGTGTATTACCAAGCTCGTCGACAATACAAGATATATGTTTGGTGCGTCACTAAGCTCTTGCAGCAACAGGCAGACAAGCATATCAAAATCTAATTAAGAGCAAGACATGAATTTCTCAAACTAATCCGCCCTCAACCCTGGTGTTCTGCTATGAAACTAAGTTTTAAAGTACTCAGCAGCTGATTCTAACACCCAGGTGGTTTCCACTGGCAGGTTTCTTTGCTTAAAGATTTCATTTTTTTTATGGCTTCTTCTTTCTGCCTCGCTTTCTCTTTGTCTAGTTTGCATTTCTCTCCCTTTTGTTCTTGACGGTTATTCATTCTGTCTTATATCAGTTTCTCCGTGTCCTGCTTTTCTGTATGTACATAATATATCTATGTTTTCTTTCTTTCCTCTTTGTACACCCCACGCTTCTATTGGCTTACGCCCTCTTTCTATCCTCATTTCTGTCCTTCTTTGCAATAAAACTGTCTTAAATTCCCATGAATCTAATATATCACAACCTTCGCCTTCCACTTTTCTCTAAGAGCAACTTAGTTGACACGGTGCAGTGACAGATTTCTTGGCAGTGCATCAATTAGACTTGTCAGACAGCTGAGCCTGGCTCTTTCTCCAAAAATTGTCAACCTCTCAGTTATCTTTCTGTGATCATTCAGTCACATGCACTGATACAGAACATTCAGATACACACACACACACATACACACACACACACACACACAAACAAACTGAGTCTTGTCCCTTTGGCTTTTCCAGGTCAAGACTGTTTGAGTGCTGTGTAATGTATCTAGGCACATTGGCACGCAGCCTCTGCAATCAAGTGGACCAGGATTCGCCAACAGGACATTTGACACATTCACACACGCCCCCAAAAATTCACACACCAGCAGCTGCCAGCAGATGCACAAACACACATGTATACAAGCACTGTTAAATTCATGTAAGTAATTTAAAATAAATGAATACAATAAATGTCTTTTAGCACCTCATACTGTAGGAGCATATACGCTGTGTTGAAAAAGTCACATGCACTGTAAACAGTCAACATATCACCTCCATTTATCTGGAGATTAAGGTGACTGAAACCTACAAAGACAAGATAACCCACAAAGAATAAGTATTTTCAGCACAAGGTTGTACACAGATGTTTTAGTCTTGACAGTCACAAATACTCAAATGAATGGAGGACATTACACCAGACAAAATGTACACCACTGCTCTGCTGTTACAATTAGACTCTGCTATTAGAGTTGAGATGCGTGGCCACCTTGCAATGGTTATTTTTTATTTTAAACCTTGTTATTTCTCTTTGTTTATCTCTTCAGTTCATCTTACAAACATAATGCACACAGAGAAGCACACATGCAAGAACACCTCATGAGGTTTAAGCAGCTTTTTACTCTTGGCCACAGTGCTTATTAGAGACACATTCCTGATCCACACACACACACCCTGCACTATTCACGTCCAACACGAAAATAATTGAGGTAAATGCAGACCTATGCACATGCACAGAGATCCATAAGCAGTCATATTCAGCGGTATGCTCACACTTGCTCGCTCGTTCTCCCACTCTCCCTCCTGACAGCTCAGCTTGTGCTAAGCAGTCTACAGAGAGCTGGTGTGAAAACAGCCAGGCCAAGAGTTAAATGACTGTGGGATTTCTCCTAACGTCAGTTAGAAACCCCCACTGGTCAGCAAAACCTGCTCGCACATGTCAAACTGTCTTGTTAGCCAGACACCTGTGTATGTGTGTGTGTGTGCGTGCGTACATGTGTTGGATGAAATGTCTGGTCATCTAGTCCGTAACATGTATGCGTGTGCGAGGCTGCACTGTGGGTGTTGTGAAAGGGTTGGTTGGATGATTTGTGGTCCAGGCAGAGAGGGGAGCACTCAGGCATATTTTACAGGGACGAACTCGGGTGAGAAGATGAATAATAATGGACTGCAGCCAACAGGGCAAAACCTCAAACTGAATTACTGAAGTGCACACATGGATTTTCTAACGCTTAACCCGGGTAGATGAATAGCAGTCGGTTATGTATCACACATAGTCTCAATCCTCTTGTGAACCTGAATCATGCAGGCGGTAATTGTATTTCATGCCAGGCACAGCTCACCTTGTGCTCGGGAGCCTGAGAGCAATTGGAGAGTACAGGTTATTTATCGAGGGAAGAACTTTGGAAAAAATGTTGGTATATCAGATCACTTAAAGATCAATAGTTGAGTGTAATGTTTTGTTTTGTTTTTTCTCACTGAAGAAATTAGAAATCTGACACATGATGTCTAGAATTTCTCTACATGTCGAGAAATTCTAGATATCATTTGTCAGATTTCTAAACAGCGATTCAGTCGTGACTCCTTTGGCAGTAAAAGACCACAACAGTAATCCAAAATACATGCGTGGTTGACTTTTAATTTATTTGAGAGTCAATCACTTTTTTTTTTTTTAATCACTGATGGTTCAAAACAATTATAGTTGCATTTGTGTTTAGTGTTATGAAGGACTCATAGGAGTCTACAAAACAAATCAACCTCCTTGAAGTTACATTTCTGTACAACTAATTTGCATCTGCAGGTAGATTTAAAAGGAAATGCAATGCATGACAGATTAGTTTTTGTATTAGCATAATGAGGACAATATATCACTGACTATGTATTCTATTTTTTTCCCACCAAAATATCCAGTCTTGCAGTAGTATCCGCTTGTAGTGACTACAGCATTGTGAAACCTTTTTACGGTTATGTTTAGGCACTGGCCACAGAAGATATTATAAAATTGTTTTCACAGACTGAGTAACACTCCCCATGACTAGTAAACTGATCCTGATGTATGGTGGAATTCAGACACTTAAAGTAGAAACCTGAAGCAATAAATGAGGCTGCAATGCGTCTCTCTCCTCACATAGTGAATATCGGAAAATACTACCAGGTGTGGATGTGTGCAGTTTTCTGAATGCTCATAGGGAGCATGCATGCTCCAGGAAATCTTTACAAACTTCCCCCTGGTTCCCATATGAGAGGAGAGAGTAAAATAGTTAACATTAAATCTAATATGCCATGGTGTAGCGCTGTACAATAAGGGAATGCCCCCTCTCCTGCAGCGTATAAATAATAAATAAGCACAGTGCAGCCCACCATAGCTGAATGAAGCAATCCATATGAAGAAGAGGATACAGCCTCTTTTTAGAATACCATTTAATGCCACTGACAAAATTCATGCAGTATATACATAGTGTATACATTTACATATGCATGAACCTATGGTGGCTTATTGTCATTTCTCACCCCTCGTGCAAACTCGGAACACGCTTCTAGAGATGCTTGATTAGACAGATGGACTCAAATCCATCACTTAGCAGATGGCATAAAATTGTTTATAGTTACAGCCTCTGAAATAGCCCACAAATACAAAAAGGCCATCTGGGTACATGTGGGGTTTGCAACAACAGCCCATCTTTTCATTTGTCATTTACTATCACAGAATCCGATGTAGCAATCCCCAATGGTGCTTTCAGTAACTTAAACTACCAATGCTTGATGACTGCAGAAA
>JBCAUF010000085.1:10730415-10745103 GCA_038406115.1 Haemulon aurolineatum | reverse complement strand
TTCAAAATCAGTTTTCGCACGACTCACTTAATTTTCCCTTAGACACACACACACACACACACACACACACACACACAGTTCCCCATTGCTTTTGCCATTAGTCATTACACTTTTTTGTTTCTCTCGTTAGATTGGCTTTATTCTGAGAGAACACATAAGCATACAACATCTTTATTCAGTCATTTGCCCTTTCTTGGTCACATATGCACCCAATGACAAAGTGTTTCACGTATCCACATGATCTGTATCATCCATACAATACTTACAGGTTCTTTTCCACTCACTGTATTTGAGAGTCAGAGTGATAAATGGCCAATCGAATGAGGTTGGACGTTCAGGATTAACACAGTCTGTTCTGTTTCTCTTGTATGCCAAAAGAAAAAACGCCCGCATCTTCACAGTGCTATCCCCAACACTAATTCAGTCTTTATCACTGAAACAGGTGTGCCTCAGTTACCACTGGGGCAACTTGAAGCAGAGGTGAATATTAATGAATCGATGTCTATAATTGATGTTGGCATATCAAAATAGATGTGCATCAACACACCACATCTAATGGCTTCATAAAGAGGGATGAGTACACCCACTGATGAAGTGTTTCATTCAGTTTTTTTTCAATTTAACTCACAAATTTCAATTTCACATGATTTCCAAAGGCCATGTTACAACTAAATCTTCACCTTACCTAATGTTGCATTTTCTTTTTCACCCCTTTCCATTCCAAGAAAGTTGGCGAACTAAAATTCTTTATAGAATATATTATCTTACGATACATTATACATTCAGCATTGCCTGAAGGTTGGTTGTGGAGAGAAGAGGATATCTTTTATACTGTGCCTCATTTTCTTTTCCCTTTTGTTTCTAAGAGGAAAAAAAAATTTTCTTTGAACCAAGGTCAAGCAAATTCCTATTGAATTTATTAAGCACATGCAGAAGAGAAAGGGAAGCAATTTAATTTTTTAAGTGGGTGCTCTTCGGAGAAGTGTTTGTTACAGTTGCAGGTGTGGATAAATTGATAAACAGTGGGAGTGTAATAATTAAGTCTAAACTCAAGAACATTAAAGGTGACACAAACTGTTATAAGGTTGGAGATCCCCGTTTGGAGATATAGTTGAAGATTTGGGGAATCACGCTTATTCACTTTCTTGCTGAGAGTTAGATGAGAAAATCGATACCACTCTCATGTGTGTCTGTGAAGTACAGTATGAAGCTGTAGAGCTAGGAGACAGTTGGCTTAGCTTAGCATGATGACTGGAATTTAGGAACTGAGAGCAAGAGTGGCTCCATCCAAAGGAAAAAAAGGAAAAAAAAACAACCTCTGAAGTGACTCCGATGGATTTATACACCAACAGAAATGCAAAACTGGCAAGTTGTGGTTTTGTAAGGAATTACTTCCTGGAGTCTCTGCTTGTTGTCCAGCAACCAAACTCCTATTAAATTATTCCACTGGCAAGCTCAGTGAAATGAATCACCTAAAAAATCTTTTTATTTTTCTAAGAGTTGACCACAATCAGTCACACACATTGCGATATTGATGTACTGTAGGCTGTAGCAACCTATGTTTTGCTGCAGACATCAATCCATATAACCTTTTTACAACCATTATTAAAACAGCAACTTCACCTCTTAACCCTGGGGGTGTTAAAGCAAAGCACTTTCCATTCATTTATACAGAACCTTGTGTTCTCACATTTAATGTATTACACTTACAGGCTTTGGCAGTGAGTCATTGTTGTTGATCAGAATAAACAATAACCATATTAATCAAGTTGTCTGACAGAGTTCAATAGGTCTACAAATCCACTGAGTGATCGAGCTTTAATCCCACGAACAATAACTTTGCATATTACTCAACAAGGGTGGTATAAGAGAATGCCATTGATGGAGTATTATTCCCAGGGATGTGGGCAAGACAGTTTACAAAATGACTGACAGTGTAAAACTGAAAATTTAATGGACCACAACCACACCAATTAATATCGCAGAGACTCCCCTTAATGAGGATTTCTTAAGATGGCAGCAACCAATTAATCTCCCCTCTGATCATGAAATATCTTTTTTTGTCACTTCAAAGGAATAACTCTAATCTGTAACATGGGAATTTAATATTCTGAATGTCAACAACAAAAGGATTCAATGAAAGACTAATCCATGTCTTTCTCAGTTTGTAATTGCACGGCAAACATCAATCAATTGCATCTTAGTGTTTGTTTTCCACATTAAAACCATGAAATGTTCCCTGAGGCTGCATCGTGTGTTTCCTTCTGTGGATTTCTATCGACGCGAGATGAGTTGAGAGGGTCGCCATCAACATGTGCCTCCCACCCTCCTTCTCTCATCTTGTCCTCTTGGTGTTTGTTTCAGCTTGTACCAGAAAGTTTAAGGGCATTTCAGATGCTAACAAGTTAGTTGTCAGTCACAAAGAAGTTGATATGGAGTTCACCCCTTACTATATTACCTTGCTGTTTTGGATATACAATAATGCTGAAACAAATGATCCCAAAACAATTACTGTAGTTTAGCTGTGTGGTGAGCTATTTTGGAACTATTATTCAAGTCAGTTTTCTACATCTACATTTCTATGTTGGATTTGTTCTAAAGGTCACCACAGTACTAATGTACAGTTGGCTGTTAGCCCCCATGATAGATGACTCACAGGTCTACACACAGCACCTATTACATTATACACTTACAACAGTGTTGAGAAAAAAAGGGGTTTTACTGTACGTGAAGTGTGTCACTGATTTTTAAGTTATTACAGCAAAATCTTAATTTCACAGGGAAAACACAATCAACAAACAAAATATGTTTTTGTTTTGTCTTCAGCTTTCCCCTTCATTTGAACTAATGAGCTAGACTATGAACAGATGAGCAATTTAACACATTTTAATATGTGGTTTAAAGGCTGCATAAAATCACGTGAATTCTACCAGAAGTAAGTTAACCTCATTTGAAACCCCACCAACATTTGTAGCTACACTAATAATGTAAATGAATACATAAATGTTTAAATATACAAATTTTTGAAAAATGATCGACCTTGAACAAGCAACATTTCCCATAAACCCAAAACATTTAAACTAAGCAGAGTTGCAGACGCTGTAGAAACTTTTAGACAACCGAGATTATACTTACAGAGTGAAAAGAAAGACTTTAGAAGAAATAGAAGAAAGCATTAGTGTGTTTTATGGATATGGATGAAACCAAGTTGTGATGAAAAAAATTCTTACAGAAAATGCTGCAGTGGATGCCAATTTATCTTATGGACAGTATACCGCAGGGGCATACTTTGTTTTTTTTCTGGAATACAGATAAAATAAGTGCTAATACTGAGTGACAAATGATGTTAGTGCATCTAAATACATTTTTCCACTATAAGAAACAGGAAAACCTGAGTAAATTAACTTCAGCTAAGGTTATCTCACCAGCTAGCTAACAAGCCTGAGTGCAGTCACTGTACTTAGTTTCTAAGTGAACTCTGCCTACATGCTGTCTTTTTTGCCAAAAATTAATTTGTGATAATACTGTGATAAACTTCTGTTGCGTAATATGTGGAGATAAAACAGATATTCATAAATTATTATTAATCAAATGTACTGTATAATTACTGTCTTTTGTCTTTGTAGGGCAATGCATTAACTTATATAATTTACAAGATATATTTTACCTCTTGTACCAAGAGGACATTTTAATTAATTCCCTACATCAAGGGTAACATTATATTGGTGGTCATCTGAGCTTTGGAAAGATATTAATAAATCATAAACTTTGAGCCTTTTGTCCAATCAATATGTGGTGTTTGTCTACACACAGAAAAGTTTTTAGAAGGCATCTTATTTTCACTAAAAGATGTAACTGATCGACCTTATCTAAAATGGACTGACCTTGCAGGGTTATGTTTATCAGACGTAAAAGCACCAATCTGGATCAAATTTGTGTTAACTCAATGTGTAGGGTGAATTAATTCAAGGTGAGGGCTTCCCCTTTGTCCTACCTGGGCCTGTTTTCAACCATCTAATGGCTTGGTGTGCAATCAAAGCTTCAGGACTTGATGAAGTGGAGCCTGTTGTGAAGAACAATGGCTTACTCCATCTTGGTTCTATCTGGCTGACATCTTGGGTCCTTGGGGAGTTTTAGCTCCTTGCCAGTTGTTCATTCTTCGAGCCACGCTGTGCAACTGTTATAGACCAGGAAGACAAGAAGAGAGAGAAAGAAAAGATTCACTGAAGGCCATAGGTGCTGACTGGGGACCAAGTGATACAATTTCATCTGACAGTTTACTTGTTAAATTAATCTCATTCTGCTCTATAATACCAGAGTTCCATTTACTAGAACCAGTGCTTGAATTGTGATAAAAAGGTGTGGGTACTCTGTGGCGCCTATACACCATGCAATCACAGCTTTTATGAGAAAGGGCTTTCTCTGGTGTCAGCAGGTAAATTACCTATAACTATAGGGGGGGTGAATGCTTTACAATAGCTGATCATTTTCAACAACCACAAAAAAAAAAAAAATCTAAATCAGAATTCAAAGTGTCTTTCAACATTTTTCTTTCAATCCTTCAAAGCCAAAAGTACACAATCATACAAGTTATTTTACACCACAGGATCTGAAAGGCCTCAGTTTAACTAACATATTCACTAATAATACTGTGTGTCACCCGACACTATTTCAGCTTTCACTCTGATTTAATAGAGCTTCCACTCTGACCAGACATCAAAAACAGTGCACTGTATATTATTTTTGTCATGTGATTTGTTCATTTTATTATATTTTCCACGGACGTTATTCATTTACAGGCAGCAGTATATGCCTGGGTGTTCTGCCGGATGGTCCAAACACAGTTTCAGAGCCTCCTGCCAGGAATAAAATGGTGCACTCATGGAGAAATACTGAATTCTTTTGTTTCTGACCCAGTCGAGAAATGAGTCTTCAAACCACCATAACCATAGCACAACATGAATATATGTCACAGGGATTTATTTGACAGCTTCAAAGATGAGTAAATTGAGTTCAGATGGGTTTACCATCCAATTTATCCCTGAATGTGGGGGACCTTGTCAATGAAACCTATCTTAAAGCAAGTTTACGGGCTCACACACCCATCTGACTGGTCCTATCTGCTGTCTCTACATCAGTATAGCACTGGTGATGGCAGAGTGTTTACTGACGGCAGATTCTGGAGGCCACAGCAAAGGTCTAAACTCTTATCCAGCAGCTGCCAGCTAAGATGAAGCACATATTACATCTCAGACAGATGCAGAGCATTTTCACTTACTGTTATGGTACAGCAGTTTACCCACAGGCGGACTTTAGGCAATGATAACACTAAAAAGCTGCTGTGCCAGTTGATGTTTGATGTCACCGACGTCAACTGATTTCATTGATAGGATGTCGGATATTTTTTTATTGATTTCATGCTTTCTGAAGTTAGATATTCCATCAAAGCAAGTGTTTCATCATCTATATGTTTTTGTAGTTACTCTAATTATTGGCAGTGAAATTAAGTGAATTACATTACTAGCGTTTGTGTCGTTGAGAAGAGCACCTATTTAAACAAAAAAGAATGGTTGCAGCATCAGAAAGCTCAACATAAATTTTTTATAATGGATGGAGCTTCAGTGATTTGAATGTGACTGATCATCAACTACCTTTCCATTCAGATGTATTTGTATTGTACATGATGCCTCAAGGCAGTTTTATTAATATAGCACATAGTTAAACTTAATGTGCTAAACATTAATTTGCGCACAGCACCAACTGGTGGCAACTTGTGACAGTGAACAACAAACAAAAATTCAGAGGAAAAAAATGTAAATTATTATGAACATTAAAAAAAAAAAAAAAAGAAACACAATATTGCACACATCTGCACACCCAGCTCCTCTAATAATTAGTCGAGGCATTTTACATTACAAGAATCTAAATGTTATTTATTCCATTTAAGTGGTACTAAATAATTTAATTTTTGTTGTTTTTTTCTCTAAATCTTTGTTTGTTGGAAGATCACACTAAAGATGGAGCAAGTCTGACATTTATGTAGATTTAATTTGTGTCTTTACATTTCAAAAACCTGCGATATCCAGATTTTTTTATACCCACTGTATTTAAGAGTCCAGTGGTTGGTGGGTAACAGATGGTGAGTTTGGAGTGACAAGGCATCAGCAGTGAAATAGAGCTAGAAATTTCCTCCGGGAATGACTCTTGTATCATCGCGTACTCTACCTGTCACATATTCACTTGTGTTCCACTCAACTCAGTGAATCTCTCCTCTCCCTAGGGACATCCAGCACTGATGAGGTGAATCCAGGTAAAAGCTATTATCCGTTATTGATGTATTAAATCTAGTTACAAAGGAGAAGTTGTAGGTAAGGAAATTCAGATCATGCAGAGGATTGTTCAGTTTGAATGTGTCCTTAATTTTTACACATTTCTTCTTTTTTTTGACCGTTATGGTCTTTCTTATTGACTTTCGTTCTCTCACTACCTTTGGCAGATTTCCACTGTCGACTTCACTTTCTCTCTCTTGGGAATCATTTCATGGCCTCCCTTGGGGATAAACACACTAGCAAGTCCCGTCCCTTTGGGCACATAAACAAACTGACCGGCAACACATCAAGTTCACTGTAGATTTTACACGAGACTTAGCAGCTCTTGTAGAGTAATCCATGCTGTGCTGTACGCACTGATGTAATCAGTGCTATTTTCCCATTTAGGTTTCTGTGGGAAGCAAAGATTTTAATTTAGGGAGAGATACACCTCATCTTGAATTATAATAAATACAATAATTGAAGAGCAATGCAATCACACATATTTGAATGAACAGAATCGCCCAGTTCCCTTGAAACTAAACAAATCACAATATATTACAGCAGGGTGGCTTACAGAATATCAAATTTACATATACTGATTCCAATCGGTCTACTTCTAAATTCCAGTTGAGATGTTTCTTATAAACAGTATGCCACGAATAAATTAAAGTAGAGAACATCCACACAGACTGAACCATAATCTTGTACAAAACTCCATAGCAATCCATATAATAAATGTAAAGGAATTTTGTGGATCAACATTTGGGCCATGCTGCTAGCATGCCTAAAAATGGTCAAATATAGCCAGAGCCAGCTGGTGTGTCTGTGTATGTATCAAGAAAATATTTGCCATTACCAAATCAGGAACAGCTGCATGATACCTGAGAGACCTCATGTCAAGCCTCAGAGGGATTGAGATGTGTTTGTAGAAGGCTTGACAAGGTGGTATAGAACAATCATCTGTTCAACATTTCACTGTCAACAATATCAATGAATAGGAACGCATTACCAAGCTTTTATCAGCCAAAGCAATACATAGAGAGTCCTTTTGTTTTCTACGCCTCCTTCGTTCATGACTGACTTCAATATTCAGTACCGCTCAAAAGGAATCTGCTCCAGCGTACGAGGTCAGCAATTAAATGATTTTTGTCTTTACCAAGACCAGTCACACCACTGCAACCATTTCCTCCTGCCTCACAAGGGTCACATTTTCATCGTCTTATCTCCATACACTGGAAATCTTTGCACCCAGGGGGTTTCATCTGTCACAAGAATCGCTAGAACCAAAAGGGAACAATGTTTTCTTGTTTCTGTGGTTCTGACCAAGAGAATAACAGCTAAATATAGGAAGCAACCTTTTTGTTGTTATTTAATCTGCTTTTTAACAAATCCTCATTTTGTTTTGCTGCGTAATTGAAGTGATTGCTGGGTACGCAAACTGCAAGCCACAGGTGTTCAATACCTTTTGAGCAGAGACACTTTAATCCTCAATGAGCTTAATAGACTGAAAACCTCTTTAGCAGATGCTATTGAAATGAGAGCACAGCTCAGGTGTATTAGCTGTAATTCACTGACATAGGGTTCTGTCAGTGGTAACAAACGGCATAGGCACGATGGGCTAATCTGTGAGGTATACCTCCCGGACTATTCAGCCCTATAAAGTGTCCAACTGGAGCCCATTCTAAGAAAATATAGTCTGCTGCTATTAGTAACTCCGTATGGGCGCAGTGCTAAAATTCCTGAGTCAGGAAGAAAAACGGAGATGAGTGGAAGCAGCAAAAACGGGTGAGAAAAAAGAAAGTTTGTCAAAAGCTGGCTCGATTTGTTCTCTTTGTCGCACAGCTTTTTTTGGCGTCAAAAAGTTGTTCCAGAAAAAAAAAAAGAACAATTGATCTTCCACTGCGAGTATGTAGATAACGTTTACTTTGCTGACCATTTCTCACAAAGTAATTTAAAGAGGGGTAAGATAAGACAAGGTGAACTTAAGGCAATTCTTTCTGCATCTTTCATAAGTTACACAACAGACTCATATTTCAAAGTGGCGATACACCCTGCTGTCAGAGTCAATGTCGTTGTCATTCACGCTAGCAAGGACCTGTCAACTCAAATGTGCTGTACACATCATTGTAAACTGGTGAAAAGCTGACAACACTCTTGTTCGAATGATGAAAAAGTTAACTATTCACTCCACAATCACACCGGCCAGGTTTATTTATCCGCATGTCACTTCACTTGTCAAAACTCCCATTATTAATAATTAATGACTTACCAGTAATGAGGGTTCAATTTATCTGTTGATGTGCTCGCAGCTGTTTGGACTAATTACTGTTTGATGTAACAGTTTTTGCATGAAAATTGCTGCTCGTTTTCAGTTCAATACATTTTTTGAATTCATTTACATTTACAGGACCTGAGAGCACCATTGCATGGATGTATTATACTCCTGAGTGAGTTCCCATTGTTCACCATAATGATGATTGGACTGAATAATGTATTCAAGATTTGCACAGTATCTCCAAGGACACTGTTTACTGTAAGCTGCAGTACAGGACACAAACACAACATAAAAGCACACACCTAATGCGTGTGTGTAAACCCATGCATACATACACGCATGTGTTCGATGACATGCAAAATAACACACACTTGTGCAGAGGCCTGCACATATCAACAAACACACATGTAGATTTAGACAATAGTTTACACACACGAACATAGAGGCACCAGTGCACACGCAGCAGGGTGTTCTCATTAGCCTGTGTTAATGAACATAAATTCAATATTGCCTATTTATGAATAAACAGACTAAATAAAGTAATCAGGCTTCAGTGCCTCCCTGTGTGGGACTTTGATTCTTTTTTTTTTTGCACTTTAATTAAAAATAACAACATAATGCGGTTATTAAGGACAAATAACCAACATTTAAAGCCTGCTCTGAAAGAGGCACAGACTGAATAGAGTCTGACTCTGACTTAGACTCAGCACGCTGTGTTTGCAAGACATTTTTAAAAAGCCCTTCAAAGTACTAGAGTTTATGTCCCTTAAAACTTCACATCAAATTTAAGACTTGAATAAAA
This sequence comes from Haemulon aurolineatum, assembly GCA_038406115.1. Lineage (NCBI taxonomy): Eukaryota > Metazoa > Chordata > Actinopteri > Lutjaniformes > Haemulidae > Haemulon > Haemulon aurolineatum. The sequence goes on along the minus strand of JBCAUF010000085.1, from coordinate 10,735,715 downwards.
AGTGTACTTTTTCCACATGATAACCGTTCACAGCATGCCTGCAGTATATTCTAGCAGAGGCTTGCCATCCTGCCTGAAACAAAGGCCATCCCTGCTATAGCATCAGATTAAATTATCACACTCCTATGAATAACAGTATGAACCTTCAGCAAAAAAATGAAAAACCTACCACATACGCTGTGGCGCTTAATAGGTTGCCATTTAAAATTATTTGTAACTGTAATTCCTAATCATTGGAGTAACTCTTTATTCACCCATCTGATCACAATCAATCAGATCATGCATTTTTGCTAATTAATCAAAACAGTATATCACAATGCCAGGGGTAAAAAAAAAAAAAAAAGAATACAAGTTGAGACAAATGGCCAAGGTAGCTACTATCAGGTGGAGAAGTGTGAGAAAATGGTCAACATTTTGTGTGATGTGGTGGAGATATTGAGAACTGGTGTGGAATAAATACACTATACGACTATGTGATTTTGAAAATAGTATAATGAAAAGCAATGCTTTGTGATGTGATTCTTCATTGTGGATGCCATGCCAGTGTGTCGGCCAACAGAATATGTGAAAATGTTGACGTGAACAGAAGAGGCTATTCTTTCCATTTGAATTTTGACTCGTGTACCCAGTGATTAAACTAGCAAGAGAGCACATTTGAAAACTATTGAAAATATTTTAATTTCAGATCGAGGAGGGGGTGGTTGACATTCTTTGTAATGTGAACATAGCTATGGTGAATTGAAGCTGCATTTATATTCATGTCATGATTCAAAGCTGATGAGAGCAGGGTGAGAGCTGAGTCTCGGAGATTGGATTGTGGAAATCAGGGAAACAAACAAATCTACATGCTTGCAGAAGAAGTGAGCATGAGTGCTCATGTGTTCTTCAGTGCACGTATGCTTGATCAATCACACACATGCACACACAAACCTAGATTCTTCTCCTTGCATACAAAACGACACCAAACGTTGGCAGGGAAACGCAGTCTAATTTAGTGGGAGTACAAAATGGGTTTTGATTACAGGCCTGTGGAAGAATAGTTGACCCTCTTACCCTGCACAGCGAAGATGCAGTTCATCCGCTCGGTTCTTCTGGCCCTTTACAGAGTAATGAGAGCCTCACTGATCCAGCAGACCTTCACTCTCTGCACTGTTACCTTCTCACAACATGAGGCAAGGCTGGCACTAAGGTTTCAAAATGAGGTCTGAAGTCCCAAAGGCCCTGTAAGTCATTCCAGGATTCTGCCAACCCGACAGAGGAGTACTTAACACTCAACTATCATTTTATTCATTATAACTGACAGAAGACTGATTATTATGGACACAGGCCACACCACTGTATGCAGAATAGACAGCATTGTAATTATCCCCTAAATCACACCAGACATTACACTTGTCACACATGAAAGTGCACTATTTTAAGTCTGATTACTGATATTGCAACACACATCTTTTTGTTTTTTTGATTTGCACTTGTGGTGCGATGGAAAAATTATTGGATAAACAAGTTTCCACTTAACATACAGCACCACGATAACTAGCCAAGGACGGTAAAATGCCATCGTTTATATTGGTCCACCAAGAAATGTACCAACAGGCCAAAGGAGTTCTGGTTAATGTAAAAGACTACAAAGTACTTACAGTATTATGTCTAGGGGTATGATTCTTGCTTTGGGTGCGAACATGGCTCCATCAAAGTGATGAAAAAGGAGGATTTGGACTGTGATTTAGACATTTCTAACAGGACAAAGGAGTATCTGAATCTAAACGTGAAAATAAATCAATTCTACAATTTGACTCCTTTCACAACAGACATAGTACTGTAATTGCATTCATTGCTAACGTGATAACATTTATTAGAGCGGCTTCACATAAGGCAACTGAATCCTGTTAGAGATTACCTTTGTTAATTGCTACACGGAATAAATATAACAAGCTTGTGCCTCTTCTGAATCCAATCACTTTTCACCACCTGTTGACTAAGGAAGCAAATAAACAGACTGGCTAAATAAATGGATAATTCCTAATGACAAGAGAACCAGTTAACCACAAAAAGCACAAGCCTTTCTTTCAAAGTAATTGTTTCCCCTGGTACTCTCACTTTTATTCTTTGGTTCTTCTCTGACTTCTCTCTCTTTCTCTCTCTCTCTCTCTCTCTGTCTCTCTCTGTCTCTCTCTGTCTCTCTCTTTCTCTCTCTCTCAGCCACAGATACTCAGGCGGTCAGGATGACAGATGAGAGGAATGCCCGAGTTGTCAGAAGCTATTCTCTACACACATCTGTCAGCTAACCAGTCTTCAAAGGCAGAGAGACAGAGAAAGATAAAACTGGGGAGACTGGATAAAATGACAAAGATGGAGAGAGTATGAAAATGAAAGAGTGTGGGGGGGGGGGCGAAAAGACAACACGATAATGGAAGAGGTAAAACATGGTGTCGAGGAAATAGGAGACGTGAAAGAGAAGCCCAGGCTAAACAAAAGACACAAAAGAGTTTGTGATTCTTAGAACAGTTGGAAAAAAGGATGAAAAACAGCTTTTATTACTATTATTTAACACAAAACATGAAAATGAAATCTGAGGGGGAAAAAAAAACACACAAGAGAGAAGAACAAACAGTAACAAAGACACAGTCTCAGCTCAGTGGATAACACGGAGCTTGGAAAGAGGTGATATCCCTTCAAAGTGCAGCGCTGGTGTCAGTGTGTTGATTAAGCAGTGCTCTGTTAGATCACCTGCCACATAATTTCATGTTCCTGCTGCTGCTTTGGGTTTGTTTGAGTGACGAAACCCAGATTGAAGCCATTTCTTATCTGTGACTGGGCACTGGACACCATAATGAGCTTTTGTAAAAGAATAAAAACACAACAGGACACCTATCTCCAGAAAGACAGCTCGACACGTTAGAAAATTCTGTATCATTGCTTAGCTTTGGTTTTCGTTGTCAATACTCATGTTATGGATGCTTGCCTTCCTGTAGAAGCTGTCCGGTGTACAAATAGGCTTGTCTGCCTGTGCAGTATAAACATTAATTGAAAAATTGCAATTACACACTGGGAACGCTGTGGAAAAATTAAGCACGGCGGGGAGACGATATTCCTAGAAAGTATAAAATAGTCTTCCACTAGCAGTTGATTAGCACAGCTCTCTTTTATCACCTGTCACATTACTTTAGTCTCTGTTGCTCCTTGAGATATGCCCCAGCCAAGAAACACAGATTGAAACCATTTTTCATCATGACTGGGAATTGGGCATGCAATATAAGATCGGCTGTGTTTCTATGCTAATACTGGCTGGTTAACAGAGCATATTAAACATGGAACAATACCGTGCATTGCAGTCATCAGTTTTCTGCTGTTTGTGAACAGTGAAGCTGATTCAAATAGACATGCAATGAAACTGTTATGTCAGGTAAGGCCTTTTGGAAGGTAAAGTTTAGCTACCTAAGCTGAGCCGCACACAGAAGCAATCAACTGTGCCGCACATACTATAAGTGAAATGCACTGAAGTAAAGGAATAGTTTGAAAGACTTATTTGCTTTCTCGCCAAGAGTGAGACGAGATGATCAGTATTTCACTTTTGTTTGTATGATGGCCTTAATATGAAGCTCTGCTCACCGCTGGTTACCTCAGGTTAGCACAAAGAAGAGGAAACAGTGGGAAAAAGCTGGGTCAGATCGATCACACATCAAATACTTCAAATGTACATATTAAGCAAATGTCAATTAGTGAACTTTAGAGGTGATAATGGGAGGATTTTATCTTTTACCTACAGACATGATTTGGAATTTGACTAGTTAACTTTGAACACAGCTAGATATGAGATCTGTGATTTTCCTTTGTTGAAAAAAGAACAGGTCTGACATTTACAGTGTTGTCATTTCTGTCTTTACAGTTCAAAAACCTGAAACTTCATAATTTTGTTCAGGCTTTCTATATCATTGTAACTGTCAGAAATCAAATAAGTGTATTTGCCATAATGCTAAACTATTTACCTTTAATGTGTTGTACTGCTACAGCTGAGCGATAATAGGGTGCTGAATTTTGAAAGTTGCTGCTTCCCAAACAGCAGTCTGCAGGCCCATACTAAGATCTAAAGGAACACCATCTTCTCCTCTGCTGTACTGGTTTTGACCTTTCCTTTGAACCATTTTCATTCAAGTCCACCAATGTTGTAGAGTGCAGATGGCTAAAATACTTTTTAAAAACCGTACTGATGAAGAGTTGACTTCCTGAGGATACTGCGAGAGAAAAGGGCCATATGGGTCATTAAAATCAAAAGGGGTTTTCATCTTTGAAGCATGAATGTGCTCAGCAAATGTAATGGTAATGTGCCAATTAGATTATTTTGCTCTGAACCAAAGTGCTGGACCGACTGACCAACTGATTGACTGACTTGGAGGTTCATAGGCTCCACTAAGGAAAACTTAGTATTTCTACATTATATTATTGTAAAATTCAAACCTAAGTGACTCATGTCAGTAATTGTCAACACTTTTTTCCCTCATATAGTATGTAGCTGGGACATTCATATCTCCTCTGCATTGTATTTCTACTACCCTGCACAGTTTCAACAAGTTGTATTAAAGTGTGCTTGTATTGCAGTGGCAGCACGGTTTGCTAAGTTTTACTCTCGCTTTCTGTTGCTGTACTACACACTACCTCTGTGGCCTCGTGCTGTCAGGCAAGCTCCATTGAGACCACAACAGAATACTGTAATGAATTTAAAAAGTCGCCAAAAACACACTCACTCTCTCACAATCCCTCTCTCTCTCTTTTTCTCTCTCTCGCTTCCTTAGGACTCAATTTCCCTTGGCAGCGTATTGAGTTAGAATCAGATAACTAGCAGAAAGTGTGGAAAATCTAATGCATATCAAGTGAAGAGACATGCTGACACTCCCCAGCGACAGAAACCCTGTGCTCTGTACTTGCAAAATACAAACCCAGCATAAATCTGAAAGGAGTGGAGTGAAAAAGGGGGACGTGAGAAGAAGTAGGGCTATAGGTGAGCAAGAGATGAGGGGTGGGGAGTTTTTGGGGTTTTTTTCAGGAAACAGTAAGCAAAGTTCTGGTTAATGTAAAAGACTACAAAGTACTTATTAAGTATGTCTAGGGGTATGATTCTTGCTTTGGGTGCGAACATGGCTCCATCCAAGTGATGAAAAAGGAGGATTTGGACTGTGATTTAGACATATCTAAGTGGGGCCTTTTATTTATTTATTTATATATTTATTTATTTTTCCATTCAAGAGAAGAAAGGTTCCCTGTGGCTCGTTGGTCTAGGGGTATGATTCTCGCTTTGGGTG
>JBCAUF010000085.1:10418409-10430769 GCA_038406115.1 Haemulon aurolineatum | reverse complement strand
GGGCATTTTGTGATTTTTCCTATTTTAAGAAACAATTATTTTGATTTTAAGCATTCTTATATATTTCAAACAGCAATAATACTATTTTACCTCTCAAATGGTGTTTTGTTTTTTCTACACAGTTGATGACAAATACTTATTAATCTTAAAGGCGGGACTCACAATGTTCAATATCGTGTAAATAACAGAAGACACTGAAAGTAATTTTAAAATGAAATTCAGATTAAAAAAAAAAAATCCTGAAATTGTAAATACATCTTTAAGCCTCAGTTCAAATGAGGCAGAAGCAGTTATGTGATTGGCCCATCATTCACTCAGCAGCAGTGAATGACGTTACAGGCTCTGCTCTATTTGGTGACTTTAAAATAAAAAATGCAGAAAAATAAAAAATGTGCTACGATAAACTCTATCTGTAAATGTTTTAGATCGTTTCACAATTTTGTGGATACATTTTATATTTTTCTCATTACACGACTGATAATGAAAAATGAGGCACTCTTTTAACTTTGAAGAGGTTTTTTTTGTCCCAGTTCAAGTTAATGACACAAAACATCAAAATTCATCACTTTCACATTCAATATAATCTGTGCATAAGCCAACAGCAAAATTCTCTATTAACAGCTTTTATTGTGTTACACAATATGTGAACAGCATATCTACAAAATCATGGGTAAAAAAATTTGTAAAATGTCCGTGTTTTGAGAGTATAAGGTGACACCCAAGTCTGAAAAACACTGTGGTCCACAATCTCATCCTTGGCAGGGGTGAAGCGATGAATTCATGGATACATCATCTGGAGGCCTTGCCGTTTTCATGAACATCCATCCTGTAAATGTAGAAAAAAAATGTCAGATTTGACGCATGAGAAATGGAATTTTTTCATATTCAGCGTACACCCGTGAAGCGACAGTAACACACCCGTTCTCGTCTTTGAGCTGCTGGTACAGCTCGAATTTGTTGTTAACCGAGCTCACTCTCCCGACAAACTCCTGGTGCTTCCTGGAATTGGCTACGGTGATGCGGTTGGTCCACATGGTGAGGAGTGAGACGGGACCTGCAGCAACAAGGGAGACAAAGCCGCAGATAAAATCACGCATCCATCCAGCGGGGCCCGAGTGATGTTATCAGTCAGTATCTGCAAGACCAAGCTCTCATTGGTTCAGGCACATATGTAGATTATGATCAGTGTGTTTCTGCAACTTAACCACATCCAAGTCATATTAATTTAATTCATAATATTATATGGAATTATTGTCATGTGCTGCTGGGAAGAACTGATATAAATGTGATATAATTGTCAAGACATCTATGTATTTAATAAATAATTGTAGGTCTTATCGTTCTTATTGGTTTTCCTTTCATATTGTCATCCCAGTCAAACAGGTATTAAAGTGCTTTCTCTGTGGTATTAAAGGGTCTTAAAAACAAATTAACCTGCATCAATAACTGCTGTCAATCTTTACTACAAAGCGTTAAAAGAAATGGAAAAGTAAAACAGAACAGTGAGTGGGCAGCAGCTTGTCAATGACTTCTTAATGACCTCACAGTCTTATTGAGGTGTAGATGAGTTTCGGTACCTTTCGCTCTCTCTGGAGGCTGAACCTGCTCTGTGGACAGGCGTGGCTTCTTGTTGAGTGGCTCCGGAGAGTCCGGGGAATCCTTGATCACCTCCGACTCTTGATCGTCTTTATCCAGCAGACCCTTCAGTCTTCAGGTGCGAAACAAAAAGACAGTGTGGCGTAAGAGAGCAGAACATTTAATGAGACTCTGATAACAAAATGTAGCCGATCGCCAATCCAAGCACCACCGACCTCTCATTGTCTTGCCAGCTTTTGTCGTCCGTGTCCTTGCTGCCGTTTTTCTCCGTCCTGTCCTCCCTGTCCTCCCTCTTCCTCCCTCGCTTCTTCCTCTCCTCCTCCTCGGGGGGTTTGCTGCGGCAGGCGACGATGCAGTCCAGCACCTTCTGGTGTCTGTCCGTGTCACCGGCGTGAGTCTTCACCAGCGTTTCCAGCTCGTTCCACATGATGCGATACTGTTCGTCTCTGGGGAGAACGACCAGGCAGAAGTATTAGTGACTCTGCAGACTTGTTATTTCAGAAACTGTGATGCTGATGCCATTTTTTTTAGAATAAAGACCTCTTGGGGCCTTTGCCTCTGGATCCCACGGTGGAAATAGGTAGAGGGTCGTTTTTCCTCTCCATGTCTACCAGGTTGTAAACCGTCTTCTGGCAGGTCAGAACGTCCTCCTCAGACAAAGTCTCTTTCACTATCAGGTTAGCTAAAGGAACCACCTAGTGGAGGAAAGCAGGGGTACACACAAGACACAGGAATGAGGGTGCACGACAGAAGTAAGAGCGCAAGAGTGACAATATACAATCTCTGCGTGCTGCTCACCGCCTGCATGTTGAAGATGGTCGTCTGCGAGATGATCATCGGCCAGTATCGAGTGTGACGTTCCAGCTGGGCTTTGGCCCTCTCGGCTGGCAGCTTCCCCGAGGGATCATGGGAAGACTCTGACACAGGCGTCAAGCGGTTCTCCCTCATAAATTCACCAAAGTCCTGAAACAAGACAAAAAAATAAAACTGTTATTGTTTGAGGACTACTGATGTATATTGAAGCCCAGTCCAGAGGTGAGCTGAACGTACTGTGATGCGGTAGTCTGTCACTCGGCCCCCGCAGCCCTCGCTGATGGACGGCGGGTCCTCCAGGGTGGAGCGGTTGCTGTTGAGCACGTGGAGGAAGATCTCGCCTCCGTGGCTGCTGAGCATGTGGCTGATGACCTTTGACCCCGACTTCCTCGGCTGCTCCAGCAGCACTGATCGACCTGCGGTCAGGGAAGAGGAGAGGTGGTCAACCACACAAGCCAAACTATTAGTCTTCAGATCAGGGAAAGGAAGCCGACAGATGAAAAAGAGGGTTTATCCACATTACCATTCAGGAGAAAGTTCGTCAAACACGACGAGGGACGGCTGTTTACGTCTGTGGGGGAGATGCGATAGGCTCCTGTACAGTAATGCAGTTCTGAGGTAGAAAAAACACACAACAAACAGAATGAAATCAGGCATCTTATATCACAGTTGCAACAGTCAATAATGGCATGAATAACTCTCTTTTCTGCACAATGCACCACTCGTGCCCAAGGGAATATTTTCAAAAAAAGGGCTGACTGTATGCATTACGTTAAAATTATTACTTCAAAATGAAGCTATAACAATTAAAAGTTGTTAAAATCGCCAAATAAAAGCATTGTTTTAGTATTTTTTTAAGCAAAAATGCCGATGTCAGGATTTTATTTCTTTTTCATAAATCTTTGTAATCTGAATAGCTTTAAGTTTTGGTTGATGATGGAATGCAACAAAATATTGAAATAGATCAGTGCAGCCCTGGTTGGTGTTAAAAGCTTAAAATCCTTCAAACTGAATATCAATGAGAGCTTCAGCCCACCTATGCTGTTGGTTCGTGGAGTGCACCATTTCAGCGTGATCGTCTCTTTGAGTCCATTTTCTCGAGTGCTGGTGCCGGCCATATGCAGATCTCCTGCACAACGCAAAGGTGGCACATGAGTTGCATATCTTTGATGATAAATTGATGAATTTAAAAAAATGACTCGCATACAAAATCACCAAGGGTGTCATGAAGAATCTGATTTCTCAACACAGTGCGTTGAGCTCAACACTCACCGCTTTTGAAGAACTCCAGGTGAGCGTCTCTGTGATGCAGGAGCTCGACGTCGTAGTTGGCTGATGTGTTAGCGTGCTGCTCTTCCTGTCCAACCGCAGAGACAATAACAGACACGGGTCAGTATGGAGTCAGCTCTTAAAATGTGCAAACTAGTACACAAATACACACACACACACACACAGGCATGAACACACACTGACACTGCTGATTTCATGTTCCAAAAGGTAAATGATAATGGGCAAAGTAAAAAAAAAACAAAGGCTCGCTTGCTGAGTGTTTTCTAGTGTTTGATAAAAATGTCCTTAAATTCACAAGATACTGAGCCTGCACTTATTTTACATAAATCAGGAATCTTACAAGACCAGCTTCATATATTTTGAGTTTAGCAACTGCTGATCAAGAAACCCCCCAACTTTTTTCATGTTTAAAAAAACAAAACAAAAAAAACTACTTTTCCAGACAGCACAATGGACCACAGCAAGACACTAAAGGGGGAATGAGTGGGAAGTGATGGAGGAAACAGAAACCAGAGGAACGCTTGGACAACTTTTATGGTGTAAACACCTGACAGACACTGACAGTATTTAACAACTCAGAAGAGGCAACGCTGGTCACAGATGTCTGGTCTTAAAAAAAACACTTTAATGCAACATGATCTGCATTTTTTGTAATCTCAAAACAGCCAAAAAAAAAAATTATTTTCATACGCAATTTGAATTATTTTAAAACCAATTTGAAGTAATTGCAGTTATTACTTCATTTTTATTATTTCAGATGTACAGGCTTTTATAGCAGACCCTAAACTCTGCATTCCCTGGGTGTCCAACGTGAGACCAGAGTTGCCTGTCCTTCACTGGAGCCTCGCCGGCAAATCTGCGTAGACCAACTGTCACACCAAAATCAATGAATGACACGGTAAGCCTATTGCAACAGCAGAGCTCAAAAAACACATACTGCACACTACGTGGTGTAAACTCTGACCCTTCCTCACTTTGATGTGTGTGTGGATAAGAGTACTAACCTGTTCGCAAACATTTAATGTGGGCTAGCAAAACAGAAAATACAGCATGAAACCAGCAGCAGATTCACAGTCATATCAACATGCAGATGAGATAAACAAAAAATAAGAAAGATGAGGCTGTAAAGTTGCATGAGTAATTATAGGTGAGGAAGGGTTCATATGTGAAGATAAAGCAGGCAAAAAAAAGGGCAAAGGCTGTGAGAAATATTTAAGAAAAAACAAAAAAAAAACAAAGCAATCAATGAAGTAAAAAGAGGCAGTTCACTACATTCTAGACATGACAACATCGTTGTACTAGTAAAAGCAAAAAGATATTTATAGTTTATGTGAGTTTTAATTTTGGCGAGGCGTGTGCAAGGCCGGACGAAGGGCAGGAGGCCCCTTACCTTCATGGGGATGTTTGTGATGGTGGTGGAGGCCAAGTCAAAGTGCTGCTGGACCAGGATGTTGAGTTTGGTGGCCAGATGCCGCCCGGCGCGAACGCTGTGAACCTCGCTGGTGAGCAGAGGGGAGATCTGAGGCGACAAGAGAGGGAGATGCAGTGAGAACCGGCGGCAGCGGCGTGGTGTCAAACCCATTAAGAGTCCGTAAGTCTTCATTTGTCTGATTGATTCGCTGTCTCTTGAACTCTCTCCTCCTCGGTAGCACCCACCTCTTTCTTCGGTCGGTCGGACACCAGCGTGTCCTCGCCCTGTGGGTAGATGTGAACTAGAACCAGGTCACACTGCTGGATGGCCATCAACCTGAAAACACACAACAATGAGTACGAGGTAAGAACACTAATCTAGTCTAGAGTCTATCTAGAGTCATTTATCACCCTCTCGCAGGTGAGTAAAAGCTGCAAAAACGCTGCGGTGTAGGCCGTGGCACATATGTGTGATCTCCCGTTGTGAGAGAATTCTGAATACCGTATTTCAGCCAATTTTAATCACATTACACACAAGTGAGTGACACATTTCTTCACACGTCATCTGATACTGACCTGTCGGAGCCTGCTGCCAGCTTGTTTTGATCCAAAATGGTTTCCTGGATGCAGTCTTCCAACATGCGCACATGAGTATCGCTGTATGATAAAACACAAAATCTTAGATGGCATAACAAATAACGCGAGCTTCTTTATAAATATCAACTAATAGACTACATGAAGACCAAAATATAATACCACAATCCTTTGATTCATATTGATTTGTTTATTTTTTTGCTGTTGTTTACACTGTCAGAGAGGCATTGATTGAACTCTATGGTCATCTTTAAAGCTGATTTTATATTGAACTACATTATACCGTGCAGTATTTGTAATATTCCTGATCCTCTATAGAAGTAAACAAGGTGAGCTAAATGTTAAAAGTATGAGACATTATCAACATCTGGCCGTTTACCTTTTCGCATTGGTTAGACAGATAATTCGCCCTCTGTTGGCAACCCTCTCGGCTGTGTCCATCAGAGAGGTGCGCCTCTCGTGCTGCAACTCCGTGATCTTGCACAAGGACTCCACAGCGGCAACCAGCCCGTGCAGGATGCTGCAACACTCGGGGTCCTCACGTGGGTTGGGCGGCCCAACAGCTGCCAGGGCCGACATGAGCTGCCAGAGGGGAGGAGAAATTGCATAATCGTATCACAAGTCCTCTTCTGAAGAAGACTTGGGCAAAAATCACTGTCACAGTCGGACTAATTGTCTTTGTTAAAGTTACACTTGTTACTGTGCGGCTGTTTGTGGGCAGCAGATTACCTCATGAGTGCTCTGGTCTTCCCGCCTCCAGCTGTTCAAGATGTGGAACTCTGAGTCACTCACAATGTAATTCACCTGCAAAATAAAGAGTTGACAGAAAATGTTAATGACAGTGTTTATGTCACTCGTGCATTGATGAAAAATTTCTAAGCATATGCTCATATGTTGGTGACCTCCAGTGTCTTTTTCAACAATGTCCAAATTCACACTTGTTAAGCAGCATCAGTGGTAGAAAACACCAATGAAAAAACAAGAAACTAACCAGTTTGTCCCTTGGATAAATATCATAGAGGATCCGACAGTACTCCATGGAGCACTCCACAGCACATGTCCACAGGGACTTGGACACTGGAGCCAAAGGAATAACCCCCTGAGCTCGACTCTTCGTCAGCACGTCACACTCCACCTGCTGGCGACTTGACTCTGCCATGTAGGGGCAGTGGTCCACCACGAAGACCGTCTTGTGAGAGACTGAGAACATCTTCGTTTTGCAAATCTGCAGTGTGCACTGATCTGTGGGAATAACAGTAAAACAACAATGTTAAACTCTTGAGTAAATTTGTCTTGCAGTAATTTTAAGGTTTTAATTTCCAAATGCTTGATTTGCTGGTGAAACTGCTGATGTCTGAGGCAAACTAAGATCATTTTCTTCCTTTAGTCATACCTAGGATGTAGCAAAGTGTAAACATACGATAATCCTCATCTCAACTGTATTCTCTCAAGGAAAATTGTTTGACAGGATTAAGATTAACATTAATCTTTGTGGCATTGTAGATTAGATTACAGTGAGACAAGCTGCTTCAAACAATCTAGGTGCGAATAAATAAATCGACAAATCATTTTATTTTGTGTGTGATCAAATATTATAATATTATAGACCACATAATAGAATAATATACCACAATACTAGATACTGAGACTGCAACAATATTACTTTACTGTGCTGCAGTAACACCAGGAAGAGACAAAACAAGTGCCATATTATGATTTCATGATGTCCAAAATTGCCCGGTCCTAATTTCAGCAATATTATAAATCACAATGCAACAACTCCAAATCGTTAGTGAGCTAATATAAGTGTCTCGTTATACTTGCTAAAGCTGCATGACACTGACCGCCGCCTTAGCCTTTTAGCTAACACTAGCCGTCGGGATATTTTGTTTGCTGATTCACGTTTATTCCCGGTGACATAAACACTCACCCATTGTGGCATTTGTGTAGTACTAAAGATGAATGTTTTCTATTAAATCCACTTCCAAATGATCATCCCCCTCACTGTATCCACACACTTGGAATGACTAGCAACAAACAATGCATGTAGCCGTTGCGAGCTAGCAGGTTTGTTATTGGTTGTTCCGTCACCGTTTTTCTTCCCCCTAGATGCCAAGCCACACTGGTTAATAGTTCCGACACCCATTTGCAATTCCACAATTCAGCCACAAAGCAAAAAAACGTTATACTTTATCTGTATACAGCAACAGGTTTAAACTTGTGGTAAAAAGTCAAAATTATGTGATGAAAAGTCTGTCACTGACTATCACATGTTATCACATTTAACATTCCGGGTTGGGAAGCAACAGACTATGCGTAATCTGGATTATTACCAGGTAAAATTATTAAACTGTTACTTCTGCTTCTTGTGAAACTAATCTATTCAAATTCATTTATTACTCTCAGATTGTCCGTTTTTTAATGGGGACTTTTTTGTATTTTTATTTATTTATTAATTTATTAATTTATTTATTTATTGATGATTTATCGATAATCCATAACTTTGCCTTAAAAGCAGAGACTGGCAGAAATGGGCATCCACAGAAAACTTTATGAGCATAGTAGCGTACAAGTCTTTAACATTTTAAACATAGGCCCTTTTAATAATATAAGAGTGAGCACAAATTATCGTGAATGCCACGATTTAATCAAAATACTGAATTGCTGAAATGCAGCGACCGCACTTAAGAGGAATGTGAAGTGGGCGTCCCCTTAAACTGTCAGATGTGGCAGAACAAAATCAACGCCCTCCTTCTCCTCCGCCTCCGACCCCACCCTTTTCATTTCCATTCTCTCAAGTCGCGACTAGACTTATTAAAGTTTTTTTGCGGTTGAATCAGAGTTGCGACATAAGGCGAAGAATGCGCCGAGGACGGGTCTGCACTTTAAACTTTCTGTAATGCACAGTCGGCTGTCGGTGAAGCGGTGAAGTGTTTTTGCTCTCTGAAAACCTCTGAGACGGACCATGAGCGGCAACGACATCTTCGAGATGGACTCCATGACTGAGACTGAGGAGATGGGTGATACAGAACTGATAGACGAGGAGATGGGTGAGTGAACAAAAGGTTTATTGTGTTGTGTTTTTATGGACTGGACAGTCTGGACTTTGTTTCGCAAGTTATAATGTGGCCTACATCTAATACTACTTAGTACATGAGTGATCTTAGTCTGTATTCATCTCTGGGAAAGCCCCCACCTCTCATTCATTTTTACCCTAGAGAGTCTTACCAGTTGGATGAAGCTTTCATGAATGTTTACTCTAACAACATATGAAGTTACTTAAACTAAGATTAAAGTACAATTTTAAGAGACTTGTACTGGGGTTTATGATCTGCAACATCACTACATTCAGGTACTTTTACTTTTGATGCATTTTACTACCAATAATTCTGCCCTCAATTCACATTTGACTTGTACTTATACGAGCACCGAGAATTTTTGATTGTGAGATTATCTTGATTAAGAGTTATCTTGCACTGTTTTGGTGTTGCTTTCACTTCAGAGTGCAAGGCATGTGTAGCAGAACAACTGTGTGGCTATTGGGGGTGTGGTGCACACATTTCAGAGAGAGCTGACGCTCACAACAGCATATCTGCCACACAGATGAATGTTACAGATATCGGGGCAGTCACCCCTTTCAAAAGCATTTCTTACATTATAGATGCTTTAAACTGAAACTGCAACTTAACTTTTGATCGGAATAATAGTCCTCTGTTGCAGTACGGTGTGTCCCAATGTCTGCACAGCTGTCAGCCGGCAAACCTTGTAATTTACAGGAAAGATTTGTAGGTCTGTAAGCTCCATTATGTTTTGTCTTGTCCACAATGACACATTCACTGAGACACAAATGCTCCTCTGGGATAACTTAAGTCGTTATCAGTAATAGAGCATTTGAAAGGCCCTGACCATGTGGAAATTACCAATACTATATTTATTTGTAATGAATCATTAATGTCTACACTTTGTTGCGAACCTGCGATGTTTTTACAATTTTTTTTTTCTTCCAAATGAACACTCGGGTGGCACAGGAAGTCCGTCACCTATCTGAAGACAGATCTGACAGGGTTACTGTCGTTCAGTGCGTGGTGGCGGGTTGAGGTGGGGGTGGGGGGGGTATATGTGTGTTAGGTTTCCTGCTGCAAGTGTGTTTTAGTGAGAACGAATCACTGGTGATCACATACAAAACACTTGTGGGTACTGACTGCTAACACACAAGCGAGGTCTGCTTCTGTGAAAGACATATACGACCTCAGCCAGATGTGGTAAAATGACCCGCTATTTGTTGCAGGAGAGAATTTCCTGTTTCTGATCTATGCTTTTTTTTTCTTTTTTTTTTGTGGTTGGTTACGTCTGCCTTTATTATTCCGTGTGTTGTTATGGAGGCTGTCCTCATGAGAGGAAGTGCTGGGTGGGTGAGTTGTGGCAAGAAAGCAGATTTTTTTTTTTTTATGGGCATTGACTCAAAATGCTTCTCAAAAGACTCATACTCACTGACTCACTGTAGGTTGCCGGGGGATCGCCTGCGTTGAATGACTCAGGAGTTGATGCACGCTGTATTTATTTTACACAGCAAAGTGGTAATACAACAGTAGGATGTAAAAATGCGGGTACTACAGCTTGACCTTCAAAACACACAGCAAGAGGGAATCAATCCTAATATTCAGTAGGTCATCACTGTACATGTTCTGTGAGGATTTAGGCCCACAATGCTGTAAGTCAGGATAAAGAAAAAGTGGATAAACAGTTAACCAGCTGCTAATCTTCTTGTAGCTATCCTTCTTTGTCACAAGTGAGACCAGCTATTAAAAAGCCGGCCTGTTAGGTTCCAGCGTACGCCAGGGCAAAATAACAATAGCCGAAGGCACAGTCGTTTGGGATTAGCGGTTAATTTGTTACTGGTTCACCGGCAAAAACACTAACAGACTTTCTGGTATGACGGGCTTTGTTGGAGTCCGTACTGTCACGCTGGTGGAGGATTTTGTCACAGGAAAGTGATTCCACAGTTAGGTTTCCCCATGGTGTTACTATGGCCAGTGTTTTGAAAACAACATCTGTCTTTGCTTAGTTTTCTTGTGCTCTACTTTTTATGGAAAGACTGAAGGTTTTTCCGTCCTGGATGTTATGTCGTCTGTTATGTAAAAAAGAAAAAAGAAAAAAAAAAGGCATCCATGATATAGCTGTAAGGCATATAACAGTGCTCACACTGTTTGTTTTGTTTTGGTGTGGTCAGGGGTGTGAATGCTGAATGCAAATTGCTAAATGAATATTTTGGAAAACACAGCAGTAGGCTGTGACGTATTTGTTCTCTTTTTCCAGGGAGTAATGCAACTTGGTGGTGAGTATGCAACTGTCTGCGGGCAGAAAAAGTGCAGCAACATCCGTGTGACATTTGGGGAAACAGTAAGGAGGAGGGTGACTGGTTTTTAAAAATGAGTCTGTGGTGCTTCAGTGAGCACCACTGAGGCAGGACTAACATATCGTCCTGGTCAGTTTCCAAATGGGGGTGTGGGAATAGAAGCAGAGCTCGTCAGGGCGGCTGCACCTTCGCTGCCAAATAAAGACAAACTGAGAGGCCGCAGCCATGCCACTTGTAAGCACGGTGGGCCTTTGAGCCACATGTTGACAGTCCCTCGCAGTGTAGTGGCAGTGCCAAAGTTAAGCTGGTTCACCATGTTCATCATCTAAGTTTAGCGTGTTAGCATGCTTTCATCTGCTAATAAACACAGAGTGCAGCAGAAGGTGATGGATATGTCCTTAGTTTTGTACGTATTTGATCAATAAACCAAATTATTGGACAAATTAAAATATAGGACTAGAGCAATGGACCGACCGACAGAGCTAAAATGTTTCTTTATCGTCCTTTGCACATAATAAAGATTACTGACATGAACACTTTCTTGAGAATTTTGTGAAAATAAAACAGTATATCACATCTTACTTAAAGTATTAAGTAAGGGCTTTCTGTTTAAAAACCCATGAGCACCAAAAATACCCTAAATACCCTAATCACTGATGGTGATTCTTGAAAATAATAAAATTGTGATAACAACGTATGAGTTGCTCTTCTGTCTTAATTGACATAAACACATAGCATGTCATACTTTTTGCATCTGATTAGCTAAGCCATGGTTTAGACCTGGTTCAGTCAAACCAGAGCTTTTGAGGCCCTGAAAATGTAGCTGAGTGCTAACATACGTTGGATGTTGTTGCTCCGTTGTAACAAGCAAAGCTTCAGCTGAACTGCAGGTGACTAGCAGCTGGATGATGATGTATGGTGATGATGTAATCTCATGAAGACCGTCTTAATGCACTTTCAGAAAATAGTCATTAAGGTGATGAGCTTCAGTTGACCATATCATTACCTCATAAAAAAGAAAGTTAAAAATACCACTGGAGCGATAGAGAGTGTGTGTTTTATAAACTCTAGTTTTTCATTCTGTACATTATATTATAGAACATTTTGCCTTTATAATAAGAATGATTCATGACCTATTGCAGCATCAGTAATCCTCTGACCTCTAGCCTCAGGTGTGTAAGCAGTTTACAGGTGGCTCAGCTGCCTGCACTGCTGACAAACAGACCTCAGTCACCCTCTCTCTGGCATTCACGATCATTTGAGATTATGCTTTTCACACAATATTACTGTAGTTTGGCACT
>JBCAUF010000085.1:9886025-9902253 GCA_038406115.1 Haemulon aurolineatum | reverse complement strand
GTGTGTGTGTGTGTGTGTGTGTGTGAGAGAGAGAGAGGCTGACTCTTTCATGTGTTCCTGGGTGTTAATCAGCAGCAGGTGAGGAACACACAGACATGAAGACCCACACTCCTTTTGTTCATCCCCACATCTTTTCTGGTCTTCTTTGGTGCCTTTTTTTTTAGCTGAGCTGAAATGTAACTGAGTACATTAACTTATGTATAAATTGGAGGTATGTGTACTTTTGTTGAAAATTTCCATTTCAAGCAACTTCATACGTCTCCTCCACCACAGATGTCTGACAGCTCCAAGATTAAAACTGTCCTTACTGTTAATCTGACTTGAGATCAGGCTTTGGGAAAAGACACTTTTGGACAAGTTGTTGGGCATGTAAGACAATAGCGATGGTGTGGCTTCGCCGTGTGCGGGTGTGCGGTGAAGGAGTGGGAAAGGATGAGGACTGGGGTATGGAAAAATGTCATTATTGAGGGTGAATGGGAAAATAAACCACCAGTGACGAGATAAGAAGCACGAGATAAGAAGCACGATTTAGTCTGCGTGTGAAAGAGGGAGATATTGAGAACGACGGGAAGGAGGTCAGAAAAAGCAAGGAAATTTCAAAGGAAAGATGTCCCGAGCTCTGTCTTTATCATTTGTACTGAGTCACTGAGTCATCTACAAAAAGACTTGTTTGTTTTTTTCATGACTTTCTTTGATTTCTTTCTTCTTGTGAAATGATGGGTACTTTCACCACCTCCGGCCTACAAAAACCCTTCAAAAGAAATAATATGAGCAATAAGTGTGACGAGTGGTCCCAAGTCGGAGAGGTTGGAACCACTTCCACATCTCTCATCTGTCGAACATCTGACTTTACTGAAATAGAGGAAATGACAGACAGGATCCTCTCACGATAAAATAAAGATAAATCCATGTTTTATTCCATTCTCTCATTCCGATTTTCAATCCACAGCAAAGTCGTCACCATTTCCCAATGACAAAACATTAACAGTATAAAACAGACAACAGAATGCTGGATTTACAGCCACGTGACTCATATCTGAGGGAATTTCGTTCCAAAACATGAACCATTTGTTAAATGTTACACAAACTCTTCATGATTATTAAAGCTTTTCAGCACTTTCAGACTGGCAACATTCAAGGAACGTGCAATGTAAGAACAGACGGGTTACGTTTTGGAATGAAGCTCCTCGTTTA
This sequence comes from Haemulon aurolineatum, assembly GCA_038406115.1. Classification (NCBI taxonomy): domain Eukaryota; kingdom Metazoa; phylum Chordata; class Actinopteri; order Lutjaniformes; family Haemulidae; genus Haemulon; species Haemulon aurolineatum. The sequence continues at coordinate 9,901,059 of JBCAUF010000085.1, read as the reverse complement.
CACCCGAAAATGAAATGATGGTGTAAGAATCAGATTCTGAGTGTTTGGTGTAAATCCCCATCTTTAGGCTTTGTGTCCACCAGGTATTTCTTTTCAGCGCTAAACAGTCGCATGTGGGCGACGCCACTCATGGCTTCAGCACTCACTACAGTACAAGACTAAAAAAAAGGAAAAGAGAAACCCATTAGAGGGGCTTTTGATTGAAGTTGAAACGATTTGAACCTCTGGTGCTCGGTGCTGTTAGCGTTTAAATCATGCTAAGGCTGCCAGCGCTGTGGGAAACATGCATCAGAGTGTCATTTCCACTGTAAACAACAAGAAACTGATTCAAAGGAAATGCTCCCGGTGGACACAGAACCTCGTGTAGGTGCAATATACGTTCCTGATAACAGTCTCCTGCTTATGGAACAAACCTGTGGTTACTTGCAAATCACAAGAAAAAAAAAAAAAAAAAGAGAGAAAAGATTTGACACATTATGTAACATACCAACCAATACATGACAATATTTTCAATTAAACAAGTTTAGTGTTTTATATATATTACCAAAGGCAAAAAAATATAGAGCAATTATTTCATATTCCCTCCCTCCCAAGAAAAAAAAACAGAAACAAAAGATGTTTCAATAAGGGAAACATGTTAACTCCAAAGGATTGTCACAAAAGGGTAAGTGAAGGAGCTAGTTTCAGCATGAACACCGTAACTGAACAAAGAAACACAGAACATCTACACTTGTGTGTTTTAATAAAGGGAGTATTGCGAGATTTATTGTAGCTTGTGCCTTTCATCAGTCACGGAAAAAAATTAGATGAAAGTGTCATGTTCCCCTGACGAAAGCTGTGTTCCTGTTAATTAAAATTCTCTCTATACAATTTACACAACTATGTAGAGTTAACTGCTGAAAGCAACTGCAAGTCGGGACGTTTCATCAGATATCAGACAAAGAGAAAAAACAAGAAATGGAAAGAAAAATAGAAACTAAAAGTTAAAAAGATAGCAGCAAATGATGTAAAGAATCAAAGGCAGCTGAAATAAACACACTTTTGTATCTGAACCAATCAAATAACGATGTGGTAACAGCGTGTAAGTCTGGCATCAGAAACAACCTGGCAACCTCAACTCACTCTCACCCCTTTTTTATACAGTTTGAAAATCTTTTTTTTTGTCCCCCCCTCCATAAAATACATCAAGTCATGATTGCAAATCCAACTGCAGATTGCCTGGAAGGACACAAGATGGCCGCTGCAGAGTGTCACAGATGGCAAGTGCAGTGAAGGCTCCTTCTGTTTTCGGAGTAGTTAGGGAAATACGCGTTTGACGTCTCAACAAACATCGACTATTTCCAATCAACTTGCATGCCAACGAAGCACTTTGAACTGAAAAATGAACAATAATTCCCTCAGCTGGCACTGTTTGTTCAAAATCATAGCGACTAAAGACACAGTGGAAGAATATTCTTCAGTAATACTTTTTTTTCTCTTTTTTCTGGATCCCCTTTTCCGTCTGTGAAAGTGAGATGAGCGATGGATGAGAAAGTCTTCATCCTCGTGTCCAACATGATTTTTTTTGAGTATCAGCGGGCTTTCTGGAGACTTCGGATGACCATGTGTTTGACTGAGCATGAAATGTTTGCTTTCTTTCGGACTCTGCGTGATGATTCATGTATGTGCGTCGGCTTATGTGTGTTTCTGTTGGCGCGTGGGTGTCTGTGTGTGCATTCGTGTGTCAGCAGCTGTCCTCCAGAGCGTTGACGACTTGTTCCAAAATGTCGGGGCATCGGTCGGCGATCTGCTGCAGGACCTGGTTGGCGTACTCCTGGAGCTCCGCCCCCTCCCTCTCGCACAGCGCTAACTCCGCCTCCAACTGATTGAAAGAAGACACAGAAAGAGGACCGAGTATTTAGACATTTTGTACGCCAACAACCTGTGAAATAGCCGACACAGTAACATGGAATTTAAAGGAATAGTTCGACATTCTGGGAAATACATTTATTTGACGTTCATGAAGACGAAAAGATCAATGCCACTCTCATGTCTGTAAACCAAACTGGTTAGCTTGGCTTAACATTATGACTGGAAAACAAGAAGAACAGCTATCCTGGTTTTGTTCGAAGTAACAAAATCTAATCTCATAAATCTCGTGAATGAACACATTCGTTTGACTTCTTTTACACACAACCCCACGTAAAATCTTATTCTTGTTTTTACATATCAGGTTTAGCACAAATTAGTAAGATATATTGGTATACTAGTGAGCTTTTGAGGTGCTGGTAGGTGAGTTTTATCAACTTTGCACAGATCCATGTAAGCTTTTTTTTCTGCTCACTGTTTTATGCTTAATTAAGATAAATCACAGCTAGGCTCATATTAAATGAGTAGAAATGAGAGTGGCAGCAATCTTCTCAGGATCTTTAGAAGAATGCAAAATAAGCTTATTTCCCAAAATGTAGAACTATTCCTTTAAATTCAAAGTTACTATGTTGTTCCTTTAAGTCCCCAAAGAGGAGACAGAAGAAAAAGGGACAAAGTTAACGGTAGAGCACACAAAAACAAGCAGAAAGACAAACTCACTTCACAGCCCGACAGATGATCAAGGAACATGTTTAGCACACACACACACACACGCATATCAGACTGTAATCTGAAAACACCACAATGTAGTTCTTTCTGCCCATACAGAGTGGAACATTTCTGTGAGAGAGCGCCGCTGTTATTTTCTTTGGCTGCAGCCGAGCTGAGACGTCAAACCTAACTGACTTAATGACCAATACATCTGTATCAATAAGAGCGCCGCTCAAACAGTCATGTAACACAAGCCCACATTTATGTCAGTGTGTGTGTGTATGTGTGTGTGTGTGTGTGAGGCCTGGGTCAGATATTGGCAAAATATTTCCTCGTTAAGTCTTAACCTCTTCCCTCTGCTCTCATCTCTAAGCCAGAAAACCTCAGTGGCATTTTATATTACAGTGCTTTATTCATGTGTAAAACTGCAGTAAGTAATAATACTGTTAATGATTAATGAAATCTGCCCGACAAATCACATTAAATGTAGACCATTATCCATATATTGTGTTGTTGAATTATTTAGTGGAGCGCATTTAACCATTTGTTTTACAGTGTTCTTAACATAAAGTAGGTTTGGTTCAGTTTTCACACTCTGCTGTGTGTATGGTTTGGGTGTGTTTTTGTATTTGGGATTGGAAATTAAAGATCTGTAGTTGTGTTTGCTGAGTTTGAAAGGACTAGCAGGAAGGGTCTCATGAAAGATGTTATCAAGTTGCATTTTGGGAAATGATGTGTTTGGGAGCTTGGCCCGTACAAGGGAATAAAAGCCAGAATACCATGGATCTGATGCAATGGTTTTGATCATTCTTTTGTGAAATCTGTCTCTTTAAAACTTCATGGAAGTGCAATTCTTTCATTTGGTGATATCAATATGGTCGTTTTACAGTAATTATTACAAAATGAATTAATATATACATAAAACAATACACGAGAGAGAGAAGTGTGACACAGATGAAAAGAATAAGGACAGAATTCAGTTAAAGGTAAAAACCTAGTAGAAAAGAGGAGAGAGCGCGAGTGAGGAGGGGAAGGAGAGTGTGAAGCAACGTGAGGGAGGCAATGAGGCTCTATCACTCCGCCCTGCAATGTGAAAGTGTGTGTGTTTGTGTGTGTGTGCCACCAAACCTGAGCAGATGACAGAGCTCTATCTATCATCACTGTCTACACCTTCATTTTTTTGTCATTTGAAATATTTTGCTATCTGTATCCATAACACCCAAACACCGTCTGGCCAATACGCGCAGATATTGACATATTTCCTACATGTCTCTTTGCGTTTGTTTGCAGGTGATTCGACTTAATGACTTTGCATTTTAGTTGCAATCCCCCAGAAAAACACGGCAGTAAAGATAAGGTCGTAGGACAACTGAGAGGAGATAAATGGTTTAGTGTGCGTCTGCTGCCCTCTGCTCTCTGACTCACACAGCCTTGACCTACACCAGAGAAAGGAAGGCATTGAAAAAAAAAATCAAGATTAAATGGGTCAAACACAGTGCTAATACTGCCGTGAATGAATAAAGAAAACATGAGAACTACTGCCATGATATTATGTTACAGCACTCTCTGCATGTAAGGTTTTAATAAGGGAATCACTCAGAGATAACGGCTATTATCTGGGTTCACCTCAATCAACATATTTAATGAAAATCAATCAATCATTCCCTTATGATTTCTTTGAAAAAACAGCATACCACTCCCATTTGGTGAGTGTTATGAGTGGCTGCTTGAGTCCATGCAGTACGAATATGTAAAACTAAAGAATAACACATTACATCGTGCTATATCATCATTAACACCAGCATTCAGTGGCTATAGGGTGCTTTAAATCAAACTCATCAAAGTTCCCAACGTTTTCCCATGAAATGCACATGATTTCACTTGCATACTGTTTTCATATCAAAAACTAAAGCTAAAGATACTAAAGAAATGTATGTAGTGCAACAATTGTTTCCATTTTTTTCCTTCCTAATGATTGGTCATGTGGCCCATCAGGAAAGTTCTGAGCCCCAGCTTGAGAACCACTCATGTAAACCACTTATTTGGAGGTGAAATGAAAGGTGAGGATGATGCTGCAGCCAGTGCCTGCAAATCGATAACAAAAAGTTCCTGGCTAAACTGAGGACATGTTTAAGGTTAAAACCTGGCTGACTGCTTGCCTTAATGGACTTTATTGCAAAGCTGCCACGTCCTTAAATCATCACAATTGACATGGTGAGGAACATGTTCTCATAACTGATATGAATGATGGCCAAAACTAGAAAAATAAGACCTGTTTTTTCATCATCATAATTTCCCCATCAACCAGTCCCCACGTTGCTCAGCAATAAACGTCCTCTCTTGCTATTTTCTCTCTATAGCTCCTTTATGGCCTGAAGAAATTAATATAAACACTGTTGCATGATCCAATGACGAGGTGTATGTTTGGATGTTGTGGTTAGACACTCCCGTGGATCACGTCTCATGCAATCACAGTGTGTGGTCGGAGAGAAATGTAGATGAAATAATGTAAGAAGGCAGAGAGTTAGTGTTGTCAGATTCATGGCTTCTGTGAGTGTGTTTGACTGTTAGTGTTTGTGTCAGCGTGTGTGTGTGTGTGTGTTTAGGAGATGCATTAGTGTAGGCGTTGTGTAGTTAATGTGGTTGTGATACAGTGGTGTGTTTGCTTGACATGACAGGTGCGTGTGAATGCACAGCATGAGCCTTAAGTGTATGTTCCAAGCTCAAGTTATAATTTAGGGACTGACAGAGAGGATTGTGGGAAGCAGAGAGGTAGACAGAGGTAAGGTGTGAGACACGCGTGTGTGTGTGTGTCAGAGCGAGAGACAGAGAGAGACAGACAGAGAGAGGGTTTGTTGAAGATGATTTTTACTGCAGCCATTAAAGCTCCATTATCGTGATGGATCATTATCTGCCTTATCAGGGGGCCTGGAGACACACACACACACACACACACACACACACGGACACACAGATGAACACAGTCTAAGTCTCACACTCACACAAACATGTACATGCACACACAGGTTATCAGCCTGAGAATGAGGATGAGGGTAAGATGTGTGTGTATGTGTCACTGACCCCTTGACTCACATTGCAAGGCTTGAACCTCTTTGCAGAGGAATGCTAATGTTTTCTAAAGAAACCATAACTCAGCAGAGAGAGATAGAGACAGAGAGATTAACAGAGCAACAAACGACAGAACGACAGAGGTGGAAAACAAGAGGACAAATATATGATCTTACTGCAGTGCATTAGTCTACCCTTGAGCAGGTCAACAGCCTGATAGAGACACACATTTTACACAGCCTCAGTTCTTCATTTATAGATAATTTGTTTAGCAGACAACGGTCTAATGTCCACTTCATGAGGTGTTAACTCCACCTTGTTTTGACTGGTTTGGGGTAAATGATGTTCGATGAATCATGAGGTCCAATTCAGGGTCTAAATACATCTGGGCTGCAGTGAGGCCCACTGATCCACTTCCATAAACAACCGTAATACATACTGCACAAATAATTGTTGCTCTGAAGGCTGTAGAGTGCTGTTCTCTTAACTTAACCGTGGATTTCAGTTGTCAGAATGGCCGAGTGGTCTAAGGCGCCAGACTCAAGAGTTGAATCCTTCCTTGTACAGGGACTTCTGGTCTCCAAATGGAGGCGTGGGTTCAAATCCCACTTCTGACACAGCTTTATCTTCAGATTTGATCCCTCTTGGCCTACCCTTGGGTGTCTCACAGGTGTGATGGCCATAGCCCTTCCTGCCTGTTTTCTCTTCTTATGGAGCAAAATTTAAAAAATGTTTGCTTTAAGAAATAGAACTGTAGCAGGGCATAGTGGTCAGGATGGCCGAGCGGTCTAAGGCGCCAGACTCAAGAAATGCTTCCTTCCTCAACAAAGGGACTTCTGGTCTCCAGATGGAGGCGTGGGTTCAAATCCCACTCCTGGCAAACACTTTACAACAGGTTGGGCAGTCGCTTTTCCAGCTTATTGGCAGAAAGGTTTCATCCCTTATATTCTGCCTTTCTTCTCAGGTCCTTAGAGTTAACATGGCCCCGAAATCATACCCCTTTTAAAGTCTAAAGTGGCCCGGCTAGCTCAGTCGGTAGAGCATGAGACTCTTAATCTCAGGGTCGTGGGTTCGAGCCCCACGTTGGGCGGTGGCTTTTCCATCTTACTCTATCCACTCATCAAACGACTTTCCCTTGGGGGTCTCACAGTTGTGATGAAAGCACACAAGAAGACTTCCAAGCATGGCACCTCTATTCTCCCAATGGAGACATGGGTTCAAATCCCACTTCTGACAACGACATGACCGAAAGGTTTCATCCCCTTTGTTGTGCCTTTCTTTAGTTCCTTAGAGTTAATGTGGCCCCGAAATCATAGCCCTTTTACTGTTTGGACTGGCCCGGCTAGCTCAGTCGGTAGAGCATGAAACTCTTAATCTCAGGGTTGTGGGTTCGAGCCCCACATTGGGTGACAGTCCTTTGGACCTCTCTGTCTATTCATTAAACCCCTTCCCACAACCATAATCCCCTTAGATCCATAAAACATACTTAAAGTAAATTGTGTCTCTCAATGCCACTAAACCAAAGATGTGTGGACACTGTACAATGCCTTCCCTAAATGAACTCAACTTTCAGTTGTCAGGATGTCTTACACATCACAATCAAGGGCAGAATTCTTTTCAATGGGATCTCTCTTTGGCCATTTTGAAATATTCGCAAAGATGATAACTACAACATATCTACTCAACGTCAACAACAAATTTCATCCAACTTTGGTGTGAAATATTTGGATGACAATGAAAAAAAACATTCATTAACTTTTAAACATTACATACTGTTTCCAAATAATCACAGAATTGACAACACATGCAGTCAACATGAAGTGGCAACACTGCCAAGCAGGTAATGTGGAAGGTAAGAAAATGAGCTGAACAGGTCGACTGTTCCTGAAAACCTTTATGACAGATTTAAACAAAACCAGCAGGAAGGCATGAGAGAAGGAGGGTAAGGAGGTCAAGACACAGAAATCTGGAGGGCAGAGTTTGACCTAATATTTTTCAGCAATAGCGCACCAAGTTTCAGGGGTACAGATACGATCAGGAGGCTTAAAAAGGTTCCAGACTCCCCAAGCAGCGGTATAGAAACACCATTATGAGTAAGAGCAAAGGGATAAAGTATAATAGGCCTATATTGACTATTATAATCCCTGTCTCTCTGCCTGTCTCTATTTAAACCATTAGGTTCTTACAGGCTTACACTGTATGTAGACTGCTTTATAAGTTGGCTGCCTGTACCGGCCAAGCCCAAAAGCGCCTGAGCCGTGAGACCGAATGTGTATGTGTGTGAATGTGTGTGCTCGGTCGTCGTCCGGTGCAGTTGCAGTCCAGGCAGCTCAGCTAACGAGCTGCACTGGGAATAGAGCTTGAGGACTTGTACCTAAAAGTGCTCCTGGAGGACTAAAAAATACTGCACTCCTTTTAACACTAACAGCTGAAGGAAAATACAAGGGAAGTGCACGTTGTGGGCAGCATCACTTGGTCATTTTATTTTAACACGTTATTTAATCAGCCAAATTGACTATAGGAACATATTCATATTTACAGGCTTGACCTCTGGGAGCAGTTACTTAAGTGGGGACAGAGGATTAAACTCACATTCAGATCTGGGAGCTGTGCCTTGCTCATGAGCCCTGGTGTACAGCTCCTCACCCAGCATTTTATTAAAGCCTATTAGTTAAATTCTCCAACATGTATTTAACACCTACTAATGAATGTTGAGCTACAGATGGAGGTGGGCTTGTGAATGCTGTAACTGTAGTGGAATATCTTCACAGAGAACAGGGCTTATAAAGCATAAAAAAAGACTTAAAACTTAAACTGGCCCTCTAGGAGCAACTACACAAGGCTGGACTTACAGCACTAATGGCTGCAGAAATAAACAGCAGAAACAGACTCTAGCATTGACTGTGTATAGGTGAAATGTCCCAGTGGGACAATCTGAAAAGATGGAAGTAATTCAGTTCTAACTGATCCACAGTGTTAAGTTTGAATAATATATTTTCAGATTTGGTTGACTTATTCAAATGGCTTGTGATCATGCAAACAAAAAAAAATCTGCAGGCAGAAGATAAAAGACCATCAACCATCTAGCTTAAACTAAACCAAGCTCCATGAAGGGAGGGTCCAAAACATTTCCCTGAATCTTAGCAATTTATCTCAAAATACAGCGAGCTACAAAGAGTCCAAAAGCAATTTGCCTCATATTAAACAAAGTTTAAGTTGGCATGTGAGAGTAGTTTATCGTAATGAAAAACAAGCTGCAAAGGCTGCGGCCAGTCATCAAATTTGGGCACTTAAGTAAGGGAAAATTGGGTATATGAGGTAAACTTACAGGCTGCTTGTAGAGAATGTTGTTTTACTTGAGCCCACTCACTCCAAAAATCAGGAAAAATAGAAATGGCACTATGAATCTGGCAGAAATTGTTTTCCAATCCCATAAATCATCTACCCCAAATTTAAGATTTGCTCATTTATGGTGCCGCCGCTTCTACAACATTTTAATGTAATGCTTAATTTTTGCATAGTGTAGCAATTACACAATCAATGCAGTATGATCATTACAACATATCTTAAAATAGAGAAGTAAAATTTTCTTTTTTTAAATACGAAAAATGAACAAGATGACCAACTACAATACATCCTCATCTTCTTTTACAACTTTTTCGTTGAATTCCATGGCACAGTAATCCCATCCTGTTCACTTTGTGTGCTTTCCACAAAAAAAATCTGGCTACATAACACAGCGTGTGCATGGCATTTTTACACTTGTATGACAAATTAATCGATCCCTTGAAGTTTGTTCGGTGTTTGTAAAAGTCACAATGATTTTATGGCTGTCCTGATATAAATTCCTCCAGCATGGCCATGTGGCAGTAAAAGGAACTTGAACTTGTCAAAGGAAACGTCTGTGGCAATAACACTGGAGAAACACATGAAGCTGGACAATGGCAGCCATTGTGAACCAAAATTTAACGGCTTCAGATAGAGACGGGGAGAGTGGAGAGCATGTTTTTGTGTGTTTTTCTCTCCTGTGTTAATTGAAGTCTTTGGCCCTCACCTGCCACGATCACCAGCTTGTCTTCCGAATACAGACAACAGAGGACGAAGGGACAGAAAGATGGAGGGTGGAAGAGAAAGGCAGAGATTGAAGTGGGAGCCGAAAAGACGCTGGAGAGAGACAGACAGAGAGAAAAGGGGGGAAGCCGATTGATCAAGAGTGAGTGACAACAGCGAGGGAGAGATGGAGTGGGAGAAGACGGACTAAGATTTAAAAGAAAAGAGAGCGGGGAAGAGGACAGGAATCAAGACGAGGGGGAGGAGAGAGTGATAACCAGAGACAGAGGGAAAGATCAAGGAAGAAAAAGACAAATGCATGTTGAAAAAAAGGTTGACTGGTAAAGCCATTAAGCCTGGATTCAATAAATCTGCATAAAAACCCAGCAGTTAGTCTGCAATGACCAGCGAAGGCCTGCATGTGTGTGTGTGTGAGGCGCTGTGAAATAGGCACTAAGGGTCGGACATGTGTGTGGGTGCGTCTGACTGTCTCTCCTTTTGTCTGCTCGCTGTGTGTGTGTGTGTGCGTATGTCTAATGGTCGTTGAGGACCTCTGCGTCGTATTTAGAGAGAAAACAATCATCCTTGGAGCAGGAAGCAGAGCTGCCTAATGAAAGCCTAGAGAGACCCCAGACCACAACGCAGCACAAATGGATGGGTCTAAATCTCGGCTCTACACAACCCCCAACCCTCCCCACTCCACCTCCTGCGCCCTCTCTCTTCCCTCTGCGCCACTCCAGTCTTACGATTTCATTTGCACACAGACAAAAAAACACTTTTCCTTTGCAGTATCTCAAGGTTAAAAGAGAAGATTTTTGTGGAGAGTTTTTTTTATAGGTTTTCTGAGCAGCCCATCCTCATGAGAAAAATAACACAAAACAGTGGTCGATTGTTTAAGGGTGTTAAAACAAGTGTGTTGGTGGCAAACTCAACCAAAATCATCATCTTTTCTAAACATTGCCAAGTTTTGGTGACTAAACCTGACCAAACTGCTACTGTTTCACAACGTTGACGTCAACAAAACAACATCAAAAGTCTGATGTATGACGAAGGTCTGGTATGGCCGGTGAAGATGGGCTGCCTGTCGCTGGCAAGTACATTGCAAACCAAAGCTGACAATTAAAATGATTTGAACACTATCTTTGCAGAGCTGCTTTTTATCTAGCAAAGTCCTTTCAATGCAGAGGCCTAATCATTAAACATTTAAGCTGTGTGGCTGCATAAGGCCTGCTCAGCACTGTCTAACTTAGTTTTTATTGTTACAGGATTTTACCAGGTCAAAACCTGAGGCATGGATAGATATTTTCTTAGCACCAAAGCACAATTTCGCAGTCTGCTCCAGTCTCAAAGCAGTCATGTCCAAGTCAAGTTTCCAAATCCAAGTATCTGAGGGTATGTAATAAAATGACAAAAAACAAAGATATTTCAGATTTGTTCAAATTCATTCATTTTTTCAGGTTCAGTGAAAACTCTGCCCAAAGAAAGACATAATCTGGCAGACACACTGTCATCAAATGTGGTCAGCACAAGGACATTTTCATCATCAAAAACTTTCTGTCACCCTCAACATTATCAGCTGTGATGCTTAAGTTCCAGCCCTGCCCTTTCCTGTTTTTGTATCTCCTGTCAATCAAAATTCACCCAAACGGTGACCTTGAAGCCCAGGGGGTTGTCACATGTGGACACACAGTTCCTATGTAGTCTGCCAGTCTGTGAAGAGGGCACCACTTTTCCACAGGGCATCAGGCTGCAGAGCTGAACCAACAATGATTACATGCATTTGAAAAGAAAACTATCTATATACCATTTCAGAAGTGCTGGTAGGTTTTTGTGCAGCGATAACAATGCTATCATGTCAAACATTTTGTTAAATCTGTCAGAGTAAATAACCAGAATGTCCCCACTTTGACCATATAAGTACTGTACAGTCAGTCCCACTGCAAGTATCTCTGCTTAATGTCCTCTAATAGCAGTCTGCTCTGGTTTTCTCTTCTTCATAAAAATTAAATGCTCACTCTTAGATCTTTATTACGTTGAACCAGTTTTTATAGTGTTTTGATATCAGCATGGATTCACAGAGCTAGTTTAGAGTCACCACGGCTGCAGCAGCACACTGGTGTTGTTTTCTCATATTGAAAGTTTGTTATAAAGTCATTCGATTCACTTCAGTTGACTGAACAGCCGCCAGGCCCTAGAAAAACCTGTTGTATAACTTCAGCAATGTAAAGTGAGCCAAAGAGAAAAGTCCATACTCCCCTCGTCCTCGCTGAGAAACCCTCTATTTGGAGATTACGTTGGAACAACAATGACATTTGAAGTCTGTAATTGTGTGGTATTTTCCTTCATTACAATGACTTGTAGAGTTGTAAATACGTGGACTCAGTTTTCACTGAGGTTTCTCCAGTTTAAGTTGGCTCAGAAACACCCGCTGTCACTCAATGGGAGCCGCTTTTAGTTTTAGCAGATAGAGGGTCAAGGGCTGACAATTCATGCTGGATTCATAAGAGCAGCGATGCAATGTCAGACTCAGCCAATAACACTTAATACATTTTTTCTTTTACTATAAGAAACACATGCAAATGGACCCACAGTCAGTGACACACACACTCGTGTTCATGCATACAAACACACGTCTCAAACTTGTCATGTTAGCTTTTTCGCACAATGAAACATGTACAGATTGACAAACACATACACATTTGCACACACACAAAAATAGCCAATTCTTATTCACACTTCAGGCCAGAGAGAGAGAGAGAGACTTCCTGTGTGTGTGTGTGTGTGTGTGTGTGTGTGTGTGTGTGTGTGTGTGTGTGTGTGTATGTGGAATACGATGCCAGTTCTCTTCAGTGCTCATTAGAGACGTCATTGAGCCATAAAGGTTATTATTATGACCATGGCACAGAAAACAGCTCTTTTAGTAAAACCTCACTTTTGGAGTCAGTGTTACTTTTTGTAGTTCAGCTGAGGTTAAAGAGAGACATGGAAACAAATACACGGGAACAGACAACCAGAAAAAAAAAAGAAGAAGCAAATCCATCATGTGAAAGCTTACCTTTCGCTAACAGCTCCCCACTGTGCTTGATGGTGCTTTCGTTTTGGTCAAAGACATGCCATGTGAAGACCTACTGAATTCAATTTTAGTCTAGAGCTTTCACTGAGGTCGGTCCAAACAAATGTCGGTACAGCAGATGTACAAGAAAAGAGTCAGGCACTCAAAGATTTCAGATGTCAGATTCACTGATTCAAAGACAAGCAGATGGTTGCTGTTAAAAATTCTGTTGCTAGTGTGCGAGAAGCATCTGAAATTCTATTACATCTATTACATCTTCACTCTAACTGCTATTATGAGTGATCTTGTAATGCTTTCAGCTAATATAATGTGGTAAAAGTAAAGTGTAGCTCCTCTCCTTTCTGACTGCATGTTGTTTGAACCTTTTACTTTAGCTTTATCTTCATCAGAGTTGGTAAAATGACTTCATTGCGGTGAATTTAGCCATGCGCAAGGCTTAAAAACACTGCTGGTGGGCTTCGAGTCCATAGGATCAGTCATTTCCACACTTGCCACATTGATTGTCTATGTGTGCAGTCACGTAATGCGTTGGCTGCTGCTCATTGTGAAAATTGAGGTATGGGTTACTTTATAGGTTACTTTATGGAAATCAGAGGTGTTCAGTGTGACTTGCCACCTCCTGAAAATCCTGAAAAACTTTTTAACCAACCTCTGTTGAAATAAAATAAAGGCAGCTACAACAGCTGCAAGGCTTATTTCTTGGATTAAATGCCTACAGAGACCCATTTCAGCTAACTATTTCGTAACAGAAGAAAATGTTTCCAAACGAGCTGACATGTTCGTCCGGTTTGAAATTCGGGAGCAGGCAGCCGACGAGTGAAAGTGTTCGTCCAAAGGTGCAGCCAAAGGTGCAGTCAAAGATCAGAAGAGCATGCTCATCATGCTTCCAATGTCAGGAAACAGACTGACCCCCCGTGGACCCGAACCATGAGCATTGTACTGCGGCATCCTGTTGTTCCAGAGTCGCCAAACCGACATTAATGCCTGTCATCACCGCCAGGACTGTACCTCCGAGCAAGTGTTGCCCGAGCATGACTTTGTATAGTAATTAGATATGCAAATGTTCATATGGATTTTGTCATGTAGAGTCTTGAACATACTTTGTGAATGTCCCAGTGGGAACTGGCAATGAAGAGGGTTAAAAATGACGGGACTGGAAGACACGCAACAAACGTCTGCATCTAAACCCAGATAATGACATTTAAATGTAGCAGACATTAGCACATATTAAAGGCGGCTCTAACAATATGCGCTATTGTCGTATTGCTCAATAAAAGGCTTTTGATTCACTTCACATGATGGATTAAAACAATTCAACATGCATTTTGCTCAAAAACCTGCTGACTGATGCGGTGCTGCGGTTGTTGTGCTGTGATGATATCTGCCATTTTTGCCACAACAATCGGGTGTTTTTGTTTATAGTGTGTATTGTTTTGTACTGTGAAGAAAATCTTTTGTTCCGTTCCATCTGCTGTTGAGAAACAACCCAAAACATATCGAGAGAAAAATTCCCGTTTCATTTTGCAAACTGAGGAATGAAACTTTTATGATAAAGGCACTCTGGGGCACTCCTTACTTTTGCTGTTTCCAAAGTGCAGTCTCGGGTTGATAACTTTTACTGCATCCTTAAAAATGCCATGCCTAGATGTTCTTTTACTTGGAGATTTTCAAACACTTCAGGTTTCTCAGAACTGTCAAAACTATCCACAGAAATGCAATCAGTTCAGCTTATCAGTACGGAAACCAGGGATTTCGCTCTCCAAAGCCTGCATTTGCTGCTGAGGCTCCTTGAGGGTTTCTTGCTCCAGTGCAACCAGTTATCTGTGCTGGGAGGTGCCCAGTTGATAAACCCCAAAGACTCACTTGTTCTCACCCACCACCCTTTCCGCTAAAAACATGCTGGCCAGGCTTCTTTGTCGGCTCCCGCTACATCACACACTGTTAGTAAAATGTCTGAGGTGGTTACAGAGGCAGACTGTCAGGTACACAAACCTCCGCTCGGTCATTCACGATTATAATGCCTTCATGTTAACGCGTGTGTGGGAGTGGGATACGTAGGTTTCCATGTGTGTGTGTGTGTGTTTGTGCGTCTGACCATGTGTGTTTTACATGCTATTTTAGTATGATCCTAATGGCTTTACAGAGTGCCAGGCATTTTAACAGAGCCAAGGAGAGGCTTGTAAAACACACACACACTCACCACAAGACAGAGAAGAGAGGCTGGCACACTGGAACATGGTCGTCTGGAGGGAGTCTGCATGTGTGTGTGTGTGTGTGTGTGTG
>JBCAUF010000085.1:9187425-9197734 GCA_038406115.1 Haemulon aurolineatum | reverse complement strand
AACTGCATGACCTTCATATTGAATTGCACTATAATGGTTCAGGCAAGTTAAATACGGTCCCAAGTCAACACACAGTTTGTGTGTCACATTTTGGAACATGAAACTTTTTAGTTTTTTCCTATGAAATATAATTTTGGTTGTTTGAGACACGTTAACGTCTGATTTAATGTTATGGAGTGAAATAAGCATTTTGAGTGTATATCTATGTAAATGTGTAATTTGAAGCAGATATAAGAGCAAATCTTGGAAATGCTTGAAAAAAGTGCATCAGTTTGACAATAGAAGAGGTATAGAAACCCTAAAAAGACATGTTCTCACATATCTCTTAATGTATTTAGCCACGTAGAAATTTTGGGGTTTCCCAGTCAGGACTATTTCTTTGGTGCGTAGCAGTTGTAACTGGGACATTGTAACAACGTGCCTTTTCAGAAACAACATTTAGTTTTTCATTTCTGTGGGCTCCACAAACAAATTGCAGTTCATGTCCATTGTATTGTGGTGGCTTGGCTAATTGGTAGATATCTCAAATCCTGGGTACATAAAAAAAAAACTGAAACCAAAACTATCTGTACGGATAGATACCACAAGAGGTACGTGATCAAATGTTCTTTTGTAATTGGGTGAACCAACTTTTTGAGCTTTGTTGTGTATGGTAGTATAATGTCAAAAATACCGCCATGTGTGCTGATGTAATAATATACTCCTTTTGTGGACCGCTGTGTTATTTTTCTTTTAAATTTGGCCTGAAAAATTTTTCCGTTTGCTTTTTTGTGGCACATAGGCTACATGGTCGGGGATAACTGTTTTGTCTGTAGCTAAGAACTGAATGACACATTCCTCCGCTCGTGTAAGCTGTGAGGCTGCTGTGGCTGCCGTGCTTGTTTAGCTTGGAGCGGTTCAGAGCTACAGAGGCACCACGGGGGAGCCATTGACAGTACGTTGGATTTCAAGCTGCCCTTAGTTGTCCCTAAATTGAGAGGTTGTGGTCTGTCTTTTCTTATTCATAGCTGGAATCAATTTTGACCTAAACGAGCCATCGAATGACATGTCATCAGCTTGGGCGCAGCATGTGACTAAGATGGTGGCCAGACGAGGTGCCATCCTGCCTCAGGACATCTCTGTCACTCCTACCGGTACACCAGGTGAGTACTGGAGACCATGACTCTCACATTAACGCTCTTTTGTCCTTTTTCAACATTTGTCCTCCCATTTTTAGCCCTTTGTTTTATCTTTTCACCTCATCTTTACAAAAGGATTGTTAATCACCAAACATACTTTGTTCCACAGTGCCACCTCCAGAGGAGAGGAATCGACTGTGGATGGTGGAGGCCGAGATCTCACCCGAGATGATCAAGAGGAAAAAGAAGAAGAAGAAGAGGAAGAAGGAGGTGCGTCCAGTGGAGGAGGCGGTGGACCACCAGGCTTATCGTCAGCGCGAGTTTGGCCGCAGCTCAGTGCCCCGCCTGCCCAAACTGCCATGCCACCCCAGCCTGGTTGCTAATCTACGAGAACAGCAGAGGCAACAGCAGAAGCTGGAGGAGGAGGTCCTGCCAGGGTCCTACCCAGATTTCCAACCCTCCCACCCGTTGTCCTGTGAGGAGAGGTGTCCCTACACGCAGTACCAGAGCGGTTGGAACAGCTATGGCCGTCGCCTGCTCTCCGACCCTCTAACCCTCAACGACCGCCCAGAGGATTTGGGTCTTGGCCCTCGCTGCCCCCCCTCAGTCTCCACCTGGCAGCCCAGTGGATCTTCCCGCTACCCCGGGCAGATGGATCTCAATGACGGACTGTCAGAGAGATTGGCCCAGGTGGCTCGGGTACCAGCAGGTAGAAGGGCCGGCTACGGACCTATTCACTCCAGGACCAATTTAATGGAGGCGGAGCTCATGGATGCTGACTCTGACTTCTAAGAGCATAACTCAAATATGTTGCTTTGTGGTACACAGACAGTAAGCTACAAAAAGTGCTGGATACTTTCAATATTCTTACTAAAGTGCACCGGATTTCCATTGCCAAGAGGTCAAGATGGAACTAAGCTGGTCAGTTTTTTCATTTCTTTTTTTCTTTTTTCAAGAAAAAGCAAAGGGACAAAGTGAAAAAAAAGATATGTTGTGAATAAATTAATGAAAAAATATTTTTTTATACTTTATTTGTGTCCAATAAAATTTTAAAGGTAACTCTGTGATGACAAGACAAATGAGGCAGCTACACTTTATATATGGCTTGAAACCGATATCTTTATTCTGGACCCCCACTGCATTCGTCAGTTAGTATCAGCTCAGCCCTGTTTGTGGCGATGGGTAAGTCAAGTCGCGTTGTTTTTGGTATTACCAGTAATGACAATTGACGATGTAAGCATAAAACATTTGAAAGTCAGTTATTTTCTTAATCTTTGATTGACTGCGTGTGTCATAATTATTTGAACTGTCCCAGGGCAGCAAAACCTGACTCAGAAGACCATTTTGGGGAAAAAAATCTTCGGGCTACTTGCAAATATTGTTAAACCCAGGTCTTCTTTTGTGCTATATTTTAATGTTTGTATGACTCTGTTTCTCTCCTTCTACTACTATTTAGCCATTATTTACTTGTGTTTATGTACAGTTCATTTGAGGCACTAACCACCCAAAAAATATTGCAAATTAATTTTGAGAGGTTTCTTCAAGAATCCGTGACACAGGAAGTGCTAAATGAAACAATGAGATTTGTACAAGACAACTAGTTTTGTGCACACCAGATATCTTGTTTTAAGTCAAACACATCAGTCTCACATCTTAACACTGTGTTACTTTACTTAAGATTTAAACAGAATAATCAAAACTATTATTATAATTATTATTATCACCTTACTTTCCTTCATTTTATTGACATCTGCAAAGAAGAAATTACATGAGAGTAACCCAACACCAGGGTAGAAAAGAAGTGTTTTGATTTTCAGGGGATGTCAAGTTACTCTTTAATCAGCTTGTATACAAAATGTTACGGAGCTAAAAAAAATCAAAATAAAAAAAAAACAGACCCATTATTTGTATGGTGCAATAAACCAACAATTATTTTATTTTTTGCCTGGAGAAAAGTACTAACCTGAATAAAACAGCCTTTTCCCCAATGAGATCTCCTTGTATATTTCAGAAGAACTTTTTTCTTTGTACAATTATTTTTAAAGTGTTATTTTTTTACAGCAGTATTTCTACTTTTGTTAATCTGTTGTACATATTCAGTCTGAACTGGTCTTCATATGTGTTTCATCTTCTCTTCAGTCCAGTTTAGTTTTGTATGATGTATTTTAGAGTTTTGTATGATGTATTTTAGAGTGCAGCAGACTTAGAAGTCACTTTTTACCCTGAGTCTTTTTCTGAAATGCATCTATTTTTCTTTCCCTTTCTAATTGTGTGTACTGTATATAGGTTGTGCATAGATTTCTCAATAAGGGTATTATTTGTACAGATTTATATATCAAATCACTTGAGTACTCTGCTGATATGATAAATAAAAAGGGAAGAGTCAACTATGCTATAAAAAGTTGTCACTGTACTTGTGCTGTAACCAAAATGTCACCTAGCATTGTCCTGTTACACTCAATATGGATAAATGATACTGAAGTAGACTGTGATAGACCGCTTCTTAGCCAATGCAAGTTAGTTTGTCTAATGTAAGTGTATAGGTATTCATCTGAAATGTGTATGCTTGAGAATTATTTATGTTATTAGTATCCTAGGTACCACACTGCTCTGAATTCAACAATATAGTGAGTTTGGCGACGAAAATAAAGCATAGTTGATATCCACCCAAAAGGTTTATGTTCAAAGATTATTCAAAAAAGAAATGAAGATTACTTTGGAAATTAGGTTTTACTTTTTAAGAAAAAAAAATCTGTTTTGTGAGCTGTCTAAAAGACTGAAGCCTACCAACAGTCCTTGTGTTGCTTTCTGTGTTTAGTCTCCCAACTGTGTAAAAGAAAAGATTACTGTCACTTTGACTGTGCAGCTATACTTTTTTTTTGTTTTTATTTGTAAATAAAAGTAACCCTACACTTTCCTGTGTGATTGTTTTGCCATATTGTCTCACATTTACACTGGCCACAGTTTGTGCCTCTCGTGTAGCCTATTATTGTTACATTCTAGTCACAGACCTAAGAGTGAATGAATAACCGCTGAATGGCAAGAAAAGGTTGACATGTTTCCAAAGTCGTGCCTCTTTTTTCTAATACAAACAAATAGTTCATTCAATTTGTATATCTTGATCCAAAAAATAAAGGTTTATTGATTATGATCCAAGATTTCCATACAAAAAACCCTCTTTTTTTTAAAACATATTTTACTTTTCCTGCAGGGTCATACTATGTTTCGTTGATTCTACCACTGGGGGCGCTAAAGGTGCAAATATTTCAAACACACTGTGTCTTTAAAGATCTTTTTTAAAAAGTACATATGCAAATTGATCAAAAGAAAGAACGATGAAAAAAAGGAAGACTTGAGAGTGCATATATAAGGGTTCAATCAGGAGTCTGCAATCCTCCCTGCTCCTTCATCCCCGCCCCTCCCCTCCCCTCGCTGTCTTTGTATGGGGTCATGCTGCCGTGGTGAACAACTGGAACGACCAGTGGACCTTATAAAGAGGAGACGAAGCCTCAAGACTCAAAGCCAAAACAGGACCGACACGTGTTGAGTAGACAGAAGCAATGTCCCACATCAAGTCCTCGCTGATGCCGGGTGATGTGGAGAACCTGCGGAGAAGATCCGTGGCGGATCCCTCAGGTGAGACCCAAAAATGTCTGTCTGTCGATCTGCATTCAAACAACTCGCACAGTGCGTTTGTTTCCCACACAGCCAGATTTAAAGACGTGGAAATGTTGTTTTTTTGCGCTTTGTGTTTACTGCTTCGCTTGTTTCTTCAACGCGTTTGTCAAAGTCACCTGTGCTACCAGACTTTGCTCCAAAATGAGCGAAACTTTGAGATTTTGTTCCTCTAGGACTTTCTCCTCCACCGTCAGGCTCCAAAGAAGCCCCTTTATCAGGAGAAGAATAATTTGAAAGACCTTATAAACGTTTGGTTCATGTCCAGAGGGGTAAAAGTGGGGATTCGGCCCCACACTTAAACTGTGGTCGCCTCATGTTGACCATAAATGTGCTGACATGGCAGTTTGATGGTTTGTCTCATTGGGAAGAAAGTTGACCAGCAACAATAAGCAACCATTGATGTTCCAAAACCGTTTTCTCATGTTCCCCACAATTTCGTTAACCAAAAAGTTTGCCAAAATCTATCAGTGGCTCCATTAAATCACAAAGTTTTACTCTGCATCTTTGATCAGACATGGAGAGTGACAGTTCAAAAGAGCATGGAGCATGGAGCAGAGGGACTATATATATAATGTCAAAGCATAGCATTGTCCGCAAATCTTCTTATCTCTCTGCATTGCAATGCATTGATAATGCGGTCAGTCTTGGCAGGCAGCAATTGATGGGACACCCTGCATGACTCTCATGAGGTTTTTGTTAGTCACACACATTTCCATGGGCCAGCCAGAGGGTGTTGGTCCTAGATTGATGTCAGTCAACAATGACACCTCTAATACAAAGAGACCTGCCCCCAGTGAAGTGACTGTGTCGGCCTTACTTTTTTCACCCCTGTAATGGTAAAGCAGTGCTTTTAAAAAAAAAAAGAAATAAAAATAAATCTGTTCTACACAATGATTTCTTATTCAGAGAACTTTCTAGATCCCGAACAGCATCACCGATTCCCACCACATCCAGAGTTGGGTGCAGCAGAGACGCCCTCCCCAGATGCTTCTGCCCACCACTTCTGCCACTACACACCGAAATCTTTCCTCACCATCCACAGAGGTGAATGAGACATTATTTGATACCACAAAAGTGATTAAGCTTGGATCTTTTTGGGAATGATCTGATCATCTGTGCCCATCCCATCAGACGTGTTCTTGTCTTGCCTTGTGGAAGAGTTTTCTCATTGTTGTGATCTGCACAGGAGGACAAGGCACCTCAGCCCGGTCCACTCCGTCACGAGGTGTCCGCTCTACTCCGTCACGTTACGGAGAAGAGGGTTGGCATGAAGGCACCACAAAGACCACAATCAGAGCTGAGAATGAGGTGGAGGCACACAGGGAGGCCAACAACTACAGGGTGGGTCAGAAGGGCACTTAAAGCCCCAATACTCCACTGCACCTAATCAGTATCCTCTTTCTTTTGTTTTATTTAGTCAAGGATTTAAAAGAAGGCTTGGGGCATACAAAATGCAGACGTGAAAAGGATGTGTTACTGCTATCCTAGTTTGACTTAAATTCAGTGTTTGGCAAAAGGTGGGGTGGGACCCCCGGGGGGTGCAGAGCCATTGTCGAGGTTACAGTACCTGCATGACTGGAGGGGAAGTGTGGAGTTGAACTTAATTTGAAGCTGATTCATGTGAGAGCAATACAAGACTGTTGTCATGCTAGCAGGCCTATTGATTCAGGTTGACAAGAATTATTCAAACACTCTCATGTTTGAGAGGGGGAGGGGAAGACGGGTGACACTCATCAAGCAAACAATCAAAAAGTCATTAAAATTGAGCCTAACTTGCTCAGGGATTCAACTTTGTCATAGTTCAGCATTGTGAAGAGGATGTTATGGAGGATCTGATTGCTTTTTTTCACCTTCTTGCTTCTAAATGATGCTGCACATGTTTCGTGCTCATTGTATTTACAGCCGTTGCCATAAAATACATTGTGGCTGTCCTATTTAGCACTGTATGTTTGTGTGACATCTTTTTAATCCAAAATCAATCGGCACTTTTTTTTTTCAGTTTGGCTTCAGGAAGTGGAAGGGCAACGTAACGGAGAGGCCCATCGAAGACCGATCAGAGATCATCAAAGAGCTCTACTCTGATCTTAGCATTGTTAAGCCTCGAGAAGGTCTTTTTTTCTTTCCTTTTCTCTCTCCACAGTCACACAGACAAACATGGGGTTGTTAGAGGAAAACAATAACCTGTGCTTATGATTTCTCCTCTCTTTCAGGCTCAGTGTTCACCCTTGGGAACATTGTTTATGTATTTTTATTTGGATGGTGGATATCCTTGATCTACTTCCTCATGTGTCCTGTAATGTTTCTAACAATCTTGGGTGCACCTTATGGTATGTATATTATAGAATAGCTGCATCACCTCAAATCTTAGTAATCCTTGAAATCTGGAACATGATGCTATTTTACTTTTTGCTTTTTTTTTTGCTTTTTAGGCAAACTTTGTTTAAAGATGTCTTGGTACTTCATTTGGCCATTTGGGAAGTCGTTAGAAAAGGTAATATACAATATCCTTACTTTCAATGAGCATTTTGTGCCTTGGGATACCAATATTGTCCTATCTGCTTCTCATAGGCCAGTGATGTAGTTAAGAGGTCCAATCTGAGGCCTCCAAAGATTGAGGTCATCCCTGAAGAGAGGGACGGTGAAGACAGTAAGGACCTTATCAGGGACAAGGACCAGGCACCACTTCTCGTGTCTTCCCCGATCCCTGTTGAGATCCCTGTCCCAGAACTAGCCGCGAGAAAAACATCAAATCACTGGGTAAGAAAGTCAGAATGGCTCACTTGGCACAGTGAAAGTTTGGTAATATTTATTAGACATTAGTCCTCATTCTGAAAATATTCTTTGCCATTCCTTGCAGTGTCGCATCAGTACTTACATTTGGTTGTTACTGGGCTACCCTCTCCTGGTTGTGGTCCACTCCCTGGCCTGTCTGCTCTCCTGGCTGCTGGTCTTCACTATACCTGTAGCCAAGATGAATGCTCGCACACTGTCCACTGTCCTCCTCATGGCACCAGAGGACGTTCAGATTCACACACTGGAAAAGGTAATTTGCTGAAATGTCAGTCAGTGGTTAGTATGTGTTCATTTTTTTCTTTCCTCCTCTGTGCTGGCCATGCCTTTTACACTCAAGGCTTTTTATAGCCTCCTTATTAGCCATGGCAACATGCAACTCGAGGAGGGAGCCACATGTCAGTGTGAGTGATGGTTCTAGCTGTTGCGCTGTGTAAATGGCCATTGTAATCAGCCCATTGTCTATTCTTTATTTTTTCCTTATGGTATGTAACATGAACTGTACATCGTTTGGTGTTATTTGTAAGGTTTTGAGATATCTGTGTCTTGATTGAGAATTTGAACATTGACAGTGGTGGATTATGCAGTGTAAACTGGGTGTTGTGAATGGAAAGACATGTCGCTGACACCATAATCAAAATTTGGAAGGCAGTCAAAATTATACAGCCAAATGTCTTAAAACCTTAGCACAACAAGACTGTCTGCATGTTGTTTTTTTTGGTTTTTTTTGATTATTTGTATACTACCCCTTTAAACCGTATCTGCTAATTGACTGTTTCTATCTACTAAATTTAATTTCTTACCTGTTCTCTCTTGCAGCCACAAAGGTGCGAGGCGAGAGTCATCTTATGCTGTTATCAAGCTTTTAATGTGTATTACTACAAATACACTGTCCAAGGAATCAACATTTTCGCCCTCAGTATCCTTTTTTTGGGTTGTTGGAGTTAATTTGGTGAAAGTAATGAGCTTGTAAGAAAATAGCTGAGAGGTCATTTGTGGTAAATCAATGTCATTTCAGCAGCTAAGACTACATACATTCACACATTTTATTTCATCATAATTTTGTACATGATCACAACAGTGTTGTTTGGTCTATTTGTTCTCCTTAAGTCTTTGCTCCCTGCAGACCTGCTTCCCTTGGTAGTTATCACTCTGATTATTGGATATGGTGATCATGAATGCAGTTACTTTAGCGCAGAGACAAAGTTCTCCTTGGCCATCATTTCCATCATCCCTCTATCCTATTACATCGGCATGGGTATAGCCAGGTAATGCTTTCTTTGACATTGGTCAGCAGATACGGTACAAAGGGGGTGAAAAAAATCCCTCATTCATTCAGATGCACAGTATATTGATTGGTTGTTTTATTGCGTGTTCCTCCAGCCTTTCTGCACAGAGTAACTTTGCAGTGGGGGCGGTGGTGAACGCTACGTTTGGCTCCATCACAGAGATGACGTTCTACATCACCGCCCTGCTGCAGGGACAACGCGCTGGCACCAAATGTTTTGAAGAGATTGTTAAAGCAGCGCTCACTGGGACCTTGCTTGGGTGTATACTGTTCATACCTGTGAGTGCCATGTCTATAGACGAGTCAACATGCCGAGTTACGATTCTCTATGTGAAATGCACATGCACTGATTTCCTGCTGTCTGTCTGCCCAGGGTATCTGTATGATTATCGGAGGCATCAAACACAGGGAGCAGAGGTTTAACAGTCGCTCAGCTGGAGTGAGCTCAGCTTTGCTCTTCATATCCGTAGGAGGTATGTATGGCAGATGCACATGTAACAAATTTTTGAACAATATGTCATCCATGAACAGATTTCATTGAACTCTTTAACTTGACCCTCATGCAGGTGTATTTGCTCCCACGCTCTTCTCAAAGACCTTCGGTAATCTGGTGTGTGAAAGCTGTACCAACACTCCAGGCAATGGCACTGTTCCCTTTGTCTGCAAGGATTGTCACTACGACACGGTGGGCTGCTTCATGTAACTTTCATACAGCATGACCTCTTGCTCTTAAAAAATTTTAGGACACTTTTTGATTCTGGTTTTGCCAAACGTACCTGCACTTGGTAATAGCAAGGGACACCAGTGTGATTTATGTCTGCAGAGCTTCATGACCTCGATGTTTTTATGCCAGACACTCTTACCACCAGGTCTCCACAGCTTTGATGTATTGAAAGCTTTCAAGAATGATTAATTTTAATTTTCACCCTTACGTTTTTTTGTTTAACAGGTTCAAACTGATTCACATTTGATTCTGTCACAAATTGAGTAAGTCGAGATTTATTTTATGTTGCAGCAGCATTTCAAAGTACTCAAGAATGCCCTAACTAATTATTTAATTTAAAAAAATGTTTTCTAGGCCCCTGGTATACACAATTTCTGTGCTGCTGCCTGCTGCATACCTGATCGGCCTCATCTTTACACTGAAGACCCACTCGCATATCTATGATATTCATATCAGCGATGGCCACGCAGGCCAAGCACACGGTCAGTACGCACAAGAGGGCCCCAGCACTTCCCGTCCCACTGGTGGGGCAACCAGTGGCCATCTCCTTGCAGGCAACTCGTGTATTAATGCCAGCATTGTTTCACCCCGCCAGGTGGTTGCAACAGGTGTGTTTGTGCATGTAGTCTTCTTAGGTGAAGGCGCACTCACTGCTTGTTGCCTGCTGTATTAACTAATTTTGGCATGAAAGGAAGCATTTCCTTTGTAGTG
>JBCAUF010000085.1:9086642-9106410 GCA_038406115.1 Haemulon aurolineatum | reverse complement strand
TGCGCTTGGACAGACATTTATAGTTTAACGACGTACTTGCCAAGAGCACCCAGGTAAAAGTGAGGAGTTTTATAGATCAGCTCTGCAATAAATTCTACCTGCATGGAGGTTATAATGTTCAGTTTTTGTTGTAACCGGTTTTAATGCTACAGTTTGAGGTGTTTTACAGGATACAGAGAGATGTTTTTATTTTTGAGCCTACCCTCACTTATAGAAATAGTGTGGACCCAGTGATGACAACACATGTCAGTGTTATGAAACACAATTCAATAGAACTACAAATTCAGGCCTGGGTTGAATCAACTCATTTCTTAGCAGTTTACTGAGCACTATAACTAGGTGTACCTAATACACTGGCAATGGCGTGTAAATGATAGTAAACTTACAAAAATTACATGATAGTTAGGCTTTTTTCAGGTTTTCAGTGTCCCAACTTTCTCTGCACTTACAGAAAAAACTTGTTTGACATCCAAACATGTTACTCCAAGGGAAAGGGGTGCCAGAGAAATTTGGAAGGTAAAAGTCACTCAATCTCATTGCTATTGACTGCCAAACTATACAGTATAATATCATAATAATAATAATGTGTGTCTATTTCAGTGTTAAAAGACTAAATTATCCCTGACACAAGCCATTTTGTACTGTATAAATTCAAAGCTTGCTTGACTATGCTGCTCCTATAAATCTTACCCATTTTGTACTTTATGCAGGTGTCAGGGGCATGAGGAGTGATGGACAACGTTCAGTGATGCTACAAGTTGATAAGTTCCATTGAAAAGCTGACTGAAAGGATAGGAAGGTAAGTTTCTGATGATTTCATGCCTTTTCCATTGTAATGTAATCCCACTGTAGTATAATGTATTCACTAGAAATTGTGACGCTCGAAGGACACATCACAGACCAGCATCCACAACTCGAAAGACACCTCAAGGGGGCAGCGTTGCATTACAAATCACTTTTGGGAGCTCAGCCCCTCAAGTTTGTTGAAACAGGAGATGGCAGTGAGGCATCATTGATGCGGCTCTCTGCAGGTGCCCTGGCGTGTATTCAAGATGATGGATGTTTTACATTAGTGTGTGGTGACAGCAGCTTATGTTTGTGTCTCACTAAATGTCAGCAAGTATCATATTCAAAAATCTGGCAGGAGAGCCGCAGAGTGTGACTCCACATTTTACAGCTTCCATACTGTGTAACTGACCTTCGCACTACAATGTCTCACTGTAATGCCTCTGTCTCTGCTCGCAACATCTGCAGACATTATGCCATTATTAACAGTACAATGTCTCCTAATGCTAGATGATGGACAAACGATGATCAGAAACAGATGGGTACTTCACAGTGTTGCTAACAGAGCCCTGTTGAGAGTTTAATATAACTTTGTTGAGTTATATTTGCTTTTGGATATATTGTTGGTCCCATCTTTTATTATAGTTGACTTTATGAAGTTGGTGAACCTTTAAGGATTAAATGTGTCGGGAACTAACTTGCTTTCTATATAATCCGAGCAAAGTTGAACCTCCATAGTAGGTACAGGTTTTGCATTTGTTTAATTTATTTCTCAAGGGCACTGCAGTGGAAAACCGCTTCTGTTCGCTAGATGACGTTGTGACGTAGATGGAGTGAAAAGCTGGAGACTGTTAATGAACCAAGGTACTATTATTTGGTCCCATTCTGCTTTCTGCTCCGTGGGCTGTGGTTGGGTATAGATAAGGCTTGCAGCCTGGGGGTCTGGAATCAATAATGGATGTAATTGGTGAGGTGGAAGTGAGGATAATTGAAGGTAATTGTGTGGACAGTCACATGCCTTGGAGAGAGGTCAAGACAGTGAAGGTGGTGGGGATGGGGCAGAAAAGGATATTCTAGTTGTTGTATAAATACTGTATATATCACCTCCATGCTACCAACCTATTTGTCTTGTTGACTTGAAAGCTGCAACCAGGCAAGATTCCAGGTAAAAATACAAGCTGTATCAACCTAAATCACAAAATACAGTTCCAAGTATTTTGCCTTTTCTATCCCATTAGTATAAAGCAGCATCGACCAGCTGGGTTAGTAAACATGAGCATGTTGTGCACAATTTAGAGATGTCTCATTACACGATTTCTAAATTTCAGAGTTTGAGCTTTTCAAAAGAGTTGCTATCATTCAAAGCTGCAGGTGTTGCCTTGTGCTACATTGATTTAAAATCTGTGTAGTTTGTAATTCCATCTGTATTAAGTCTCCCAACTTCTCAGTTAATCTTCACTTCAATACAACTCCTTTAATATATTTTTTATCACATTGAGTAACTTTTAAAAAAGTTTCTGCCTGCTAGAAAATGATGTGGCAACTTCATTTATGCCTGTTGTCAAGGAGCACAGGCATGTTATTGTGCTACTGGCTACAGAGGAGTTATATCGTAGCAGTTAGATACCTGCCTTGCTTAAGGGCACCTCAGCAGTGATACATAGTGTGCAGTTCAATGCATTTACTTGCTTGTCCAACTCACTTCAGCAGATTAAAGCAGGCAATTGTTTAAATCTATTGCCACTAGGGAGCAACAGCTTAAAGTCGAAGTATATTATGTTAACAGCGACTGGCTTACTCAGTTGCTTTGGTAGTGTGTACCGTCCTTAAATCAATGCTCTTTGTGCAGCTCAGAGAACACAAAGAATACTGATTGAGTAAATTTCTTTGATTATCAAGTATATTCCTTTCCCCAAAGTGTGCTGGACTGTTCGGCAGTACACACAAAGGGCATAAGAGATGAAATATTCTGCATGAGCAGCAGGGGGCACTGCAGCACCACGCAATGACCTAAAACTAAACTGCTGTACAAACTTTACTGCTGCTCTGCAGAGTCATGCCCACTGACTGATATGACACGTTCATTCATATTTCACCCTGAGAACATTCAGAGATTACTTCCATCTCATAGGCTGGAGCAAAATTAATCCAAGATCTGCGCTATGTTATCTTTCTGTGGACGATATCGAACTTAGGGGTGTATTTTGCAGTTTAATTTTCTTTCAGTTGCAGAAAGTGAATTTATTTTGTGTTGGGAATAAATAAATAAAATGGTGTATGTAGCGAAACCTTGAAAGATTCAGAATGCGTTGTGGTGTTGGTAGCACACTACTGGATGTGAGAGTAGCAACTCTGCAACAACAGCACATCTTTCTTTAACTTTACAGTGCTCAGTGTGGGCTTTAATACAGATGAAGATGTTTTTTACTGCTTCACATAAATTTGGGATACAGGAAGTTAAATTTGACTCTGAGTAAAGAGCAGAGCGATCTCCGCGTACCAGATGTTTTTAGAGCCTGATCGACAGAGCGTTTTTAGGGCTGACACCAAAGCTCAAATGTGTACTAAAAGCATAATATTTTACAGCTGAGCATTACATTTTGTTTTCTTAATCACTCCGAACCACCATCTGCTTACTTATGACAGGTTACCTTATCAAATTACTTGCTGCGGAGTTGCATAAACAAAAGTCTGCTGCACAGACTATGTAGTGAAAAAGCTCTATTTTAATGAGCTATACTGTTTGTATAATTGTTTTCATATGGGCCAGTATATAATCAGTGATCATATAACTTTATATGAAAAAAATAGCATGTACATATTTCTAAGCCAACACAAGGACTCCATAGGTGACTGGGAGCAGTGGTTGGATTGACAAACTAAAGTGTTTTTTAGGCGAGTCGGTGTAAATGCATTGATACAACATCAATCACCCACTTTGATGTCACAGCCAAAGGTTTCCAGGTGATCACACAACTTCACAGTTCCCCTGTCACTGACAGGCTCAGAAGTAGCCGCTCCAGCGTTCCTCCTTGTAGATCCCACTCCCTGGAGGACTCGTGACGGATGTTGTCAGTGATGAATGCTTTTTGCAATTTAACTGGATATTAGATGGAAGCTCCTGCTATTTCTCTCTAAGTTACTTTTCAGCTGAAAGGGAATGTGAATAGATGGGGAGCATTTCGAGTATCTCACATACATACAAGCCAGTGAGCCACATGGTTTTGAGGTCATATTTTGTGCTGTAGTTTTTCTGTGTTTACCTGCTGAAACACACGTTTTCTTGTGTTTTAGTCTCACTCCAACCATCTGCTCTCCCACTCTCTGCCACTCTCCCTCTATCTTTTCTTGTAATGTACTATCTGTCCTTTCGCAGTCAGCAATATTTTTGAGCAAATGCAAGATGAATACAGTTGTTCACAACAGAGTAAATGCAAAAGTTTGAGAGGGAGTGACTATGCTGTGAGTTGGAAAGAGAGGCGGGGGACTGGTGTTTTCATTACAGATAATCAAGTCAAGGCTTTGCCTTTATTCTCCAAGCACAGCCACTTGTCAATAGAAATAAGAGTGCAAAGGGGGTGATAATACAGTGCAAGAAAAACAGGATAAAGGAGGAAACAAGCAGAAATTGCACAGGGAAGATGGAGAGAGACAACTATCAGGGAGATGTCTCTCTATCAAGTGTCTCTTTCCTCCTTCACGATGTGTTCCTGTGCCTAATTGGAAATGAAGTGTAGGTAATGAACCTGTTTATAGACTCATTACTACAATATTCAGCATTAGAGAAAGTTAGTGTGGACACCCAGTATGTGAGTTGTGGAGAGGAGAACAGAAGCAAATTGAATACACTAAGAAGCACAATAGAGCTTCATGGAAGGAAAAATATCATTTTCATGAATCTGCATACTTTGATAGAAAAAGACA
This sequence comes from Haemulon aurolineatum, assembly GCA_038406115.1. Classification (NCBI taxonomy): domain Eukaryota; kingdom Metazoa; phylum Chordata; class Actinopteri; order Lutjaniformes; family Haemulidae; genus Haemulon; species Haemulon aurolineatum. The sequence goes on along the minus strand of JBCAUF010000085.1, from coordinate 9,101,700 downwards.
CATCGCAGGTGTACTTTGATGTCTCTTCACACATACTGATTGTTGTGACCGAGATAATTGGGCCCCTGTCGGCTCGTGTTGGGCCATGGGTGCTTGTTTTAACACCTGCCCAGGAGAGAGGGAGGATAGCCTCGTAAAGCCAGGTTACTGAACATCTTGCAAGCTCAGTTATTTACTGCAAGATTGAACACCATGAGCAAAGCAGAAATTGTGAGCTAGTGATGCTAGGCCAAGGGTGGCAAGTTATCTTGTAAAATCAGCTCCCAGCTCTCAAGAAAGGTGACATTTCAACTGCAAGGACTGACGACAAGAGAGAAAAAACATGCAAGAAGAGGAATTTATTGTGGTCAGATTATCATGATGATGATGTTTTATCATTATCAGTTATTGTAGCACTTCTGTTAGTTGAACCCTGACTAGATAGAAAACCTTGTGGTTAGGAAAGAAGGGGGGGCACAGGAACAATCTTTAGAGATACACAAGTCTCTTAAGCTTCAGCAGTCTGTTCCCAACCTAACCAGTTTTGCTATTTGTTACAGGAGTCTGGTAAGCCTAGTTGAAATTCCATTTACGCAACAAATACCCAGCATGAAATTCTATTAGTTACAAACTGTGCTCTAACACCAGGACCTTAATTCTTGTCAGGCTGTAATATAAAACATGGTAATAGATTCATACCTGTTTTAACTCAAATAACCCATGCATAAATGCTTGGAAGAAGTGCATATTTTGATGTTAGTGAGTCACTCCCGTCATACTTAATGGCCCGATGTTTTCTGTCGGACTTAATCAGCTTCATTAAGTTCTGACTCAATTCTATTCTGAGTTTTTTTCTCCCCCAATGCTAATTCAGTAACTTGGACTGCTGTTCTCATGCTAGGTCCTAGAACAGGGCCATAAAGCATCTTTAGCTTCTCCATGTAAAGGCTGGCTCTCATGAGCCACTAGATGTGTCACAGTGCATTTTAGCACTTATTTGACAGAGCAATGTTTGCTATCAAAATAGTCTTTATGTTTACTGTAACTCCCAAGCCATTTGTCCTTACAATCAAGTCTGGTTCACACCTCAACCAATGGTATTATCTCAGCCAAGATTCCCTGATGCTGATCTATTTGAAGCTGGAGAAAAAAAGAGCTGACGAGAGGCGAAAAGTAACTCTGTTTTTAAAGGCCAGCCACTTTCACTGTGTGTATGTGTGTGTGTGTGTGTGTGTGTGTGTGTGTGGGTGTGGGTGTGCATACTCGCGCTTGTGCTGTCCTTTCTCTAATTGACCAGCTGTGGCTACGTGCTCTGCCTCCTTAAAACCCCCATTGATCCCATGGCCGTTTCACAACAGGCCTTATTGCTTTGCTTGTACTCCCCGTTCCAGCCGTCCGTAACACCTCTGAGGAGGGGAGAAGGACATGGTGGCGACTGTGATTGCAGAGTGAGGGAGGGAATCAAGTGGAGAAGAGGGGGCGATGTGGACAGTCAGCTCGGGAATAGATGATAAGGAAGAGCATGGTGGGTGTGTTTTGGCACTCTATGAATCCCAGTCCTTTATGAAAACAATTTATATTACAGATTGAACATGATATTACGTAGACAAAATCCTTCTTCAGGAATCTGCCTGATACACTGTGCAGGAATCAATAAATCAATACCTACACAAATGAATTCCCAAAGATTTTCAATGATAAAAGCAGCATGCAGAAAAATGGCCCTCAGTTTGTACTTATTACAATGTAAATGTTCCCACATTTCTCGAATGTCAAATCCACTGACAGTAATATAGGCTAAGTGGAGTACATTAATGTGTCATCTAAAATATATAATTGTAGGGCTCCCGGAGAGTCTGAAATGCATGCCGCATAACCTTACAGTCTGGGTGTGAATCTGGCCAAGAACCTTTTGTCTCCCCTCTCGCTCCAAAGTTGTGCCTTTTTTTTTCTTTCTTTCTTTTTTTTTTTTTTTAAAGCTAAAGCATTTAAAAACAAATGAAATTGTAATTGCCTTTAGCTGTGGGCTAAGGTCAAAGAATGTGGTACTTTCAGACTTGGCTAGCTTTGAATGCAAGCACAAGCACATTTCCGAGGGGAGAAACTTGGGAAAGTCTTGGTTAACAGAATTCCATCTGTTTTATAGTCGATGCAAAGATGGAACCCTGCCAAACATCCCACACCTCTGAGTTTCTCTTGCACTCTAATATTATACGAACTCTGACCTTTCTTCCTCCAGGACTCTTCTACGGGGTTGTGGGCCAGGGTCAAGGCCATTAAACCTGGCTTAATAAGCTGCTGAGCCCTCCTCAGCCCACCCCCCACTGGTCCATGGGAGGTCTGGAGGTCCAGAGTCAGCAAAGTCAGAGTTTGGGCCTGTCAGCAACCTTCGGAGATGGCTCGAACTGTGCATCTCTGTAGCACCGTTATCTTCATCATAAATGATACTTGCTGATACCTGCTGTCGGGCTGACCCTATTGATGTGTACTCAGATACTTGAAACAATTTTTGCTATATTTATATTAATCCATGATTTTCTTATTCAAAAGCTGGCATATCTACCACTGGCATTTTTGTAGCAATGGCCATTGATATGTGTAGAAAAGTTTATATGGTGTATACTCGCTGGGATTTCAGCTTCTCTGCTTACATAAGGCATTAGTTGTCTTTCTCATCTTGGTTTGCACAGCAGAGCACAAAATTTGCAGATTGTCCTTGTCTGAGTCCCATCACTTTTAGGATATCCAAACATTTCAGTATAATTGACGTTTGACCTTTTTGAGACAATAAAATGGGAGTTCAGGATGACGGTTACATTGATTTCCTTCGGTTCTGAATTCTTTCTCTCCCTTTCATACCAGACATGCCACTTTGTGTCTTTCAGCAGCCGTGTGCCAGCAGTGGCCAGATTGGTAGCATTTTGCAGCCTGCAGCCTAGCTGGCTGGATTTTGTAAACCAGACACCAAAAAGTTTTTATTGCGATGTGGTTTAGAGATGTTTTTTCTCCTTGCTGTAAGCTGTGTTTGTAGATGGTTGAGAATATTGATTGGTCAGTTTGTTTTGGTGCAGACTTTGGATGTTAAATGTGTGTTTTGTGTGTCTCATTAGCTTGTGTAGCTTAAACATTTCTGGTATGAGAAAGTAAATCTTTCTTTTGCAAAATAAATACAAAAATACATTCAATGTGTATATTTCTCAGGCTCTGAATGTTTCTAGACTTCCTTGAATACACACTTATTATGCAAACGGTGTGCTGTTTGTACAGCTACCTGCATTCGTGGACCAATAACTTCCTCTTTAACAAATATTGTGTGGTTTGATACCTCCTTCATTCTCCTTTTACTTCAGATTCTTTCTGTCTCACTAAAATTCATTACACACTGTAAATGTTGCTGTCACCTCTGTTCTGAAAGCACTTGATCAAAATTAGCATTGCAAATGACAAAAACGCTTATGCATTGATCCCCTTCCTAGATGTTTAGCACTGGAGTTTGTTCTACAGTGTCTTACTCTTGCGAGTCAATGCATTTTTAATGTGGACTTATTTTCAACTGAATAATTTAGTGCATGGTCAGCAGCAGGGGTGATCCAGAATCTATCTGATGGGCAGAAAGAGACCGGCTCAGGAAGTTTGAATGGACATGAAAATGCATATTGTAGCACTATGACTACTATAGGTCAAGTCTATACACAGTAACTTTTAAGTCTGATAATGTAGCAGGAACTGTGGCTGCATTAGAAATGGGCAGCTTATCTATTTGTTGCAACTGTTCTGTGGCATATTGTGTATTACCATACAGATTTTTGTCTAAATACATGTACTAACTACATACTTAGTGATGTCACTCCAATTCAAAATATCCCCTAAAACAAAGCTAATGTCTGCATTATATATTTTTAAGGCAAGCATTGAATATGCAGCTGCAGTGTGCAAATAGTGTGGGCTGGGTTATTTTCTCTGACCCAGTCCCCCTCCCAACACACAGACAGGACTGTATTCATTTGTTTTATTGCATTAGAGCATTATGTAAATATGTACATTTCCAGTCTCTGGAGGGAGAGTGTGCCGATGGGGCTGAATAGAGCATCCAAAGAGGGCAATTTAACAGCCAGCGATGAATGCCCGCTAACATATGTCGTCTTGTCACACACACAAGTGGACATCAACATCATCATGCAGGAGAGCGAGTAGACCCATCTGCGCCAGGGGTAGACCCGGGCATCCGGGGGGCTTCGTCTCTTTCATTTACCCATGACCGGGTGCTGAGTATAAACGCAAGGTTTGTGAATGGCCTGTTATTAATGAGGCCTCATTCGGTGCGAGCGGAGACCCAGGGCTGCTGCTTAGTGGCCTACCCTCAGCCAACGTGAATAACAAAAGGCAGAGTGGGATCATTAGGCCCCCGGACGCCCGAGGGGTCTGCCACTTTAATCACGTTTGCGTAATGAATGCAGCTGCTGTGAATCACTGCTTATTCATAATGTCTCCAAAATGCAGTTGTAATGTGATATTAATGTTGCGACTGCCCTGCCAGAGGTGGTGTGTGTCTGTGTTTACGTAATTGAAGAAATTAAGATGGTGTCTGCTTTTATTACTTGTGGACAGTGGCCCTTGTGTTGGTTGGACGCTGTGACAATGTTATGACAAGCCCTAAGGTTATGTTAGATTGATCATCACCGTGGGATTTCCTCTTTCTGTCCTCATGAGTATAGGAGATGAAGATCATCAGCATCTGTGGTTGTGTAAACTTAGGATAGGCTGTGACATGTTACTGTATGACTGTAGATTCACAGAATAAGATCTAATAAGTGACATTTAGATGCAGCCATAGATGTAGAAAGAAATAAAATATATTCTAAATATTAGTTTTGGAATTGAGGCTTTTTCTCATCCTGTGATTGATTTTCAACATGCTTATTTTCAGAATAATTTCTTATTCCAAACACAACGTTTAAGTCCCTTTGCCTTCTGCTGAAAGAGCAAAAGTGTGCTTGAATGAATCCTGTCACTTGAAAGTGAGACAAATTGTACGGGACACCAACAGACTCATGATTAGTGTGCTGATCTTGTTTGGTTCACTAAAAATTGAATGTTGTGCCGGAGAATACCACCCCATTTCAAGCCAGCCTCTCGGGGCTGTGTACCTACCACCACGACATCTCAAGTCAAGTGCCAAAATTTGTATCCTAATGTTCAGAGTTGATAACTGTGTTTGTCTGCTTTCATGTACCCTCCCTAAAACATGTGTAATCAGGTGCCAAGTGAGTGACCTTTTCCCATTTGTCTTCCTCAGAGGGGGCTATGCCAGCTCCAAGCATTTTCCCCAGCTGTTGGGCTTAATAAAGCGCCACTGGAAAACAGCATGTCACTCTCTCATCTTTTTGATGTTCTCGCTAGGCCTTTGTACTCGTCGGTGCGACAGCGGGCCTCTCTGCAAGCCAACAAGTCTCGAAATAATCTAAATTAAAATGGCTAATCTTGTGATTAGGCCAGCCGTGTTGGGCCACGTGCACGTGAACGCATCTGTGTCTCAGCGTCTCCTTTTCTTTGTTTTTATGGTTATCAGTGGAGCCAAATGGTGCCAAAGGGATTTGAAGCAATTGTGCGCCGCCCTTGAACAATGTACATTAGTTTTTAGAGTATAGCGTTGATCACTGTCTCCTTTGAGGCCATTGTAAATCTGCTTTCTGTCCGTGCCAAGGCATCTGCCTTCTCACTATTGCAAGTTAGAATTAATCCCCAGAAGGAGGCTCAGTCTTAAATAAATCTGAGTTCTCTTTGGTGTGAGTTCTCAAGTACATCTGGACTGTATAGAGGATAGAGAGCAAAGGCCACTGTCCAAATCCCACCTTTTGTAAGCCCTGAGTGTGTTTCATGCCGACATGGGACGCAAGTGTGAGGACGCCTGCAGCATTTTTATCTAGATTTCTACATATTTGCATATGCATAGGATGAATCATTGTTGTCGTTTTAATGAAGGGGGAAAACTCCCTCACAGGCAAATACCACAAAAAAAGACCATTTTGATGGCAGACATGCCTTCATGATCAGCTTTAATAGGCTATTTTACTGGGGAGCCGCATCGAAGTGGAGCGCATTAAGAAACAGCTTAAAGTGGCTCATAAACTGCTTGGATCCTCCAACGCTCGCTGTCATCATCATCATCATCCCAGACAGACAAAAAGCATTCCATTTTGAGTATTTCCTGCCCTCATCTTCTCCCCTCACCCCTCCCCTCCCAGTCATTTGAGATCTTTTGAGGCGAGTTTTGATGCTGATCTGGTTAGTGTGTTAACACATCTTAATGTTTTTGTTGTTTTCTTCTAAAGAAACGTGCCTTTGGGGAACTACCCGACTTTCAGACTAGATATGGTCCGTCTGTAGACTCTGACCAGCGAGACTCATTACGAGTGTTATCTTGTCCACCCTATCCTTATTAATTTAAATCCACACTCCAGAAAAACTGAAATCTTGTTTGTTATTGTACATTCACATAGTTGCACATGGTTGTACAGTCCCATGGTTCCCTGAGCTTCACCATGCCAGGCAGGTACTATGAAAGGCCCAACATGCCTTTGCAAAATAATCCTCTGTTGTGTTCTGCCGGAATAACGAACTTTGTTGACAGCTGACGTGCCATTTTCACAGAGCTCTAGGTCTCCAAATTGAAGCACGTCCTGCTTCTTACATAATGTGTTGCGCTAAAATGTACTGTATACTGTAGTTTCACTTCTCAAACTTGAAAATGGCTGACTTTAACAGTCTGTAGTTAAATATTGGATAAAGCATAGCAGCAACAACCTGATAGAGGTTTGCATGCCAGAAATCCAACACATTTCTATGCCAACTCATTTTATCATTCGCTGCTGTCCACAGAATGCACATTCCGATTGAACAGCCGCCGCTTGGTCCTTCTCAGACATTTCTGTTTGTGCAGTCCTCAACAATCTGTCCTCGGCTTATTTAGAAGCAGAAAAAGAAGCAATGTGAATAACAAATAATGAAGCATTACCATTTGTCAGGTCAGAGGTGTGAGAAAGCTGAGACATGGCTCTTTGGCAGCACTAGTGGAGCAGATTTAGTTTTAAGACAAGTGTAACCACGGGGGTGGAAGGGGAGTAATAAGGGCCTTCCACTGAGGCTAATAAAGTATCTTGGTACCATGGACAGTGCCAGTGGGTAAAACCTCCATCCATCCTATTGAAAATGGCATTTATTAGAGAGTTAATGCTAAGAGGTGAAGTTATATATTAATGGCAATGATTCATTTCCAAAAAATTTACATTAGCAGAGAACAAAATGGTTAAAGTGCATGTTGCCTTCTTTCCTTGGTGCGTATCCCTGTGCAATTACTCTTACTGTGACAGCATAGCACCTTTGCACACCATAGCTTGATTTCAGGCCTATAAATTGCCACCCACATCAGATTTTTTTCGGTGATTCAAATGAATAAGTTATTTTTAAAGTAAGTGGAGAAGTGTAGCAAAATAGCATTTCAATTTGACTGTCAAGATGCAGCACAGTGTGATGAACAAAAATCCTGTTCCAGTAATAAAACAGATTTTAGGTTTCAGCCAAACTCAAGTTTGTGGAAACAGGCAACAGAAACAATGCATTTATTGTAAAAACAGAAGCAAACCATTACCAGCGTCAGTGTTTATCTCTGATTTATTGAGGTCTGTGATGAATGCTTTAATAACATGTGCGTGATGTTGGCGGTTTGTGTATGAATTGCAAGAGTCAGTTAGTATGATTCAGGTCAGATAGAGGTGGCAAATTGATTTGGATGGCAAATAAATGATTTCTTTAATGATTTATCAGAGAAGGTCACCAACACATGAACGGCGAGCAGTTCACTGGTGCACATTACTGTGTCCTTTGATGTTGTGCGGCTGATTTAATTTGATTGATTAAATTCTGTATTGATGCGTACAGGTGTGTTTTTGCACTATTAAAGGTTAGTGAGGTTTCCACTGTATGCAGGCCAACAATCCCCTGTGTTATTAATCTGTGGCTGATTGCAGCCTCACCCCTTATGTCCACCTCAACGAAATGAATGTTGCAGAGATGAAGATGAAGATGGTGAAAGTTGGAGGTTGCATATTTCTGTGCCTGAGTTTGTTTATTCCTCACAAAGCAGATTTGTAACATAATACTGATGAAAAATGTAATGACTATCTTGCTATTGTATGGTTAACTACTTGCAGTACATATGTATCAAGTGGTGGACTATAGATATTTAAGGTGTGTGTGGTGCTAAATAGTTTTTTGTATCATTAGAGAAAGCTTTGTGATTTTCTTCAGGAGATTCATTAGTTTTAGTTTGGGCCTGGCAGCACCTAGTTTATACTGTAGTGTGAGAGCATCTATGAAAAGACAAAGGGAAAACAATAACAGAGATGGTAAGCCTTGGGACATATAATTAATTTTGTGCCTTAGGAATGAGCAGAGTGTGCAACAAAGTGTTTACAAATCTGAACAAATGGAACGATTTGAGTTTCACATATTGTGCTATGCAACATTTGGGTCATTAGGTAGGTGTGTGATCTGCGTTTTTTTTTTTTTTTGTAAAGAATTATCATACAGATAGCCAAATGTGTTTTCTTTGATAAAAAAACAATGCATAATTTGAAGGACAATCATGTCCTTTTGTGCACTTTCTAATAGCTATTGTAGAGAAATGATGAGCAGATGATGAAAGCATTTCACAGGCGAATATCACAATGCAAGTGGCGTCTCAGTCAGACTCCACACGTTATTCCAGATATTAGCGGATGTGTTTACCAACCCAGATTATAAACCATTGCAGTGTGCCTAGTTTTATGAAAGTTGTGAGCTGCGAAGTTTTAAAAAGTCAATCTAAGAATGCCCCACGACTCATTTGCATGTTCATTTGCATTTTATGGATGCCACATTTTCATTTACACACTGTACTTAGAAGTTAATTTCCACTGGGCTGGGAATGAGATAGCGACATCAAGCTCGCTTCAAAAATGGCAGTGTGTAAGCGTGGCTATACCTGAATGAGAAGTTGTAAGTGGCAGGTGTGTTAAATATTCACAAATATTCACAACCTTTCCAGGTTAAATTAATGCCTGACCTTATGAACGTGTATAATGGAGGCACAGCTGATGCTTTAATGTCTTAATTTGGTTATCAACCGTAACAATTACCTGTGTGTGCCAGGTAAAATGCTAATGCTATCTGTGTATATGGTTTGCACGCAGCATGTGCAAAGGAAACGATCAGCAGACAGAGGCGATTATACATTATTCAATCTTTTCCTCTAAAAATAGACCCCACCATCTGCTGGGCCCTTGGAATGAATCCCCATGTACAGTATTTTGTAGAGAAATACCATCAGCCAGGAGAAGGTGCTTTGTTCATTTTCTAATCCAACTGTTGTTAATTGGTAACTAAATGAGAGATCTGACCTTTGTTTAAACCCATGTGTTCATACTGTACCTGCATGCGTGCCAGTATCCGTGTCTGTGAGCGAGAGAGAGCGAGGCGAGGAATGAGACGTGAGAAAATGAATGACGCCAAGGTATAGAAGAGGCTGAGATGAGGAGAAATGGAGGGAGAGGGCAACTTTTCACTTGGCCCCTATCCAGCCCGCATATCAGCTGTCTGTTGAGCTTTTTCAAAGGCAATTTATTTTTAGATATTTCAAAAACTCATTTGAAGGCGATTTTCACTCTATGGCTGCAGCCCTCGCCTTCAGCCTCCTCCCTCTGCGCCAGTCTTACCCCCCTCTCATGTGGCACCCGATGTGTCGCAGAGCCCATTCCTTGGCAGTCAGCACAGTTTTGATTTAATTCTGAGGGCCATCTGTAATCCCCTGCAGGACACAGAGGCCCGCAGCCCCGCACACTACACCTCTATCCTCTATCTCACGATCTATTTTCCTCTGCTCTCTCTGGACCCTACCTTTTCTTTCTTCTTCACTATCAGCAGCCCCGCAACCACCCAGATACCCCCCGACTCGGTTGCCTCACTGTGGGACTGTCAACACATCTATGCATGCAGGGATAATGGGATTGCAGAGCACCAAAGACTTACTGCAGGTATTCATGGAAGAAAAGTTAGACAGAGAGCCAAAATGACAACTAGAATGAGTCATCATGTTCTAATTTAGAGGCACGACAACGCTTAGTTGTATCTTTGAAAGGCATATTAAAGGCACTGTTTGCCATGATTTGAATTTATTTTGGTGAGCCACTCTAATAGATTTCCTGACATATTTATACGTTATGTCTTCTTTTTCTCAAAAAGGTCTGGGTTGGATATGAAGTTAAAAGCATGACTTAATTGAAAAGTCTGCCAGAATGGATTATGGATTCATGTGCAGTTGTGTAGTGTGACAGTCCTGTATATTAAATACATGAATTGTTCTATCCAACCAGAAGAACTGCAGAAGTTCAGAAGCAGAGAAAACACAGCTAATGGAAGATCTTTCTCCATTCAACCAGGGAGCTCATATTTGCATGTACATACATTTTCTTTAGTCCCTTGGACTGCATTGTAATTTTCTGCAAACCCCAGATACTTTGAATCTCGATATGAATCAATGGCGAAAGGGACATAGTTCGGGTGACATTTATATGAGCTGACTTTGTCATTTGGAGGAGGCTGGTTGTTAGATAGTTAAAAAGTCCAAAGTTGCAAAAGCAGCAGAGAACAGTGTTGAAGACCATTTTCACCTCCTATTTCAACCAACAAAATTAGATGTTTTTAGGGTGACATTGGGACATTTTGCAGCCTTTTTTCTCAAGACAAATCTAAGTCATTCAATCAGAACACACAAAGCCAACATTTTATTCTGACGTGTGGTTTGGATTATGGATTTGTTTCCATCAGTTTGAATCAAAAGCCGTCATCTAAACAGCACCTATGAAACTTTCGTAAAAAAAATGCTTTGTCTGATTAATATGGATTTCACAAAGTGCTGTCCCATTCCTTCTATAGCATTGAAGCCTTTGCGTTACACAATTTAAGTCTTTGATTTCCAAGTGCTCAGAGTGGACATCTGGACAGTGCTTGTTGTACCCTGCAAACAGCACAAATGGCAATTTTTTCAAACAAGTGAAGATGCTGTGGCTGTCCATAAGCTAGTCCGAGAGCCAAACCTTTGTGATCCATCTACCTATGATGTTTCGTGATCAGCGTGTCATCATTCTGCTCTATCTCGCACGATTGGTACCTTGGGGAAATCTTGAAATATGAGTTCCTGGTGCTTGAAACATAAATGTCAGTATTCTGAACTCACATAGAAGTTCAGAAAGCACATATCTGCTACTGAAAAGTTACACTAGGTTGGTGGAAATATCTTTCCTGGACATTGCTCTTCACAGGCTGATTGGAACTTACCCTGTGAGTGTCTGGCTGTCAGGGTAAAGCAGTTTGGCGGTCGGTTGACTCTGTAAGCTCTGGTCAGAGATAAGCACCTGGCTGGAGAGCTTTTCCATTTCCTCCCAAAGCACCCAATCAAGTAGTGGCTGCAACTCAGCACTAAAGAGACCTAAATACTCCTTGCTCTTCCTGTCTCTCTTTCTCCCCTGTGGAAGTTTTTCTAGGTCCCGCCTTCTTCTCTGTCTTTCCAGCTTTCAGTCTACCTTCAAACTCAGAATACCTCTTGCTCCATCTCATCCGTGCCCCAAAAGAGCTGCAGTTAGCCTGATTCCACCCAGTGCCTTTGAGAGGTCACGTTGCCTCTGTCAAATAATTTATAATTTCACCAATACTTAACCTTCCAGTACCTTTTAGTGGTCAGAAAATATTGAGTTTATGACAAGACAGACCAATTTAATGCCACTTGTGGAGATTGTGGATATCTGCCCACCTTGGCCGACTGTTTAAGTGGTAGCTAGGGGTTGTGACACCGCTGTGTGTGTTAATTAGAATGATCAGGGGGTCACAGTGCCTGTAATCCCTCACACCCTGATTCAAGCAGAAATGCCTTTTGCTTCTGAATTGCTCTTATCAGTTCCTATATGGAGGTTTTTGTTTAAATATCCTTGAAAATTATATTCTTTTTGTTGGAAAAATGCAAAGACAAGTTTGTCACTTGCCCAAGTTCATCAGTGATCCACTAGGGCATGAGAGTCACCAATTGTAGCTTCTATATGAAAAAAAAAAAGAAATAGGCGAGTTAGAGGAGGATTTTGAGGCTTTGAGATAATTGAGATATGGATTATGCAGAAGCTGCTCCAGCTCAATATCAGTCAGATGGTGCAGTGTTTTTTTTTTTGTAAATTAGTATGAAATGCCATCTAATTGTTTTTAGATATGTTTGGCCTTTACACATAATTGCACTGAATGAATTCATGAATGGGTAGAAGCACTCAGATGAGGTTTTCCCAGTCTTCTGCGTTTTCGTTTTTAATTATATACTCTTCTGCTAAACCGTAAAGATAAAGTTTTTACGATGATTTTTTGCCTGGTAAGATTTATTATTTTTTCTGTGCCTCAGTTGGCAGAACAAGCACTGTTGAGGCTCAAGATGTTAAGATGAGATGTCTTTAACTTAGTGACATTTTTAAAATTCCAAGAAGCCTAACTTCTACCATCCAATAACAGATTACCTGTTATCCAAAATGGAAATCAAATCCCTTAGTGTTTACTGCTACCGTCTTAATTTGAATGTAAGACAGACTTAGCTCTTTTTACTCTGCTTTGCCTGAATGTCCCACTGTCTCTGTCCCTGTCCCTTTTCTCTCTCTTTCTTTTTCCTTCTTTTTCTCTCTTTTCTCAGCATCGGCAGGTGATGTCTTTGGAAGTGCTGAATCAGCAGTGCTTATGATAGGCTGGCTGGATACTTTGTCTTGCTTGTGACCTTCGCTGCTCCTCTGATGTCCATAACAAATTGCCCCAGGGTATCAGCATGATCATGCAGTGGCAACACAGCAGAGGAATAACAACAAGCTTATCCATGCTGCATTTTGTGTGTGTGTTGCTACTGAGGCTAGATACAGTTTAATTACAGTCCAGTGTCTTTCTTCTCTGGAAAATCAACATTGTCCTGCACATTTTAGCTCACGTTCTGCATGTGTAAACATTGCCGTGCCAAATAACAGTTATTAATTACTGAAAAGCCTACAAAAGCTGACAAGTTTTGCTTTCCTTGGGCTGCAGGCACAATTTTAAATTACAGTTGTGTGCACACATTCATGATTGCCTGTCGCCTCACCTATTTTGGTTTCCTCCTGTACAGTAGCCAGTGGCCTTAGTTATTAATGTGTTTAAATATGTGATTCATTGAGTGCAAATGGTCTATTGGTCAGGCCGTAAGTGGCTGTGTCATCCACGAGTGCTGCAGGGGTTGTAATTCTCTCGCTGTTCAATACACACTCTCAGCCCTTGATGAACAAGCTGGTCTGGGCGATTTGCTGCAGAAGCAGGATTTTATAGCGTGTGTGTGTGTGTGTGTATATGCGTGTGTACATGTGCAAGTGCAGACACATTTAGTAGTTAACACAAATATGTGCATGTGAGAACGATTGCACATCCAAACATCATTGATGGGATTTCTCTCTGAGTTTTGACTCATTAACCCACCGTTTAAAATTGCTTACACATACAGTAGTGAAACACTCAAACACTCCTAGCCCTTCTATCCAGACTTGATGGGCTTTTTCATAGTCAGGGTCACTCACATGGACCTGTGAGGCCCCATCATACTCTGGGCTCAGCATGATAGATGAGGACTCTTATTGTTGAGCCAGGATAGCTTGCACCCCTGCTCCCACCCTCTAAAATCTGAGCCACACATACAGTATGCTGCTGTCGCAGCATTGCATTGGCACACACTCTCATAAAGTTCCAAGGGCATCGATTCAACTCTGCTTCATTAATATGTATTGGAAATTATTTTCCACTTTGTTAAAGCAAGTCTTGCTTCCCTGAAGGTTAGGTCCAGTGGGAGTGTGCACACGTGTGTATAGTTTGAGCTGTGCCCAATACAGTAGATTTGTAATAATCAATGTACCATGGGTGTTCAATTATTACTCAGCAGAAAAGGAAAATGAATGGAAAATGCTTCTAGCTATTCAGTAGTATTTTTTTCAGGTTATGTTCTCAATTGTCAGGAAACAAAACGTTTTGGGGGAAGGTGCAGGGTCGTAAATGAAACTTCGCTGCCAGTGAAACTTGAACTCAGACTTAAGATTAGCTCTCAGACATTTATTAAAAACTGCAGTGTTGAATTATACATCAAAATTGAACTGTTGTTGATAGGAAAGTCCTGATCACATTTTTGACTCCAGCAGTTTTTAACCAAGGTGCTGGCTGCGCTGTGCTATCCAGCTCAGTTGCTCACTACACTGTGTTATGTGTGTGCGTGCGCATGTGTGTATGTTAGGAGACCTTCCAGTGTTTCAACAGAGCTCAAAGGGGAATTTTTTGACAGCTGAGGTACCCAGAGCCAATAAACAAAGGATTGGAAATGGATTAGATTTTAAACAGAATAGTCAAAGTTGAGCCATCAAAAAATGCTCAGATGAGCCCTAGTCTCGATACTGTGGACTGGCTTCTAGTTGATACCCCTGACAATAAGGTTTGGTTCTGATACATGATCCCATTTTGGATCAGATTCACGGTCTGCAAAATACCTGGATTCATGAAACTGACATGCAAACAAATGTCTTATGGAACCTTTTATCTGTCTTTGATATTTTGTATTAGTAAAGACCAATGATGGAGACACAGCTTCTCATTAATAGGCGGCGCTGATTGTTGCTTTCACCAGTTAAAATGATCAGCGTCACGGCTGTAGATTATATCAGCTGTAGCTAATTAATGTTAATTCTGTAACTTCTCCAATGAAAATTTTGTCTGTTGGTTAATGTGTTTTCTCCAAGCTGCTGCCTGTACTCTGCCAAAGATTGTTTGTAAGTAAAAAGATAGATAACCACAAAAAACATAGTTCACTCTCAGTTGAAGAGTGAAGTTACAGAGCCTCTTCTCTAGAGAAATAATCCGGCTAATTTGAATCAGGAGAGTCCTCATTATTTGGATCCAGTAGTTTGTGGAAAATCAGGTGTAAAAGTCAGTGTGTTAGTGCTGTTATTTCACTGTG
>JBCAUF010000085.1:9016241-9036476 GCA_038406115.1 Haemulon aurolineatum | reverse complement strand
CAGTTTAACACAACAAATTCTCTGATGAAACCCCCTCTCCTTCTGCTTCTCTTCATGCTCCAAAGCCAATGAATGTTCGAGATCCATCACAGACACAAGACAGACTGACACCATTAGCCGGGCCGAACCATTACGAAGCTTGGAAGTGTTTTTATACTCCAAGATAACTGAGCTGTATGTGCAATCCTGTTTTTTTTCTGTAACATTAGTTTCCTGCCTGAACCTGTTACTCAAACATGTCTCTCCTTTTTTTGTGAGAGAACTTTGCCACAGCTGCTGATAGAGCGATATCAATCTTTTGAATTGCTCTGTTGACGGTAAATCTAATAGTCTCTTGTCTTGAAGATAAAGTCTGTTAAGCTGAGGTGGGCAGGGGATGAATATGGGTTCAAGTCCCCAAAGCTGCAGGTTCAGCCTTATCGATTATCCAATCCCGTAACCCCGCGCGCCCTCTAACACTGATTGCAAGCAAAGCGCCAAACTCCTCTCTTCTCCTCCTCGTCTGTGCGTCACTCTATCTCCACGTGGACTGACCGCCTAATCTAATTTTTTTCCCCCCCATCCTTGGCCACATCACATCACTGTGTGTGTGTGTGGACGTGACGGCAGGGTGGGGGGTTTGGGTTGAAAGGGCTGCGGTGATCATGCGAGTGTGGAAAACCACCCCCGGTGCGAAGCAATCATAGCCAGCTCTCTATCATCCTGCCCCCTTCGCTACCTCCATCCAACCTCTCCCAACCCATCACCCCTCAGAGTTGCCTCTTCCATTATTCCCACCTCACTGGTCAGAAAATTAGGGTGACACTTGGCGGCCCTCTCTCCTCTCCGTACCTCTCTTTCCCCCTCTCCTTCTACATTCCCTCTTTCTATATCTCACCCATTACTCCCAGTTCACTGCTTGGTATATGGAGGGTGACACTGGGCCAATTCAATCTCTCGTCCCCGTCAGCCACTCAGCCTTTCCGGAGTGCCGCAGCCCTCCCGTCTACGGGCATACCCCCTCCGGCGGGTTGTCACTCGGTTTTCTACACTTCACACCTCCCCTGCCCTCCATCGCTACACAGAACTTTCTATTTCCTTATCTGTCACTCCTGTTTTCCTTTTACTTGTCTTTTTTTTAGCTTACCTCTGACTTTTAAAGTCCTGTGTGTCTCTGAAGGTGTTTCAAGATGGCCTTGTTGTGCTGGGGTAGTGATATTTTTTTTATTGTGCGGCTGTACGAGTTGAAAAAGTCAGTGATGCAAAAAGTCAGCCGCTGAAGCTGTGTGTTTTGTGAGATAAAGACGCTGTTGGGCTGCTTGAAAAAATCAGAAAATTAGTACATTAAAGTATGTGTTTTGACTACCTTTGATGTGCGATATTGAATAATGCAGATTGTAAAATAAAGCAGTGTGTTTACTGCAGAAGTACAGCTAAGCTTTGTAGACTGATATGTGCTTCGAGGCAGGGATTTCCCTCTTTGATTTCCTGAATGGCTTCAGGTCTGCTAGATTGGCTTCAAGAGGAAGAAGCTTATAGATTCAGCTAATCTTTACCAATGCTGCTGTTTCCTAATTATTTTGGCAGCGGATATTTGCTTTGCCTTCATCATAATGACTCGGGTTACATCATGCCAGGAAACACCTCTCATTAAACCAGAGAGGCTTTTGTAACCTGCCTCTTGACAATATAAATAAGATCCATGGATTTACCTCATGGAGCTTATTTTACTGCAACTCAGATTAGGAGTTAAGTAGCATTTGCATCACTTGGAGTTGTAATAGGCAGACTTAGAGCCAAACACAATGAGAGGTCCAGGCCCAGTGAGCCAGGCCCACTCATTAATTAGAAAACCCAACAGCCAGTTTCTAACTATCAAATCCAACTTGGAAGACAGAATGGAAAAGTTGTCAAAAGTTGGGAAGATGTATTAAATTTACATCTGTATGATGTACATTCAGCCCTGCTGACTCTCCAAAAGACAAGGAAAAGACTTGGTTGAAACTTTTTTAATAACTTGTGCTGGAAAAATAGCAGTTTAGGAGTTTAATGTGCAAGGTGGCTAGCTGCTGCATACACCTACTTGAATGCATGAACATCTGGCTCCTTGAATCTAACATCTACTGCACAAGCAGCTTCTAACTAACCAACTGAGTCTTCAAGTCGTAGTCGATTGTAGCTGATTTGTGGCAACAGCGTAGGTTTCATCTCATTTCTGGTGAATGGTTAAGCACTGATCTGTGCATTTTCTCCATCAATTTATGCAAGCACCTGAGCTACAAACAGTCAAGGATTGGAGAAAAAGTGTTTTTACATTTGTAAATGCTTGGCCATTCTGTATTGTTTTCACAGGAGATGAACCCATAGATCAATTACAGGTTGATCTCCCGTTGACCATCTTTTCTCATTTCATTTTGTGCTGCAGAGGCAACACACATACAGGCATGATTTTCTCCTCCACCCTCTTTTTGTGTCTTTTGTTTGGGTAAGTAGCCTCTTTAAAAGTGAAAGTGCCATATTTTAACAATAGTGTGAAATTTCCCAATACTGTGAACCTTTAGCTGAAACTGTTGCTGCTGGAAGTGAATGTGAAACTTCAGACTTGCTGCTTCTTTTCCCTTCTGGCTCCTCTGTGGTTATGCACCGTGCATAGCTGGTTCTTCTGTCTGTTTTATGACAGACTGAAACCATTGCTGTTGAGGTTGCATACATACCCATTGTGAGATGGGTGTTGTCACTGGGTAGGGAAGATGCTTTGTAAGTCTAAATCGACCACTATGATGACAGTGGTTTTGACTGTATTGGACACCATCACTGTATGCTCGGCTTCTGTCCCTGCTCTCAGAGAGGTAGCCTTACAATTAGGGTGCTGATTTACATATTATTTAGAGATCTATTCTTTGAGCTACTCCTATTTGGACTATTCATTGTATGCATTCAGAACATGACTTCCCCCCATGTGAAGATTTCTTCCAGACCTCGATTTCTTTATCTCCCCAGTGGTACTGTGGAAAATCAGGCCGGAGACTTTGAATTAATTGGATAAAAGCATAATTTGAATAATTTGGTTACTTAACAAAGTCTAAAATGATTTGGGCCATTATGCATCAAAAAATCTGAGGCCTTTCTTTTCATGGGAGAGGTCTTGTTATGCTACTCTATACAGTACAGTGTGTTTCCTTGTGTATCCTGACATGCATACAGCCGACAGCACAGAGAATAATTACAAATCTCAGAGTACAATAGAAGTGGCTCTTTGTTATGCATCTTTATGCATCTATTCTTTTTTGCTCTGTCTGGCACCAGACAGTGGGAGACCTGAGATGGCCTCAAAGTCCCTGAACACCCAGTCTGGCTGACGTAGCACCTGTCACTAGGATGGAAAGAAAAATTGGAGCTATGTGGCATCACATAGTGTAGTCTGGAAGTGAATTTCAAGAATTCAGAGCTATAGTCCTGTTTTGTCGCTGGTTTAGCATTTAGTTTTTTACAATGTGCATCAGTGGTATGTAGGTAGCATATGGCTTGATCCTGAAAAAGATAATTTAAGGCCGTGTAACGTGTGGTGTTTTTAGACAGTACCTGATCTAAGGACTGTGTGGCTGAGTATAGAGCGTGCTTGACTGACACCTCTTCGAGTCAGTATTGGTTTTGTAGCACCTGTTGAATAACTTAGACATTTATGATTTCTCTCAAGCTTCTGATTGGACATTTATGACTTTAGCAAAAGGTCGGCATAGCCCCACCCACAGCTTTCCTGTGAAGAGGTCTTGGAGGTTGACTGGATCTTTAAATATTTATCAAGTGTGCATCTTGCAGGAGACTGTGTTTCCCAGTGGAGTAAGGGGCATGTCAAGGTCTAGATCTGGCCCATAGTACTTTTAGATTCAGACCATGGTGTTTCAGAATATTTTTTCAATGTAAACTTTGATATATTTGTGTGCATGTGTAAATATAGTATTATCAAATATAGCTGTTATCAGTTAACCTCCAACAACACCGCAATCTGCAAACTGACACAAAGAACAAAAACAATCATTTGGTTTCATAATAAAGTTTATTCTATATTACAAATAGTATTTTGTTCTTGACTGCAAAATAGGAATGCATTATATTTACATACACAGGTATACAATTAATTATAACAAAGTTAGAGAAGCTCGCCTTATATCCCCCAGGTTTCGTTTTTATCTCTCGATAAGATACTCTTTATCTTTCAAATATGGTCTAGTAAAAGTCTTTTCTAGCATGTTTCTGTAACACCTGCTATAACACTGAGCTAGGAGGACATTTTTAGTTCCTACAAAACGTTTGAAGGTGGAAACTTTATCTGTGCTCTTGACAACACAGGCTGGCTACTAGCAGACAACCTTTGTTGTAGGGGAAGGGATGGGGCAGGGAGAAATGAAAGACAGGATGTTACACCGGGGGGCAGATTCACAATGACAGTCCAGGACTCTCACCTTGTGTTATTTATTAACACATGGCTGTAAGGGGAAACTTTGGGTATCTAGACAGTGTATACATCGGCTACATGAATGAAAAAGGTTCTTTGAAATTGTCTAAAGGTGTTTCAGTAGTACGTTACAATAATTAATGTCAGCCTTGCATGAATTAATCTTCCAGTTGCAAAATCAATCTTTATTCCCCTCATTTTCCAATAACAGATATGAATAGGTTTGATATGTTAACTTGTCCAGCAAACACCTTGTGAATGTACCCCTCCAAGTTGAAACAACAGACATTCATCATACTGTATACCTGCAGACAGTAATTAATGGACAATGACGTGGATATCTCACATACATTTGACACAAGGGCTAAGACAGAAACAGTAACTTGCCAAACTCAGTCTTAAACATAAGTCTACTATTAAGCCTAATGTGCCTGTCATGTTAAAAAGTTGTACTTATCCCTATGATAAACTGCATGTGTTCGTTGTTTCTCTCTGGTGTTTCTCAAGAAAGTTGAAAGGAATAGTAACATTTGTATTTTGTGACACATGGTAAAACTGATGCAGTCTTTTTTGCTTTTATGAAATGAACCCTTTGTCATCTGTTTGTTTTCATGGGTTGTGCCCATATTTAGTTACTCAAAAACAGGCCTTCACTCAAAATGCTTATTTTCTGTTCTGGGCTTAACTGATGGAGAAAAAGAAATTGAAGCAGTTATCATGATGAAATAATCAATCTAATGCAGCAGACTATTCTCAAAACAAGATGTAATAGCAGCAAAGGCAGAGCAAGACTGAACTTGCATCTTCTGTGTACCAAAACTAAAAGCACAGAGGAGACACAGCTGTCACAAAACACAGATGGGCTGTAATGGAGGGACAAGAAATTCAAAACAGACTTCATGTGAGATCCATAATCTTAAAACAAACAGTTGGTTTGTAAATGACTTTAAAGTCCCTAGTAGTAGTAGAAGTATATAAATATCTTTGAGCAAGGCAGTTCCATTTCATACCATCCAAATAGGTCAACATGCAAGGGTATATAGTATCTGTTTTATTTAGCATCTAACACTTCACAAAAACCATGGGCATGAGGTTCTGCAGTAGGGCTTGAACTTGATAAAGGTTCCACCTTAAACGGAAGTTATAGTTTTTATTACATGAACAATCCACTTTTTCCATCTCGATTCTTCCAAGCAAAAGAAAGATAAAAGAACACATCCACATCATCATTGCAAGGCTTAATTTTCTTATTTTTCACTTTTTTTTAAATAAGTTTCTTAAATTGTTTACGTTTTACATGCGCTTAAAAAGCCAATAAAGGACCCAAGGTGGACCTAGGGCGGTCTTCACACATTCACATCACCACATGGGGCACGTTGTCAAGGCAAAAGAAAGGGCAGAGGTCAAAAGGTACGGAGGGCGCCTCCATCATCTCTCTTTCAATCGCTCTCTCCAACAAGTCTTATCTACTTTTAATGTCTATCATTTTCTGTTTATCCTGCCGTGATGCTCCACTTCTTGCTCTGTTCCTGCTCTGCTTTATCAGATTTTTTCTTTTTTTTTTTCTCTTTTTCTTTTTTTTTTTTTTTTTTTGAGGCTTGGAGAAGGCCGCCCCCTGCCGCCACTGAGGACAACTACACTAATACAGACAAGAGCGCCTCAACAGTTACACACTCAAGAGTTGGGGTTTTGCCGTATGCAACTAGCTACCGTCTCCAACGCTTGTGCAAAACAGAAAAGAAAACTGGTAAGTCAGGAGCCGGACACAGGGGTGAACGGTGTGCCGAGAGCTGGAGAGACCCGGGACGATGGAAAGAGAAAGGAGGATCAGATCACCTCGCCCACAGAGCCTCTCACCTCGACACACTGAGGTCAGAAAAATCACACAGGTTTCTTAAAGTTCCAGTCACAATATTTTTTTGTCCCAGACGTGGTTGTCTTTTACATAGTCCTTTTTTTCTCAGTTCCTCAGTGGCACTTTACAAATACATTTTTGACCGTTTTGAAAATTTCAAGCTCCTTTGGTTTTTGGCTGACCGACTAAGTCCATCTTGTTTGATTTCTCCGCACAAAAGTCTTTAAATAGAACATCCTGGGAAAGCAGTGCTACTCTCACCGCAGAGCCCCTTTAGGGAACAGTCAGCCATCATCTGGCTACACTGTATTCAATCATTCTTCTTATTTTTAATGATCAAGCAGTTTCTTACCCAGTACATTTCAGTCAGCTCTTCCCTTTACTCCCTCCAGGGTTGGCGTAGATATCTGGGCAGTCAGGATCTTGGGCAGCTGCTGATTGTGTGTGTGTGTGTAACTGTGTGTTTGTGTGTGTGTGTGCTTTGATAGACCGTCGCAGTGGCGGCACAAGATTGGAAGTGGCAAGAGCCAGACAAAGACTGCTCCTGGTGTTTGGATTAGCAGTCAAAACACTGTCTTCCAGAGTTGTTTGTGTGCTTCTTACAGAGGATCCAACTTGGGTCGGGGGCCTCCAGGGTTTTGTCTAATAGGTTAATTTTGCAGTAGCCACATAAGCCAGATGGAAGCAGAAATCATGAGCATTTTCTTTGAAGTAAATGTATGCTGGGCAGGGAAAAATGTGCGAATGTTGCAAAGGGGTATAGATTGGGGATGCTCTGGTTTGTAAAGTGTCAGTCAATAAAGGAAAAGTTCAGAGAAGCACTAATCCTTCCCTAACCCCCATCAGTCTTTTTCTTAAATACAACTCCAGCTACATTGAAAGAATAACAAGAACATTCTAGGTTTGCCTGGACTCGCCCCAAATTTCGCAGATATGTATGCTTCGCTTGTAGGTACAGTGTAAACTTGGCAAACCATCCTTGCATTAATTTTCTTCAGAGGTGTTCATTTGGCTTGCAGTCATCAGTTTTGATGTTTCCTCTTGATTCCGTATATTGAATATAGAACTACAATAAACTGGACTCTAGAGATGGTTTTATTTTAACTATCCTAGTTTTGAAAAAAGTTCTCAACAAAATGGACACCCAACATCGTGGTTTTTAAAGAATTACCTATCAGTGTAAATTCTTGAAGGCAACATAAAAATGTTTTTTCCCCTCTTTTCTTCCAGCAGGGGGACTGAAGTATGCCAATATGGCCAGCTTTCAAGCAATCACCCCTTGAAGCTCTCCCTGTGGCGAAGCTGAGGGATCCCCCGCATTGCACTGTGGGAGACGCCACCCTCAGCCCCGAACCACCCCTCGGATATATTCAGGTAAACTAGTCTATGCAGCAGAGTGGATGAGGAAAACAAAATATTTCTCGGGGAAGAGGAAGCAGAAAAAAGGTCAAGGAAGAAGTCATCTTTGAAAGGCGGAGGGAGGAAGTCACATGATGAAAAAGATGGGGACAGGTCTTCGCTCAGGCACGGCTCGGTTTCTGATGGGGTCTCTTCCCAGTGCGCCCTGGGAAGTGCGGTCCTCAGCTCTCCAGACTCATGAAGGCCACCACCTGCTCCAGCTTGAAGGCCAGCCTCTGTTTCCTGGCTGCATCGTCTTGCTCCAGTGCACACACAATCTGCCAGCAGGAAAGTGAGGTAAACGCAGACCCATTACTAAAAGTTATCAACTTAACACAACTTTCAAGTCAAGATGCTCCAATATGTTTGTATTTTCTTACAAGTATTCATGTAGAAACAGGTTAAGTGTTATGCATGAGATCTTTTTAACATCCAGTACTCAACTCCATGGAAGTTTGAAAGGTGGCTATAAAAAGAGTTTGCTTCCTCTTTGTGGAGGATGGCAGCTTTAGTCAGCTTCAACACACAGCTGTTAAATAGGATTCCAGTGGAAACCACATGTCACATCAGGAAAAGTCAATAGAGTCTTCTCGAACCATCTGGCAGCATTATCCCTGCTCTACTATAGTTTCTCCACAATCGAGCTTAATACACACACACACCTACTAATAGGACTGAACCTTACAGAAAATAAAGCATCAATCAGGTTATTGTTTGGAAGATGTATAGCATTTTGATGCTTTTGTTTCTGTCTAGATCGACATCGTAATCCATTGTATCTGCTGTGGATCAAGGCTGATGACAGCTGCTGTCCTTCACAGAGGAGCAAGCTTCAGACACTTTTCAAGCCAACAGGAGGTGAGTAGTTCATCAACACGTCCCCATAACTTTCCAAAATTATCCTCCTACTGTCTGGCCACCATAATCCAAATGAGAAGAGAGAGCTCATGAAAATGTTGATATACAGTAATCATCTAAATAACCCTCAGTAATAAGCTTTACCAATTGCAGCTAGTGCAGTCTGGATTTCGGTTTTGTTTTTTTTTTGCTCTGGGCTTTGCCTCTCAGGCTGCTTACAAGCTAACCATCTAATTGGTGGAGTGTGTTGGGCCTGTACACAGCCTAAAAAGATGATTTGAGACACTAGAGAATAATCTTTTTTTCTTTTTTTAATACTCTCCAGTATCATGCATCCAACAATGAAACCAAATGCAATTAAGTGAAATCAATGCATTATTATTAGCTGTGAATTTTTTGGCCATTACTACTATTATTAAAGCAAAATAGCACACTACATTCGTATGCGTTATTGCTAGACTGATATAAATGTAGATTATATAAAACCAATTTTCACTGGAGTGTCCCTTTAACTCTTCTTACCAAAAACATCAGTGGGTGTAAATTGTACTAAATCTTACATAGCACAGACACAGGTGTGTTGTCTAGCAGTGAAGTCTCAGTGTTACATACCTCCTCAGTATATTTGCCCACATAAGAGTAAATCTCGCTGAGAGAGCTCATGCTGTTGAACTCGTTCATGTGCATCCGTGACTGTTCTGCCAAGTAGGCATTCATGTCCTGGTCGCTGATCGCTGGCATCTTACTAATGTCTGAGTAGTACCTGTTAAAAACAAAACAAAGCATAAACGCATGTTAGATATCCGTTCCCTTCAGACAACATTGTTGAAAGAACTGTTCAGTGATTTGGGAGGCTGTGTTTTAATGTAGATAGTGCCGATGTTGTCCTTGGAGCTCATTACTTCTTGCAGTTGTTTACAGCAGTTATTTGATGATATGTAGCACAGAGGCAACAAGTGTGTTGCATGACTGAAATGCAGTCACAGTAGACACTGACAGGCTGTAGATTTCAACCTTGAACACATAAACTGCATTGAGGTAAGGGTAATCAGTCACTGTCAGCAGCAGCTGTGTTGCCCCTATCAACTATGTTAATTAAAGCTGGTTATTTACATATTAAATTCCTGTAGCTGTAGTCGCTCGAGGACAGGCCCGGTGTTTGGCTGGGCAATTCTGGGCATGTGTGCGGGAGAGAGATGCATTTGCCAGGAAGCAAGTCTTCAGAGCAAACTGAGCAAAGGGAAAGGCAGGTGGGTGTTGCTCATAGCCTTTGCACAGAGGTCACATGCACATCAACACCTGTTCAGTGCTGGAGGGCAATTGTTAGGAGCTCCTAGCAGGGGATTGTTAGTGTAGAGACCAGGTGTGCTTGTTTTAGGGGAAAAAAGTTCCACAAACAAAACTTAAATCCTGTGGTGTGAAAAAGTGACTGGAACGAAATGTTATTTTTGAGCAGTTGTTGGTCTCGCATGCAGGACAGATAATCAGTAGACAATTTAGCTTTAAGGCTTTAATTTTTAATTTTTTCTCTTCTATGAAAAGGCTCATTTAATGTCATTTAAAATACAATTTGAAGATGAGTCGTTACAGTCCTATAATGTTAAGGAGGTGCTCCAGTGAAGCAATAATGTTAAGATAACCCATAATTTCCTTATATTTTTCAGCTGGCACAATAACAGAATGCCAAATGCAAAATGATGAATATCCTTTGAATACAAACGGCCTATTGAAAATCTTTTTTATTGCATAGTTGCATGAGCCATCTTTAAGGAAAAAAAGGGCCATAAAATGTTAGCTTTGCAAATGTACTGATCCATATGCAAACACTCTTGTAAACAAATAACGTTATGACAGCTGTGATGGATTTGTCATTGTCTGGAGACCATCAACTCCCACATCAAATTCGAGGCAAGTGTCAATATCTCCCCAGCCCGCTTCACTTCGCAGCCCCAAATTAATAACATCAACATACTGTAGCAAGTAAAAAGCTCTGTGGGATATCATGGCTCTACCCAACTTCACTGTCTCTGAACTCCAAATGTGAAAAAAATTACTAAAACTGCAGAAAATGCACAGTTGTCCAATTGTTAACTTAGGTCATTTATTAGCGTTTCAGGTGGTTTTCTTTGTAGATTGACTGCAGCACAGTCGGAAGCTCAATATCTACATGTGTTCTGTCTCTACAGAGAAGTACTGAACAAGCAGCAGAGATTTCCTTCCTGAGACACAGGTTTCCATTAGACTTCTCACCAGGTAAGGACGTCCTATCCTTGCAATTAAGCTGCAGTAGAAAGAGAGGGAAAAGGAGGACATGTACACTGTTCACTTTCTTGCCTCTCCCTTTCCAGTCTTCTCTCACAGCTGCTGCATTCTGCCTTTTAAATCCTCTCCCTGGCATGACCCTTACTTTGTCACGGGTGGACAGTAGAGTGAAGCGACAGCAGATCCACCCTTCCTCACTCATTACTATATTACTGGTGCTTTTCCAACTGAATAAGGCAGTTCCGCTGTGGGGTGCTCACTGATTATGGTTTAGCTTCACCATGTAACACAGGCATGATTTATATAGGACAATGGGATGTTTTTTTTTTTTAGCTGTTTACACAAACAGCATTTCCTAAGTGCACACAATGCATGTTTGTTTTTTTTTAAATATATTTTATATTATATTTATATTTTATGCCTTTAATTGACAGGACAGACTGAGTGAGGGGAGTGACACGCAAGAAAACCAACCACTGCGGGATTTGAACCTGGGTCGACTGCAGTAAGGAGTGAAGCCACTGCTCAAGGGGCGCCTGCACTAAACACTTCGCCACGGAGCGTCCTGCATTTTTGGTTTTCAGCAGTGTACATATCCAACATATCCATGTGTGAATCAGCAGTGGACCCTCACAATTTCCTCACGCTGCACTACCCCGCAGAGGACTAATCAGTGCGCTCCTAAGCCTGAAGCTCCTCATTTGGTTCCGCCCATTCAAGCAGCACACATATATTCTCGTCTTGAGGCTTGCCTTGTGACGAAGCTCCAGACACGTAAATACTCTGACCGCTTCATACTACCCCATCTTTTATTCAGGACCTCTTCGCCTCCCCCTGCTGACAAATAAATTTAATAAAACTCTCATTTTAACAAATTACCAGCTTCTACTGCCTGCTACTCTAAAAAAAAAAATCCCTATTTTTTTTTCTCCCACACACACACATTTCTGCAGGCTCCAAACACCCTGACTCCCCTGTACTGTAGATCTCGAGCCCTGGGCGCTCCCATCCATTCCCACTGTGTTGTAATTTGGATTGTGTTTCACGGCCCATAGATCACAGTGCTACAGTCGTATTGTGTGTGTGTTGGAATGAAACATGGCTAATGCAGGTTTCCTGATGTTTTCACTCATAAGAGCCCACCCCCCATATATTTCCTGCCTTCATCAATCCAGTGTTTGGTGTGTACATGTTACTGACAGCTCACCTCTCAACCCAGCTCTTGTAGCTGGGAATGTCCTTGGCATAAAGCAGCTTGTTGGAGGGTGAGTCCTTCCCAAGGCGGTGTTCTGAGGTGGAGCAGGAGTCCATGAAGGTCTGGGCCACCACAGACAGACAGGCATCTGTGATGCTGCTCTTATGTATGTCAAACACAAACTGGGGGTTCTTGATCACATTCACCCAGAAACGCAGAGGTAGGCTGCAGGAAGATGGAGAAAGAGAGAGTAGTTTAGTGGCACGCTAGTTGTGATTATGCAAGTTAATACTTTTACTTTTTCATTTCACTTAAATAATTGTATGCTGGTGCACTGCAGCCAATCTTCTTTTGAATTGGTTCCTGAAATTTTAATGTTGCATAATTCATATCCCTACAATAAGAAATGCTAATGTTGTGGGTGTTTTTGACTTGTTTTACCATAACTGAAATTGCACTGCAACCTGTAAACAAAATGTCCATCTGCTAAAAAAAAAGCTAATGAGACAAAACTACTTATCGCATTTTACGCATTTTAATGTACTCTGCTTTGTTGGGCATCCTGTCGTACAAATTACTTCTGCATTGATTGTTCAGCTCCATCTCGCTGACAAAATGCTCAAATAGCCATACAAACAGACGAACAAAGAGTGTTAAGTAAAACAACAGTCTGTGTCCAGTGGAACTGCTCTGAGATTAAGTCCCTAAATGCCATTTTTATATTTGCTACAGCCAGTCAGGCAATAGACATGAGCATATTATGCGCCAGAAGGGGGACGAGGATTCATTCACTTTGCAAAGCTAGTACACAGGCCCTGCTGTTGCCGATGTGCTCTATTTGATGTGTGTGCTCAATTCAATAAAGCCTTTATCTTTAAAACCAGGTGGTGGCTGGCTCTCATTTTTTCCAGCAGTGTCCAGGGGTCCTCGCTGGGGGCCACACAGTGACACAGTTCATATTGCCTTGTTTGTGCAAGTGGGTCCTATTTTGTGCCTGTCCAGAATAATAAAAATATACAAGTCTGTTTATTTGCTGGGCTTGTTTCTGCCAAAACGAATAGATATAGGGCCAGCTTTATCTGTGTTGCAGTGAAAGGGCTCAGGTGGTATTAAGAAAGAGCTGAGTGTTACTTGGATCTCTGTATCTTTCCTATTCTCTGGGCTATGCGCTTTTAGCTGATGTGGCAAAAGTCAAACGGGAAAGACACTGCAGTCTACCCTGCATAGGAGTTTCTCTGTGTGGCACAATATCAAAGGATGAGGAGGAGAAAAAAAAACCTGAAATGCAATCATTTAAATACCACCGGTGCTCCCCTACCATTCCACTAAGCATTTATCCTAACACAACCACCCACAAAGCCATTCAGATGTACAATCTAACAAAAGAGGATTTGGACTTGGGAAGAAAAAAAACTGCATTATGACTTCAAAATTAATCTGAGAAAAGAATCTCGTGGGATTAGTTGCAGGGATCAAAGGGATATTAACACTGCTGCTGTGCCCCCTCGATTGTTGACAGTCTGCCCCAGCTGCCCTGTGCTTTGAGGTATGTGCTGTTCCAATCAGCAGTGGACACTAAAATGATGAGGATCCTCACCCAAATGTGTGCATTCAAAATGATCACCATAATAACACATACATACATACATATTATCTATTGTGTTTAAAATAGGTGAAGCACAGAATCGCCTCAGCAGTTAAGTCACGCTGAGTAGTTTAAGCAATCCGAATCTGATGGCCATGATCAGTCCTTTTGGTCAGGGATTAGGTTAAATATCAGCTGCCAAGATCAAGGGCATCTCTTATCCTCGAGGAATTACCCTGGCGGAGTCAGAAAAAGCCTTTTCATTAAAGGACTATTGCTCTGTCCATCGATTTAGGACCACAAAGTGCCTTATATGCTTAAAAAAAACTGCATGTTTACCCACTGCTTTAATAGGAAGCATTTGATAATAAGCAACAGTTCATGCAGTAGTTTCATTTACCAAACAATGTTTGGTAAAAACAAATCCCTCAGATCAGAGTACACTGTCCATTTCAAAGGAGTGAGTACTAATGCAGTATTACAGAGTGTTTGCCCATTCAGAATCAACTCTGCTAATCCATACCAAGCTTACCAACCAGTATTGACAAAACTTGTAATTATCAAGCAGCAAAACAACCACAGGACTGTAAGCTCTATTGATGGTTTACTGGGCCAGGTTTTAAATACCTCCACAGGCACTTCACTGACTACTAAAGGAACATGCAGGCACATTCACACCAACTAAGTCTCCCTACAGTCCTTCAGTAGTGTGCACTGATTGACACTTTGAGCCCCTGAATCTCCAGTTGTGGGATGTTGTGCCATTCCTGCACACGAGCCTAATGAAGTTTCCTGCCATTGGCAGGCAGAGGGTCACAGATGTTGTGATCCAGGGCATCCCATTGGAGGCATTACAGCAGAGACAGGGAACTGCCCAGGTCTGACCTTTTTCATGCGGCGACGTAAGGTCTGAATTAACGGCTTTTAAAGGTGACCTGACTGGGCACTGTTCCAACTGGACCTGGGTAGGCGCGAAAGGCACGACCTTTTATGTGAATGGGAACTCGCGACCCACTACTGAACAAGTTGCATGCCAGAACAAAGACGCCTAAAACAATTTGCACAAACTTTATGTAAATTACAGACCATACAACTTAATAGAGTGAGATAATTAGCTTAACCCTAAAAGTCCTTGTGATGCCATATACAATCTGAGTGGGCTGGGATTGCAGCATGACAGAGGATAGGTGGTTATCTGCATGCAGAAAAGAGGGACGTGTGTGTGCCAGTTTCGCACAATAATTAAAATTCTGTCTGTTGCATCCCAACATGACAAACACACGGTGCAGACGGAGACGCACACACACACACCAAATACAGAGGAGCGGGGATGAGAGGAGACGCTGACACACTGCGGCTAATCCAAAAGATACCATCTGGAGATGCTCTCGGAGCCAGTGACTCATGCATGCACACACTTACTGTACACGCATACAAATACACATTACCACTCTGTCAGACAATGCAGAAACTGCCATTTTAACTGAATTTCAACTTGTAAAATTGAAATTCACAGACATATAACCATTTACTTGACTGTGCTATTGCTATCACCAGACTCTTGTGAAGGATAACCTTGGATTGCAAAGGGTCACAGATTATTGTATAGGCTACAATAAATCCTGGGTGCCATCTTTAGGTCTCTTTCAGGCCTTTCAGAGTGTGTTGGTGGAAATCTGAAATGCAATGTATCCAATACTACTATTTTCAATTCAAAGAGAGAAAAAACAGTTCACAATCTAATTTGAGGATGGGTTATGGGTCAAACTTCTGATGATATTTTACTAACAAATAGTTGGTTCGTAGGTCATATCTACGGATATCATGATATAACAAGCAAACTCGTCATAGTGTGTGTTGCACTTTGTGCTGAAGGATATTCCAACATTAGGGCTACATCAGAGGTTGTACAGTACAGTGGGGCTCTGATGGCAAGGGAAACCCCGAGGGGCAGGTGGGGGTAGCAGTTGGGTGTAGGGGCTCTGGTTGAAGTTAATGGCATGTATGATGACGATGGGCCTGATAGGTTTAATGGGACAGGGGCCCCAGTAGGGGAGGGGCACCGGCATTATTATTCTCTACCATCAGACGAAATGAAGGCTTTTGTTGCGGCCAAGATTGCACTCCTTTCAGACGATTAAAGGTTACTAGTAAGCACACACGGAGAGGAGCGAAAAGACACAGGCGTGTGCACATCCCACACGGAGAAGATATCTGTGGTGGCATCAGCACAAACTGTTGTGCGCAATCTAAGTGGCTTTTTGTGATGGTGTGTTATGATAAATTGCTATTCATTCACAGCCCTCTAGTGAGAGCCCATTCCATTAAAAGTCTAATGCAGGAGCGACCCGTTGTGCTCTCAGAAAACACTTAACACTCACACTGCGAATGGCCCAATAATGCAGACACAGGGAAGGACCAAAATTAGGACCATAGCGTAAAGTAAATAATATTTCTCCCCCTTCTTTAGCTTCTCCTTTCCCATTCCACCCTCCATCTCTCTATTTGTCCCATGATGCACATCAATTTTTATCCCACCATCTCCATGGTTCCCCTGGGCTTGGGCTGAGTGATGCGTGCTGGGATCTTGGCAGAGGCCAGGAGGCTAATGAGATATTAGTGTGCGTTTAACTCCTGCTGAGTTCACTTGCCTTTCTTCACCTTTTCATTTCCTTCCTCGCCACGTTCCGGTGCACTATTGGTTATTTAACCCCAACCGACCTCTTAAGGTGGACTCACAGAGGTCAGCGTGGTCTAAATTAATCAGTAGATATTACTTTAGAGGTGCACTTCCTCCACCTGGGAGCGTACATTTGTCACTATGGAGATTTCCACAGTGACAGGCATTTTTTGGCCCAGTTATCCATGATAATAGATGGAGAGTCTTGGCAGCCAATTGGATTAGCCCCTTGTGGTTGGCTTTAATGAAGATTACACGCCCCTGTGGTTAATGGATATTAGGAAGGGAAGAGGCGTGTGGTGAAGCTTGGCACTGACACAGGGCAACACCAGGGCAATGCCATGTGAAATGTGCCAAAATGTACTGATTATGTCCGCAGTGCCTCAAACAACAGTGCAGAAAGAAAAGGGCACGAATGGAGCCAATGGCACCACATTGGCATACAAATAATGAAATTAATTTTGTGTCTATCAAAGACCCAAGTCGCTGCCTCACCAGCTTCCTAAACGTTCATGACCAGAGCCCCCACTACTGTACTGTACGTTGTTGTTGTGTGTGCGTGCAGATTCAGATGGTAAAACTGCTCAACTCACCAGTTGCTCTTCCATGTGTGTCGGACATGCGGGTCATGGATGTTGTGTTTGTCGGCCTGCTCGTCCAGGAAGTCAAACATGTATTTGATGGCCAGTGGCAGGGCGCTGCCTCGATGGGCCGTGCTGAAGATGGTCTCAAACAGGTCATCCACAAACTTCTGTAACGTACCCTACAGAGGGGGGAGGATAGAAAAGTGATTACATGAAGCCCTAAATATGATTTTTTTTAGTTTCTACTGCTACAGAGGAAGTAGCAAGGGAAAGAAAACCTGTATTGGCAACTCATCATGAATATGAAAATGCTCAGACCTATAAGAAGCTCCAGTCTTTGTGAAAGTCAGTATGTCAGCTTAGTATCTATACATTGAACCAGTGAATAAGAATGTCGCTGTCACATTTGGCAGCAAACGAATGCCTAATGTGCAGACGTATGTATTTTACCTGTGTGAGTTTATGAATTGTGCGGTGCATGTCCCCTAGCTCCGGTGCCTGACTCCTATCTCACAGACCTGGCCCCTAAATCTGCTTGCAGCTTCGATGGGGGAAATTGTTATTTCACAGCTGACTTTTAATAATATCTGGGAACAGGAGGCGCATCTCCTAAGCCTCTTTGTGCTGCCGGATTAGCTCCCACACTGCACCATTGACCCTAATTTGATTTAATGTTGGCGACTTTAAGGAGGAGGAGGAGAAGAGAGAGGAGAGACATAGAGTGAGAGAATCTAATCCTCTTGTAAAGAATGAGCTGATGGGATGCACGGGAAAAGGCGAGGGCGAGGGATGGAAATGAAACGACAGAGGTTTCCTATCAGGAGAAGAGGCCATTGAGTGTGGCAGATGAGGTGTGTACAGGCACAGGCAAATAAAAATCCAATTTGGGTTGGAGCGGGTGACCGAATCACAGAGTCAAGAGAGGCAGAAGAGAGTGGGAGGAGAGAATCCTGTTAGTCCGACAATCACGCCTATAATTCTAATGTGGCCCACATTCCCGACAGCTTATCGTTTTTCTATGAAGATGGGATCTCATATCTCTTTATCGAGCCCACGTGCCCCCAGAGTGACAGTCTGCATTAGCTGGCAAGGGAAGGCCTAACATTTTATGCGTGCTCGCATGTATGTGTGAGCAGATGCCGAAACCTGCACGAGAGCCTACAAGTGGCGAGGCTGTAACATTTTACGTCATCCTCCATCTCGAGGGGGACTTGTACATCAACACTGTCATCATCAGCAGGGTTCTCTTGTTCCCTGGTGGAGCTGAAACTGCCAACACACATCCCCCCCATGACCATCCACCCTGTCATTAGACCGCACTCTAAACACAATGTGTCATCTGGATGTTTTGATGCCGTCTGCCTCCGCATTGAAATGAGAGCAAAGCAAACAATCAGAACGGTGGGGATGGAGCATGAAACAGAAATGGAGAGATGAAGAGGGAGACGCCGCGAGGTAGAGAGGTAGATGGACGCGCACACTCCTGAGTGTACAAGTGAGGACGGAAAAATGCGATCCTTCCCCCGTGCCCCCCCTCTCCACACACGTGAACACGCCCCGTACCCACACTCAGTCAGAGTGACACTGATGGAGCTAATATGAGAGACGTCAGCGGCGTTGCCAGGGAGAGGTATTTATTGGCAAGGTGAAAGCCAAACGCAGTCAATTACGCTGCCTGTCTGCCCAATCATTTCTCACCAAGAGAGATGGCCGGCCAAGATAAACTGGTTATTTCGCAAAAACAATCCATCTGGAAAGATGATGTGCTGTCTGCCGTCAGAAGCCACCTTCCTGCCCCGTGGAATGGGATAATGGCAGGGAAATAGAGCGGCTCACGGAGGCCAAGAGGTGACATGAGCGCATGTGTGTAGGTGTGTGGAGGGGCTGTACAGTATGTGCCGTGGTGACGCTTCCTCCATCCTCCCTCCCCTCCTACAGTGCCTCCTGTTCTCCAGCTTCCAATACATTTGTTTATCAATTTTCCTCATATGCGGCTCATCGTGTCCTGTTTCGCAGACACCGTCGCACCTCTCTTGCCCTGTTGTTGTCACTTTCTCAGTTATCCGCTTTAATTGATCACCTGATTTTGCTCATCTGCCCACACATCTGCACAGTCATTAGTTCTCCCACGTGTAAACAGATGGACGTGATCAGTTGTCTTTTTAGCCTGTGATGTCTG
Source organism: Haemulon aurolineatum (assembly GCA_038406115.1). Classification (NCBI taxonomy): domain Eukaryota; kingdom Metazoa; phylum Chordata; class Actinopteri; order Lutjaniformes; family Haemulidae; genus Haemulon; species Haemulon aurolineatum. The sequence continues at coordinate 9,017,445 of JBCAUF010000085.1, read as the reverse complement.
TGTTTCATTACACCTTCTCTTCTCACATTTAACTGCATCTGTGTCTGGTCTGTAACTTTGTAGAGACAAAATAATTCTTCCTCTTAGAAATAAAAGGTTGAAGACATGAAATGCACTTGTTTCAATACATTCAGGAGGTTTTCCAGTACAACCTTACTTGGTCTGATATGACCAGTAGCTTTTTCTAACACCGGCTGATGTTGTAAACTTTATAGCTATTGGTGCATGATATGACTGCATATGCTCGCTTTTTACTCATCTCTATGTTTTAGCACTTATATTATTTGCTACTTGTGGCTACTAGAGAGTTACAACATCTTATTTTAGGCATGATCTAAAGGTCTTAACCTAAAGATAACTTTCACTACCCAACACATAATGTATTTTTTGATGAGTGTTGCTTGTGACATTTGAGTTTCATGCGGTCTGCTAATCAGCGCAAGATATTCAGGAATGATTCCCTTCTTCTCCTCCCTCTTCTTTCAGTGCCCTGTTTACTGTCTGTGTTTACTGTGCGAGGCACTCCCATTTTAAACCCCTGCCAATGTGTATTTACATTACATTCACAGAGCTAAGCCGATGTTCTCTATGTGAACTGCTAAACAAAGGCGGGCAGTGGATCAAAAAAACCCCAAAACTGAAATGTTCCCAAATCAAAAAATTACAGCCTGAGCATTTTTCAGATCGTAGCTTTTTCTTTTACCGTTCCTGTACGCCTCTGTCTGCGTCTGATAGAAAGGATGTCTTGATGAAGAAAAAAACAGAAAGCGGGAGGTGGTGCTTTCGGAGCAGAAATTTGCATTCAGCTGTTGGATCAAAGTCACTTTTCCCTTCAAACCAAATTAACTGTTTTTTTTTCCTTGAGGCCATTGTTGCAAGGCACATTCAAAGAGACTCATTTTATAGCTATTTCTATTTTTGCCTGATCATTTTTTTTCCATTACAGAAAACATCTTTACTAGCTTCATGGATCTTTTCCTCTTTACCCCTTTTTGATATGCTGCAGCATCAACGCAACAGCAATCAAAAGTGAAAACAAACACAAATATCTATTTTCTCTTTCTCACCTGAGGGGATAGAGGAATACATTTGAATAATCTTTTCCACTGAGATGACTCATCCAAAGTAAACATGAATATTTAAATAAAGTGAAGCTTTTCTGAGTCATAGTAACACAAGATGATGGTCGAAGTGACCTTTTAAC
>JBCAUF010000085.1:9002381-9012737 GCA_038406115.1 Haemulon aurolineatum | reverse complement strand
TGTGTGTGTGTGTGTGTGTGTGTGTGTGTGTGTGTGTGTGTGTGTGTGTGTGTGTGTGTGTGTGTGTGTGTGAGCCAGGGTCTTATTAAGATTGTATCATTATTTCACCCAGTCACTCAATCTGCTCCTTATGCATAATACGTTTATATTATTGTAAGCAGGAGGCCCACAGGGCAGATCTTGTTATTCCTTTGTGGGGAGCCCCCCAACTCTCCAGCACCCTTAAGCATGCTCCCTGATCACTGCTCTTACACGTTGAATGGACTTAAAACGAGCACGGCACAATGGGACACAATGAAAAAGAGGAGTGGCATTTGGGGGTGTAACATTTGCAGGAGAGGATAAAGGCAGAAAACAGAGCAGTTTCCTGAAAGAGAGGAGGAGGAGACATATGTCTCTCATTATTGGGACACAAAGATCTGATATCGCAAATGCCACATTGATGTGATGTTTCCCCGAACAAGAAAATCTAACTTTTCACAGAGCTTGTGACGCAAACTGTCACACTGTAACTGAAAGCAGAGTGAGTGGATGAGTTTGACGAGTGGCAGATCAAACGAGATTAGTTTAATCAAGCAGAGCACATAATTCTATTGAGTGTGTCTGGTCGGTCCTGTTAGCTTCTAATAAGGTAAGCAATATTTAGATAACATGTCTGGAGGACATCCCGATACTGAGTACAGTAGCACATCTGGGTTGACATCAATCAATGGAGTGCATCAATGGATTTGATTAGTGGCAATCTCTTTAACAAAATGATTTATACTTTTAACCTTTTGAAACTGAAGCAACAACATCTCAGTCTAATGAAGATACAAAAACACGAGTGGATATGCCGCATCAAGTATGGAATTGCAGACGCCCTTGACTGAAGTCTGAGTGTGTTTGTGGAGTCCCCCCCTCCCTTCCTCGCCCTTTTGCGTAGCCTGCTGACAAATTCTGAGTGGATGGGAGTGTTTTCTTCTTTTTCTGGGGGTCTGTCAAGGATAAGGTGCCCTCATTCCTCGCCCTGAAAAAATGAATTAACTTCTGTCTTCATTATCTTATCTCCGATTTGAATCCGCTCCCTAATCCATTCCACCCGCGCCTCGCACTCCGAGCCTGTTGACACTTGCTGACGCTGACATTTAATTTAGGCACCGTGCAAACTGCACTTGGAGGGGACAGTGACTGCTTGCTTAGCCGCTTGTATTATCAACAGCATGTTGAGAAAGCGGGCCTGCTTTTCAACCCAGCGTCTTTCTGGTTGGCTGGACGGTTGCTACTCATGAGGCGAACACCTGCTATTGTGTGTTTGTCTGACACTCTGCATGCAAGCATGTGTGTTTATTAACTGTGCATCCAGCACCACTGATGTGTCTGTTCTGTACATGAAATCTATGCTTATCATCTGCTTAAGAAAAAAGAGGACAGCACCTCAGGTTTTATCTCGAGCTCTATCTCACTCTCCACCTGTAAGAGATTACTTCCAAGTGTCACTGTTGTCGGTCACTTAGCTGCCTCATTTCCCCTCACCTGACAGATAACTTGTATTGGTGCTGTGTGTTAGAGGAGTGTTTTGAGTGAGATGTCCATAAGATAGTTTTGGAGAAGAATGAAGATCAACACAGCAATAAGAGGAAAAAGTAGAGGTGAGCTGGGAGGGCATCTGAGACATCTAGTTATATTGTAGATATAGGGATGATGGGTAAATGGTAAGTCAAGTATTCAAGCAAAAATCAATAGCAAATATCAAACCTTTGTGCTTAGTAGAGAAGGTTTCCTTTATGTTTCAGAGACACTTTCCAGCATTGTGTTTATGTACCTTTGTTGTGGAAATGGAACGAAAACAACCATGCCTTTCTTGAAAGAAAAGATGTGAATGTCTTCAAACAAAAGATGCAATCTATCTATTACAAGCTCCAGAGGGCTGAGTCTCTGCAGATTGCCATCTTCTTTTTTACTTTTACTCCTTTCTGTGTGAGATCTAAAACTTCACAAACCCTTTGTGCCTTTAAAACTTCAGAAACTTTGAAATTTTACTGAAAAATAAATGTGGGCACACTTCCATGAGTGTTCCACACTATAGACATACAAGAACAGGAACTCATACCATTTAACATTTAAAAAATTGTTCATGCAATAAAATGTGTTAGTCGTACCTGATAATGGAACAGCATGTTCAGTCTCTTCCAATCACCTTCGATCTTGGTGGTGATGTCCTCATCCTGCAGGATCATTCGTTGTCCTCGACCCTGACGCCATTCTACAACCACAAAGAAAAAAAAAACTCTTACTCTGATGTATTTCTTCTGCCAAGTTGATTCTGTTTCAGCCTTTTCTGTGCATCTGACAACATATCTCAAAATCTTGCCATGATGGGTGATGTTCTGATATGCCTTTCAGTGCAACAAGCCATGGATGTTTGTGGTTGTGCCAATGTTGGAGTTCTGTGTTGAGGAGATAGTTGTGTTTTTAAATCCTGACAATCAACATGTTTAAAAAGTTACATTCTAAAAGAAATGATCTTGGATAACTTTGAGTAAGAAGTTGAGAAGTTCTGATGGCTGTTCTGTCAGAAATCTAGCTGTCACTATCTCCATCTTCATCTTCTTTGCTTCCTTCTAAATAATTATTTCACAATGTCATGAAAAGCCTGTACAGAACCAAAAAAGAGGAGAAAAAACACAAAATATTAAGAGAAGTAGAGGAGAAAGGCAAAGAGATGTAGAGCCAAAAGAGAAATGGCAGATATGAGAGACAGTAACAAGAGGCAAGTTGAATTAATCACCCACTCTACTCTTTTTAGAATGAAGCCCTCCCTTTTAGCTTTCCATCTCCTTCGCTGGTGCGATCGATGGGTGTGATTACAGCTGCATGCCCAGGGCTTGTGCACTTCCTTTTCCATTTGCGGCACTGGCCCTTACGCTCTGCTCTCTGAAGGCACTTTTGGTCCCTCCTCTTCCCTTGTCAAAGCCCCATCCGCTGCTCTAAGCCCCCTGCCTAGCTGCTCTCATATTGCTGGGAGCTTTGGTAGAGGCAGACCAGACTCATACCCACGGCAACAGGATATGGAGAAACTAGAAAGGTGCAAACATAAAGAAATGGCTGCAGCTCACCTCATTTCCATGCTTTTCAACAAGTTACCTCCAGTGCCCGTGAAAGTCTTTCATTTAAACGAGGCGACAGCATTTACACGACCTTTAACCAAATTACATCTTCACTGCGTGCACACCAGGCTTCAAGCATTTGTGCAACCTCAGCACAAAGCAAAACAAAAGCTTTGATAGGAACATCTCACAATGCCCGGCCCGGCAACATTATCATAAGTGAAAAAGGAAAGCCATCTCGAAAACAAACAAGCGGATGATTCCTCTATTCTTTCACAGACATCATGGGCTTTATGAATACGTTATTGTGTCTGTGCCTCCTCGCTGTGCTTCCCACTTGCATCGGCCACTGTCATCTCCTATTCTGATCACAAACAGGAAAACAAAGCGGCAATCACTGTGGTGCATGATGAGGCCTGTCTTTGGAGGATCGGCCAGAATTGTGTTAGCATCTGAAAAATCTGCAGGAAATAAAGATTCTCCTGTTGTTTTCGTCTATACAGTACATCTCCCCATAAAGATGCAAATGAGCGCCCGTCTCCAGTCGAGCCTCAGTAAACAAACGAAGGGAGACAAGAAAGGCAGAAAGGAATAGATAAAAGAATAAACTTGGTGGGAAACCAGAGCAAACTGAGATTACTCCGATTCCCAAATCCAGTGGTCTCTTCCCAGCAGGAAGACAAGAGTGTGTATGGACTTGCATTAAAGACTCGCATACAGCCAAAGAGATAAGGGCTTTTGGGAGTGTATGGAAGCCGACGGTGAAGAGAAAGGCTGAAGGTGACTGCTGTTCTCCACTGAGATGCATGACACAAATTTGCTTCCGGCAACACGGGATACAAAGACACACATACAGGGGCCGGCTTCTTTGTTCTGAGGCCCCATCTTCTCTGAAACCCTGCGGGGGACTGTGGGTTTCAGCAGAGGGGAATTAAAAACAATATCTGGGATAACAACACTCCTGACCAATCTGTCTCAGGACAAGCCTGCCACAATCCCATTATCCTTATCAACCACTGCAATCGGTCTGTGTGTGTGTGTGTCAGAGATCATGAGAACTGCTGATATTACCTGTATACATACAGATAAAAAATTTGTTCAAATAACAAACAATCAAATAGAATACCTGTTTTCACTCAAGCATCATCAACATAACTAACACAAGACTAGGAAATGCCAATTACAGCATGATTTGTAAGTTAAAAAAAAACCTTAAGGCGTGAAAAAATGATGTCAAACGTGTCTCTGATCTCCTATTTCTTCTAATCTTGTCATGTCAGATACATGCTGTAAATATAACAGAGAAAAAAAATATTGAATTACGCAAGTGCTCTTGTGAGCCTGCATTTACTCATGTGCTCTCTCTTACTCATATTCCCAATCACAGACACAGAGAAGGAGTGGCCAGCTAACTCTCACATAGTCCAATTCCCCTCCGTAATAAAACAATAATAGAACAACACATCCTGCCCAAAGGGGGCCATAAAACAATTTTATCCAGGAATGTCGTCAAAAGGCTAAACCAATCTCTTCACTTAGCTATCACACAGGCAGGTTCCCCACGGTATGCACTCAGCCCGTCTTAGACCCGGTGTTGGTTATAAATATGCTATTACGAACACACAACGGGGGGCTTAGAAAATCCATCTGGCAATATTAAACCATAAAAAGCATGGCGCATGGTGCAGAGACAGCCTGTAGGTATCGGCAGACAAACAATCATGGATAATATTGTTTTGCTCAGAAGCATGCATGTCTGTGTGCATGGTCTTGTACACACTCACACACGATGGAACGAAACCTGCTGATCGCTGGATGTCTTAGATGATTTATGTAATTGCACCAGCCCCTATTAGAGGGCCCTTTAGTGATTTGCAAAGATATTAGACCCAAGTTAGGTACGGTCGTGATAAAACAGTTAAACAACTCAGCGAAAAGAGAGGGAGAAAAAAAAAGGAAAGAGGAGCAGGAAAATGATTTTGTAGGGAAGAGATCACTGAGCGTCTCGATTGATTAGCTGATCAATCATGTGACTCAGACGCTGGTCGACAAGAGGCACGATCGATGGGGAGTTTGGGGAGGGGAGAGACCAATCTCAGACATCTGACTGAGGGAGCCAGGAAGTCAAGTCTCCCGAGGTCGAAAAGAAAGCAACTTCTCTATATCTAAGTAGACGTGTACTTTTTAAGAGGGTCTGGGGAAGCCTTTGTAAAAATCAATGGGTGTCTAAGTTCAGCCTGCTTTTCTCCAGGCACAAAAATGGCAAAAACACGGCATGGATGGAAATGTTTTGACAAGCTGTAATGTGCTGGGAATGTAGAATCTAAATCTAATACACCAATGACTGTTTGCCTGCTTTTTTCCCCCCATTATTGATAGATGACAAGACAAAGATTCGTACCCAGGTCCATGTCGGAGGCTTTTAGGCGATGGGAGTGTGGGACGTTCTTGTAGATTGCGTCCAGGATCTTCTCCTTCACCTGGCTGATTGTATCGCAGTTCAGCACCTTCACCTGGATCTCTGGGCTTTTCTCATTCTCTGGATGGATGCAGTTCACCACCTGTAGCAGAAATAATGAGGGAGCCTTCATTACATTTCACTTCTCGGAAATATTTTTTGGGGTCTCTATCGTCGAGGATTCTTGCGATATTTGCAATTCTGGTTGTCAGCCTGGAAAGATAAAAGCATCTTTCCAGGGTGATTTAGTGCAACAGATAAAATGTGATATATCTACTGCATGTTTAATCCTGGCAGAGAACAGGTCCGTGTGTTTTATGTTAATAATGTTGATTGCACTGTGGATTGGTACTCAAAGGAACTGCAATAATTTTGGGCTTGCCAAAGGGTCTGTGAGAAAATTGCAAGGGAAAAAATTATCATTCACCACCAGGGAAAGTGCTCTTTCCTCACAGCTTGGAGAGAGACGACGATGTGCTACCTGAATTGATGAGCAGTAAACCACCTAATTATAATATTATTAGGATATTCATCAGTTCTTTCAGAGCTGCCTCCAGGTGTTGGATAGAAATACCTGAATTACAAGATTAACACAGATACACATTATAAGTGAGAGGGTAAATGTGTTATATTTTATGTATGTAGCATCCCAACTGTGTATGTCTACAGTATACATAAAATTAAAACTGGGCAGCATATTGATCATTCGGTTCTAAAATCTCCAGGATGTTTTCTTCACCATATAAAAATCTGTACTGCCAGAATGTAAGGTAAAAAAAGACGTGACACAAGAAAAGAAAGCCGAATGGACCAAACAGTGTCTGAGTCTCCCCTGCTGAAACAAACATGTCACAGTGGAGAGAGGACGACAACAGACAGATTTGGGGGATAAACAGAGGAGGAAGAAGGGAGCTTCAGAGTCTCCCCGCGTGTGCAGGCACATACACATGCATAATCTATTTCCTCCCTTCTCATCCCGAAGCCCTGCTCTTTTCCTTGACAGCTCCGGTCTCAGCAGGAAGTGAGGTCGCCACTCCTGTGCCCCTTGCGTGTCAAGCTTGACAACGACAACTTTATGTCCCGTTGCTCATCTCATGACCGACAACCCATAACCACCCTTTTTCTCTCCTCTTGTCCCTGAAAGCATATTAAGTGTCTCCTTTTAGCCCATGGAGCACGGGGCAGGTGAACCCCTTACCAGCGTCTTGTAGTCGATCTGTTGTCTGATGAGCTTGTCCTCGCTGAGCGAGTAGCGTGCCTCTCCTGTGATGGAGTCAATGGGGCCTTTCTCCATCTGCTGCTTGATGGCACAGAAGAGGGAGAAGAGAGGTTCGCCTGCACACTCCTGCAAAGTGATTTGGAGAAAGAACAGAGGAAAAGTTTGGAGGGAGGAGGAAAACTTTGATTCCATTTCTGCACTCCACTCGCTGTCAGCAAAGTTTAATAATGTCTGAGAAAAATATCTATCTAAGATGTTGTAGTTGCTCTTTGTTATGTTTCCACACTGCCTTGCCAGAGTTGCTGAGCAAGACTTGTGTCCCAAACTCTATCGCTCCCCTAAATTAAAGAAAATTGTTCCACCACAATATATACACTTTGCTGAAATGAAGCTGGACTTTGAGAAAGATTTGATGGATAAACAGTGAAAAATGCCATAAAAGACTCTTGAAGCCACCCCCGTCTTCCGTCCTGAAAAAAACAGCTGTTTACCAAGCAGAAGAGATTGGCCATTTATCATTGTTTTTATTCTCTGCTCAGCTGCAGTAAATGGGTGAGGGGAGGAGAGACGAAGGAGAAAAACAGGGCTCTTTTTTTTTACTCAAGAGTGGAGAGGATTGGGGAATTTTGCTTTAAGTGAATACTGGTGCCCTATAGAGTAAGAGGCACTTGGCAGACATGGTAGCGCAAAAAGGACAACCGACTCTCGAATGAATCTTGGAGGTAGTTACGGCAGGAAGACTGGCTTTAAGCTAGAGAAGAGATAGTTCAATACGGTAGACTTTTTTGTATTTCTGAGGAGATTTTGCAGCCTGAAAATACTTGGAAAACTGATGGATCTTATATCCAATTCAAAAAGAGCAGAGTAAAAAAACATAGCTATCAATAGCTATCAAGTGAGGATGCCAATGAAGCCAGCAGTGAGGGGACAGCGACTTCATCAACTTGGTTTGGGCCAGAACTAAACTACTTGCATTATTTTTTTTTTCCCAGGAGCTTCAAACGTTGAGTGAAGAACAAATATTGAAGAGTTACCTTCAGAAACTTGTAGAGGAGAAACGTAAACCAGTTGGTCAGCATTTTCTCCGCAACCGACTCAGTCCTGCAAACACACAAGACACAAAGCACATAATGAACATGTGATCCCCACGCTCTTATTACCATTATAAATATTCAACACCATCATCAAATATTCGGCTAAAAAATGATGACCGCTGCTAATGAATAGGCTTTCGTTACACAAATATAATTGCAAAGACATGAATTGAGAAAGCCTCCGCACATGCTATATGATGGCCTTTCAGACAATTTTTTTGGACGGCTTTTATGCTCAGGCACGCCAAGGGCAGCTCATCTACGGCGGCGGGGATTTTAATATGAGGCAAAGCAATTAAAAGCCTTTATTTGATCCCAGTGGATTGATGTCGTTAGGGGCTGGAGCAGCTCTGTAATAACACTGGCCTCATTATCAAGCGCTCCCTTGCCTATTCACTGGACTAACACTCGATCCGTGCACAATAGAAAGTGAATGAATACATCTCCCTTTCTTTCTCCGCCTGGCATCCATGCTCCACTGGTGTGGCAAAATGGTGTGCGTCTGCATTTGTGTGTGTGCGTATGTGTGTGTGTATGTGTTGACCCGGGCCAACAGTGTGATTGATCCCGTGTGAATGGCTAATATGCATACATAATAACAACAGCGGCGGTGGCGGAGGGGAGAAAGAGGAGAGGCGAGGATCGGATATCCTTTGACAGCAACCTTCTTGACCAGCAGCAGGGGTGTGTGGGTAATCTGTCAGAACACCTCAAACACACACAGCCGCACACCCCTCCTCCCTCCGCGTTCAGTGAGCAACTACCATGGCATCAATATTTCAGGATTAGCGGCCATTGTGTGTGTGTGTAGGTTTTGTCCCGAGTTTCGGCTGCCACCTGCAGCCCTCCCACCTTTCACCATTCACACAGCCTCTTCGAGGGGCGCCACACTGAGGCGTGAGGGGGGACACGATGTCTGCTGTGCCAGTGGGCTGGCCTGGCACCCCCCGCCAACACTGGCACAACACCTGGGGGGGATTAACTTCCTGTCTCTCGCTGTGCCCGCACTTTCATTTTGCCGCCCCTCCCGCCCCTTCTCCGTCCACAGATCCAAGGGTCAACAAGGTCACTTTTCATCTTTTCTTTCATGTGTCCTTGCTGTCTTCCTCCCTCCCTCTGGCTGTGCCCACTCTGGATCCTGTAATCATACACACTTCCAAATCCTCTCCATTTCCACAAATGTAGCCCATCTATCAAAGGGATGAAAGGAGCATGGAGAAAGGAGGAGGTGCACTGGGAAGGAAGGAGGGAGGGAGCGGTGAAAAGGCAAAATGAAGAAAAGAACGAGAAGAAATGGCTTGGCCGAGTCTGGCCTCTCCTTTTCTTCTTTTTAAAACGTCTTGTATACTCACTTCCAATAGATTGTGTTTTTGTGTGCTTGTGTAAGTGGACAAGTGTGCGGCTGTTTTAAGGCTACCGTGCAAAAAGCACAAATTAATCCCACTGCGTATGTATTCAGAAATTACCATGTGTGCTGACTAGTGTTTATTGTACGTGTGTGTCTGTGCACGCTTCTGGCAGCGGGTGCCAGCCCTGCAGTAATAAGAAGTCTTGGCACGACCACACCAGTTTGCTTATGCTCATTCTCGATCACAGCACAGTCTACGGGGAGCAGGGATAAAAATGGCACTGTGACGGAGCTGCTTTAAGATCTAATGTGAGCATTTGGTATTACAACTTTCAAACGATCTCCAAAAACTCTCCTCGCGTGCTACTACAGCACACAACCTATGTTTGGGTTAATGCAATGAAATGTGCCGTGGCGTGTTGGCATGGTCAGGCTCGCCTACTTGGCAGACAGTCAGAGGGGCAGCGGGCATTGAGAATGATCTAGAGCAGAGGGGACCTGGCAGTGCTTAGTTCCCCCTGATTACCGAGGTAGGGTTGATGGGAATCCGTGCTTCATCACACATTTAACATTTTGGTTTGCTGTAGCTGCCAGTTACATGTATCTGTGTTTATGTGTATGAAGTGGGCATTTCTCTTTAATTGTATATGAGACCATAAATGCAAACAATACAAACTGCCTCTCTTCTGTCCTGATATTTCTTTGGTTTACACTAAAGAGGGATCATGCATTGATAACTATGGATGTTTTGCAGATTAATTGTAAAATATCAAAAATTTGTTGCTTATTGTTACTTAAATACTTCCAAGAGAATGAGGTAGAATCAGTCTGTCTGATAAATCACATAAACAGTCAATAATCATGATTTGTTTAAAAAACAATTTAATTCACTGACCATTTTGACACTGTAAACTGTATTAATTAATTAAAAGGAGATATTTCTTTGTGTCTTTAAGACCCATTAAAAACATCACAATACTTTCACAAACATATAAACAAGAGATGAAGGGAAAAAAGTTCCTCTCAAGACTCCATTGTCATAAAAAAAGGAGCAGCTGTGTTAACCAAATGTGACTGCATCTGGCTTCGGTGTGAAAACAACACAGTGAAGTCAGAAATCATTTCCATTTCCCTCTCTGGCTCCCGGC
>JBCAUF010000085.1:8617540-8629330 GCA_038406115.1 Haemulon aurolineatum | reverse complement strand
TATTTATTTCTGTGTGTCTAAGTTGTGTCTAAGTTTTTCCTCTGTGTAAAACATGCAATAGTACCCTAAAATATTCAAATGGCACTACCAATTATGTTAATAGTTTGAATACACGTGGCATGGCAAAATATAATACTGTACAGTAGATGCTGGGAAAACTACCTGCAGGGGCAGTCAACTTGAGGCGAACTAATATACGGCCAGTAACACAACTGCAACCACTGAAGCAACAAGCTGTTTGATTTACAAGGACTTGTGGCCATGAATAGCACTTTGATTGTAAATGCCAAATTCAGACAGATGGTGCTGACAATAGCACAGCGGTACACAATAGCTAGTTTTTACAGCATTTCTTTCGAAAATGCACTCTTGGGAACTGTCCAGAAAGTTTTCCTTTATATCACTGCAGTTGTTTAATATTGTTGGTATAGCAGCACATATATTTTGGGGCATTACAATATACATAATGGAAAGAAGTAAAGTGAGATTGTTTTGTTTTTTAAATTAATTAGTTACTTCCATTCAAAAGGAGACGTTGAATCTTGTAATTTAATCACTGTTGAACTGAACAATACTGATCAGCTCATAATCAAAATTTGATTCATCGCTTGTTTCTGCCCTGGAGCACAGACCATGTGTGGTATGTCTAAATAGGGAGAGCTGCTCACTCCTACGACATAGTAAATTATGCAGCAACTTATGTTAAGCAAATAAACTGACGGCGAAGAGATGGCAACAAAAATACACATGGAATGAGAGCAGCAGAAGATTGATGGAAAGTGAAGGAGCAGCCTTCCTTTTCTATGCACACATATCGAAAAGGAAAGCTGCTGCATGTCTGCAGAACACAATGCCAGTTTGCTATGAATCTGTCAGGTGCTCCTACCTGTCACTAGCTGCAGCACCGCCATATCTATATTCTTTTATCTTTCTGATGCCCTCCCCACAGGACAACACGCACACACCATGCTGTAAATAATACTGCCGGTTTTATCGCTCTCCAAAAGTGCAACTTCAGCCACTTTCCAGTGAGGTGCAGAGTTTTCAATCTCCTCATGTCTTACAAGCACACGCATGCACAGAGACAAACACACACACTCACACACCCACTCACTCTGTGGACACGACACACAACCCAACACAAACACACACACACACACACCAGATATTGTGCAGGAGATTAGATCCATCATTGCAGGGGTCTTTTCTCTGGCTATAGAAGGTGGATAAACTCTTTGATTGTGTTTATCCATCCCATAATGGAATCAGACTCGGTTCCCTGGGCAACCTGTCCAACAGGCTCATGTGAGGCAGACAGTCGTCAGTCAGAGCTTAAGGGGGTCTAGTTTGTCTGAACGCTCAGCAGTAGACTTCTTATGAAGTCGGCTTTGAAGGTCCCCATGGTTTCGGGTCTGTGTGGGGAAAAACAGCGGACTCCGGGAATTGTTGCCTGGTCAGTTTAGAGGCAGGAATTGTGCCGGGACACAAAGACAAACATTTATATGGACTATACAAGACACACACATGGTTAGGTCTTTGAAGCTTTTCCAGATGACCAGGTCATAACCACACAGATGTTCACACAGTCATGCTGTCCCCATCGATGTTCTTTCCCCCCACAGTGTCTGATTGTCTCTGATTGGCTGCTTTTGAAGGAGATTAGATTGTATTCTCTGGAGATTTGTAAGGTTTGTATGTGTGTGTCGGTGTGTATTGTGCTGCCAACAATAATTTAATGAAATGAAAGTCTCCATTTTTTGAGTGTATGATAATTTAATTAAGCCTTGTATGCGTTTTTAGACCTGTTGCTATGAAGGGACAGAAGTGGGAAGGCAGAATGCCCTTATGAATGCTTATCGAATAAATGCCAGAGGGAGCTGCTGCCAAGAAGAAAATTACTCAACCACAGTGTAGAGATGTTTTCAACATGTGTTGCTTTCTCTCCTCGCTCTCTTGTTTGTCTCTTTTTTTTTTCTCTGTCATTTGCTGCATTTTTCAGGGACGTAATCAGCCAAAGAAAGATACAAAACAGGAGTTTTACTACCCTCTAAAAATTGAAATCCGGTAAAAAATGATGTTCTCTATATATAAAGAACTGCATTCCGTGTTTCTTATCTTCTCCTGTCCTTCTGAGAGTAATGTCAAGGTAAAGACAGAGTGCCGGAGATGGCTGATTTACAGATATTCTCTTGTTCCTGTCGCACACACTTCCCTCTGTTTTCTCCTTTGAATTCAGCCTCAGCCGTCTGTCTTTCCTCTCTCCATCCTTCCATCCCTTGACAACATGAGCTGCCACTCTGTGTTACTGTCACATGAGCGAGCGGCCGGCCCCCACATCACAGCAGCCTTTGATTGGCCAGGCCTTTCCAGGTCGGTGAGCTGCTGCCTGATAATAACCTTGTTTGATTGCTGGAGCAGAGATGTAATTGATTGATCTGCTCACCCTGTCTGGGGCTTGGCTTCTGAAGTAGCCTGTACGGTTGGTGTATGTGGGTGGGTGTATGTGTGCGCCGGAGTGCTGGGGGGCGGGAGGTGGGGGGTTGGTTGATTGATTGTCGAGGGGAGCTGGAGATAAGCATACGTACATGTACACACAAACCTTAGACTATGCCGATGCACACGGATTCACAGACACCAGCACACCTTTGTTGTGTTACTGTAGTTTAATAAGCAGTGGGTGCCAGAGGTGGGCAGATGAGGGGGGAGAGAGGAGGGAGTTTGTTTTTTAAACTCTCCCCAGCACATCTGCCCACCGACCAATCAACAAGTCATTATACCTCATTAAAATTCTCCAACTCCCTCTGAAAGGATTGTTTGTGATCTCCTAATTGGTGGTTACATAAGTTAGTCCATCTTTCCGAAAAGTTAATTATTCTCAGAGATAGATGGTCTCAAGTCAGTGCAGCGTCAAGTCCAATGGTGGCTAAACACACCCCAGGTATTTCTGAGAGACACTGTTTCACAGTTGAGAATTGGAGTTGAAGAATATTTGTCCTTTTTGTGCATACATGTGGATTAAGTCGAGGTCTACAGGCTCACTAAGGTTATGATTTGTTGTTTTTTTGTTGTACTATGTTGTCTCTAATGATGTTGCTTGCTTTAGATTATTATTGGGCCACATTTGACTCTCGTCGCACTCTGTGAATGGAAGCAAAATAAGCCGGTTGTTGTTGCTGCTCCTGTCTTCGATTTGTACATTTTGGGTAATTTGGCCTCTGGCTCTGCTCATCTGCCTGTAGTTTTGAAGGATCATTTTGGTGTAAATATTATATTCATTTCACCAGAAACAGTTTGAGTCCGCCTCTGTGGGGGTGATTTATCAGCTAGGGTTTCTAACTAACCAAATATGTCTCTCCAGTGCCCAAAGTGAATCATCCTCGCAGACTTCAGCCGTGAGATAAAGAGAAAACCAAAACTCTGAAAAGTGCAGACCATAGATGGATATTTCTCCCCTTTCGTCCTTCCTCTCCTATCAGTGATGGTTTTATCCCCGACCAGTCATGCTGGAGTCATGGTGTGCCCAGTGAATGTGCAACCAGTGGAAAAGTCAAACTGGCAGACTCTGATTGAGTCTGTTTATCGAGTATCTCCTCTCCTTGCCTCTCCTCTCTCCTCTGTCTAGTCTTCTCTTCTTCCTTTGCATGTGTTATTTGGAGACAAAGGTTATGATTTCAAATACTTACATGTGAGGCAACCATCCAGTTCCCAGTCAAGACTTTGAATCTTTCCTCAGTAGAGGGAAAATCAATATAGATGTCGATCACTCTGCTTCAAAAGTTACCCAAACAAGCAGAAGTACACATGGTTTTTCCACGTTGCCCCATCTGCTCTCTTGTTTTTCAGCGAAGTAAGTGAAGCATGTGAGGTCGAGGGATGGAAGCACTTTTGCAATAAAGTGCAGCAACGCCGAACTGCCAGGCTTTTCCTCCAGGGTTGATGAGCAGCAAAAGTGTAGCACGTTCGCCACAGCCCCCCTCTCGCCTGCGCGTGGTCTCCTCTGTAAAACTGTTTGGCTAAATTCATTACATCCTCCCGAAATAGAGCTCACATCGACAACAATGACGACTGGAAGGGAATTTCAACCAGAGGACAGGACCGGCTCCACGAGAGCAATGAACAACAGAAGGGAGGTGGGAAGAGAGGAGAAAAGGCGAAAATCCATTATGTTTGATGTTAGTGTCTCACCCTGGCAGCAAATGCTGGTGGAAAAACCCTGTGAAATGACATTAGGGGCGTCTTGTAATGTGATTTCTGCTATGTGTGAATATGAGATTTCTAATGGATTTGAGCACATTAGAGCAGTCTTTATCTGTAGTATTTATTCCCCCCTGGTTTCAAATGCAATTTGCTAAGTACGACGTTTCAGTCAGCTCTAGCTCACTAGCTCTCTCTGGCTAGAAGGGATGTGGGGGAGGATTATATTATTCCCCTTTTTTAGCGGGGGGTGCTACATAAAGATATCATGATAAATATTCGAGGCACAGCATTTGTGACAAATTGGTATATTATGAGAGAGAGATTATTTCTATAATATGTGCAGAGGTATGCAGAGAAGAATAGTTTCATCTGGAGTGGTTCTGTGTGTGTGTATTTGTGTTTCTTCATCTTTCCTCATTTTATCTGTACTTTATGATGTAGATGTGCAAAGCACTAAAAATGCCACTTTGAGTGTGTATGCGTGTGTTTTATGTGTTTTTTTTATGTCTGCACATGATATCATGTTGCCTCTATCTAATGAGAGGATGTGAGAGTAACGGTGTGACCCTCTGCAGTGTGTTGCTCCCAGTGACATGATGAGGGACTGTGTCATGACTGGAGCAGCAATCTGTCACCTATGAACATGTAAAGCACTGCTTGAAGAGTAATTAACACACCGACTGACACACTTTTGTACATCGTAAATGATCAGTATTGTATCAGTAGTGTAATTGTTGCACATAAAAAATCAAAATGTGACTTGTCAACTTCTACACAGGATGCTTTCCCACATAGTATTAAGTTGTAGGTCACCCCTGTTTAGTCGTGCTCGGAGCGCAGCACACAGTCGCTGTAGTGACATGCGTAAAATAAAAGTAAAAATAGAAGGGTATTGCTTCGTCAGACACTCCCGAGATGGACGACTGAAAGCCGTGACTAAAACGCCTCCGCTACAGACACTCCGAAACGCATCCTCTCATGTTATGGAAATGCCACCGCTGCCACAACATTGACTCAGCCTCGTTTCATGACATCATATGCAGATTTCAAGTTGCTCTCAAACCCCTGCAGGTGAGCAAAAGTGTCAAAGCCATCAAGTGATCAAAGGCAGATGTGGCTGTTTCTGTCTCTCTCCATAGTGTTAGTAAGCTAAGTGGTGTGCTTCTGAGCTAACCTTGCACAGAGCTATACCTCTTGTCATTCCCGTTCCACTGTTCAAATCAGCATCTGAGGACGAAAAAGTCTAAAAGGCATTGTTTTATTACTCTTTAAAAAGCACAAAATATTGATTTCTTATAAACCTATATTACAGGTCTAATAGAGTAGTCAAATTGAGTGTTTTCTAGTGCTAAAATTCACTTTTTCAGGGCTATAGGTTTATTGAAAAAGCAGTGTTTTGGCGATTTAAAACGGCGTTATCACTAATCATGTCAGTTCCTTGGAAATCATTACGATATGATTGTGATTTTGGCAAAGTCAGAGGTTCTGAGTGAAATCCACAAATTGTGTTCATTGATTTATTAAAGTAATGCTTACTAGATGTCACTGTTAAAAGGACAAGCACGCTGCTGAGTCAAGGCTGACTTGCTAACAAGTTTATTCTGTTAGTTTGATTTACTGGATTGTTGACATGAGAACACCCTGCTGCGGCTCCCTCCTGATCAGAGTTCTTGGTGCGCTCTTCCACATTGTTATGAGATTTCTGCCAGAACTTGTGATGAATGAACAGACCATTTTGATGCAAGACTGCAATGATCTGACAGAGTGACATTTTCATAGCACTCCACTAGTGTCTCAAACTGCTTACATTGTTAAAAAAAAAAGACAAAGAGTCATGTTCGTCTTCAATTTTCCTGACACCCTAATATGTGTCTCTGACTGATTGGGGTCACAGCATCCCTGATTAGCATGCACATTTACGTGTTCCTGCCAGCATTTCCGTAAATTGTCCCAAATCAGCCAATGTGGTGCACTCGGAGCTCTCCGCAGGCTTAATGAGCTAGATTAAGACGGAAGTCATTTAACCCCTGCCTGCAACACACACACACCCACACACGTGCACTCCTACACACGGAGTCTAGATAGGCATATGTACTCATCACAGCCAAGCAAGCATGTGATCACACACACACACACACGCACGCACGCACGCACACACACACAATATAACTACCTCACCTCCACCCTGTATTTCAGTAGATAGGAGATGGAGCGAGGCCATTATGCAAATGTCAGGTGTCAAGTGTAAATGAGATTGGAGGGATGGGAAACAGAAGTATTGAATATCACACCAGCTCCCTTGGCAACTGCACCAAGGTAATGAGAGCATTCCAGGACGTAGGCTGGCAAAAGCCTTCGTTACACTGAAAGATAGCAGAGTGGAAAAGACTGAATAAAAATGGTTAAGAGTAAGTCCATTGAGTCTAGTTCATCTAAGAAAGACGGGTAACACCACCACCGGCCTTATTCAATCTGCGAGCATTCATTCTTCATGTAGAACAAACAAGGTGGGGCTCAAGTTGTTGTTGTTTTTCCAGTTATCTTTTTCACTACTCCTGAGGATACAAATAGAGAGGTGAAGCTGCTGTAGGGAACAGAATAGTCTCTGTTTGTCTAGCACAGCTTGTAGATATCTAGGACTGCAAATAGCAATTATTTTTGTTATTGACTAATTTGTAGATTGCATTCTCAATGGTTTGACCAAAATATAATGGAAATAGTAAACAAAATATAATTAAGAGCTCCCGAATCCTAAGTTGATGTCAAATGGCTTTTTTTTTTTAACTAACACAAACATATTCACTTATTATTTACTATCACATAAGACAAAAAAAGCTGAAAATCCTTAAAGATAAGAAGTATTTTGCTTCAAAATGCCTTTAATAATTAATAACAATATCAAAATCATGTTTTTTACACAAATGGTCACTTAAGTCCTTAAAGATAGTCCTTTTTGATTACCTTGGGATACACAGTCATGTATAAATGTTCATTATAGATCATTTTCATCTAGTCATCTGCGACAGAATTTTGGCCCAGCTTTGTTAAGCACTGGTTTTATACATTTCTGTCTCTCTCACTTTATTTCTCTTTTTGTATCTCTTGCTCTTTCTGGTCTGTCCATCGCTGTGGGCTGTTTACCGATTGTTATGACTTCTCCTCATGCCTAATCCTCTTTTCTTGTCTCTGCATCTCTCCTTGTTCCTCTGACTCTCCCCTTTATTCCTCTGTCCCTCGTTCTCTCACTAGGCTATTTACTGCTGGTCCTGATCTCCCTGCAAGAAAAACAGAAAGATTAAATAGTCCCGTAATTACTGAAACCCCAGACTACAACTATTAGTTTAATGATGGGTGTAACTCTTAACAAATAATGGCAGAAATGTCACTTAAATGTTAAATGGATGCACAGCTATCCATATTCACATTCTGGTGTACATTTTCAAAGCAGCTGACCTACAAAGTAAAGTCCTCTAATCTTAAGCCTCAGCAAACGTACATGCTCTATTAAAAAGAACATCTCTTAGTATAAACAAAACCACCGCGCCTTTTGATGACTGTACATGCTATTTGGCTTTAGGAGGATAATTATGCATGCCAGATAAAAAGTTTTCTTTCTCTCAACTGCTGCAATTCAAACAAAGCAATATGTATTCAGCTGACCTTTAAGAAAACTGCCTGTAGCCAAACAGAAGCTCCTGACTGTTCTCACATGTGCTGCAGACAGCAGGCAACACAGCGTTATTGAAATGAACTGATCACGATGACAGCATACATGCAGAATGACGCTGACATGCTTGTTGAGGAGCTCCCTCTCCCTGGTGTCATGTTGCATCATTAACGTAGATGCAGAGATTCCTCTGTGCTGTGTGAGGAAGCAACGAATGCAAATCAGTTGTAACAAATCGGTACTTTCAATTTTTCATGGTAAGTAAGTAGCATGCTGAGGCGATGACTGTAAACTGGCACAAATGGAGAACACTTGGAGATGCTACAGTGCTTTTGGTCTCTGAATTTGGTAGCTGTGGTTCTCTCTATAACGCCGCTTAATAGCGTCCTAGTAACCCAATGCCAGCACAGAGAAGAAGCTGTGTCTAACCAATCATATGACGAATCATTTGGAATCGAAACTGCCTTACTAAAATAGGAACAATAGTTTGTTAGTATTAACCAAACACAATACACTGTACGTAGGTGGTGGAGCGATTTTAGCCGCTTGACGCCCTGGTTTGGACACGCAGTAGATAAGACCGTCCCCAAGCAGTGTTAGGCTAATGTTACATGTGCAGATAGCTAATGTATCCTGTTAACAAAGCTGTAAACCTGTGCAAAGACGGGAAATCTTACAAACTAAGTTAATCACCTGGATCATCACAATCTAATAATGCACGTAGAGTGCAAGTGCTTGCACTCTCACCAGTAATTAGACCCATCCCCAGGAGCAAGTGGAGCTCTTAGAGGAACACCCCCACAACAAACCACACAATGCAGTGTGTTTCCTTCCTAAACTGGTCCTTGTTTACATTCTGGGGCCATCCCGCATTCCTCACATCAATTCCAAACCCGTCCTGACTAAACAATTCGCATCAGATACTGATCAGTGGGCTGCCACTTCCATCGCAGACTGTTGCAACACTTACACTCATGCTCTCAAAACGAAATGTCGTCCAATCTGTTTGGTTCAATTTCTGTGAAATTCACTTCAGACAGTAGCCTACAATCTGTCATTTTATTAGTTAATTGTGTAATTATTGACTGCTTTAATAAACACTAAAGCCATTCTGCGCTGCAATTTATTCTGCTTATTCATGTCAATTATAATTAATTGTCTTGTTGATTCATTTAAACTCCGACTTTGATCTGATGTAAACCACAAATCACTCTAGTGAGCCTGAGAAATGTATCCATTAGGAAATTTGTTTGCTCCCCCCTCACCAGAGGGTCCCCCCTCACACCTGAAATATTTTATGGATATATTCTCTATTTACCCGTATGGCCGTGTACATGAAAACACACCACTTGCACACAACTGTCACTTTTTAAAGTGAAACACACCGAGGTAAAGGTCAGTGCCGGCTCAAGGTTGTCTCTCTCCCCTGAGAGCCCTTTCAAGTGGACACACACACTCATGCGGAGACCAAGACATGACACTACAACAAGCAGGCTTGGACAGGCTATGAAAGGATCAATGAATAATTTAACCCCTAACATCATATTTCCCCTGGCAGTAATGTATACAGAAGGGCTCGCATGTGCAAGCGATGTGTGTGTGTCTGTCCGTGTGTGTGTGTGTGTGCGGCGCAGACACTTTTGACTTCATTTTGTGTATGCCCTATATGCTGAGAGGCGGCTATTTCAGCAGTGTAATGTGATGTGTGGGAGTATTATCAGAGCTGTAGGTATGACAGACACACAGCCCTAGAGCTGACTTCCTGGAATTGCATTTTGTTGGCCGTCTCCAATATGAGACCTGTCACCTCGCTCCCTCCAGGCCATGCAAACTGTGATTGAGGCATTTCTGTGCGGTGTCACTATCAAGGGTGCATGCTTGTGAGGGTTTTTGTGTTTCTGTCCCTCTCCTTCTGCGCAGTGGGTAATAGGCTGGTTTTCATGGCGATGAGGAGTTTTACACAATTTACACTCCCCCCCCCCCCTCTCCTTCTTCTTTCAATCCTGTTGCTGTCACCCCTTTCTTTCATTTCATCCCGCATTTTTTTTTTGTGTGTGTGTGTCGCCGCCTCCCTCCACCTTCACTGTGTCCTTCCTCGCTCGTCTCGTCTCCTCTCCACCCATCCTCGCCTCCCTCCTCTCTCTCTGTCAACACTGTCATAGCTTGGGGAGCCCTTCAGTGTATTCCAGACCTCTCACCACTAGTTCTCTTTATGGCACTTTCTCTTTTTAAATTCAATCAGGCTTCAATGGAGCCCCCAGAACCGTTTCAATTTACTACCTGGACGCCACAGGATGGAAAGTCCTACGCTAACATAAAGGTCTAAATGGAATGGAGGGCTAAGAGAGAGAGAGGGAGCATGAGAGAAGAGCGATGGAGGAAAGGTTTGGTGAGGAGGGCAGGGAGGGTATTGAAACGGTGCCATGGAGAGATAAGAGCGATGGAGTGGTAAAAATAGAGAGAGAGGGGGGAATTAGGGGGAAGAGGGTGAGAGAGAGAGAGAGAGAGAGAGAGAGATGAGGGAGAGGGAAAAGTCTGAAGCGTTAACAGGGGATAAGAGAGCAGAGATGACAGCAGGGGGGGAGAAAAAGGAGTGAAACCAAGGGTGGGAGATAGAGGGGAGGAGATAAGGGCATACAGTAAGGAGAAGAGGTGATAAATATAAAGTGTTTTTTTTTTTAATCAGAGGAGAGTGTGATGTGATACTGTAGCAACCTGTTTGGAGGAATGCATCAACCTTTAGACGTCTGTGATACGATGCAGTGCGAGTATGTCGTGCTGCTACAGTATGTGTGAAGAAAATACAATATAGTGTAGCGTATAGCGCACAAACGTGGATGGGAATGTAAGATTAAACTACTGTTTGTTGTTTGTGCAAAATTGTTTCTTTATATATCTGTATATAACTCAGCAGGATGGCATTACTTCACCTGTGGCCATTGCAGTCTTGAAAAAAATATCCAAACCATGAGCCATTTCCTCACAACAATCTTTTTGACCTCGACTTGCTTACTTTCTTCAGGGCAACTTTCCATTCACTCTCCCCTCTGGGCCAAAATAGACTCCTCATGTCCATCTTCGCTGCCAGCCCTTTGTGTGTTGTGTGCAGGTTAAGTGTTTTTCTCAGTAGTTTTTCAGGCGAATTGAAAAGTGCTTTCGCACTTAGCTCTCCCAGGGATAGTTGCCATTTCAGTCTTGCTGAGTCATTCACTGAACCATGAGTGTCCTTCGGTGGCTCGGAAAGACTGTATCATCGCCATCAACTCTGATTAGAAAAGAGCATAATGTTTGTGTGTGTGTCGGTGGGTGGGAGTGCAAAGGATTGCAAAGGTGAGAAAAGATTGTCCTGACACCTATTTAATCATTTTGGCTCCCATGCTCTCACTTCACTGGTTAAAAAAGTTAGACGTCTGTGCTGACTTTTCCAAAAGCAGCAAATATGAAACAAGGCTAGTGAAATTTGTGTTGTATGAGCTTAGCTTGGCATATATATATATTTTCCCCCCTTGTTTCCTTTCTCTCTGGCTCTGTGTTAAGACAGATATACTATAGTGTGCTGTAGATAGTAGCTTTAATTAGGTCCAAAGCCTCGCTCTCCTTCTTCATCCTTTGACCCATAGTCTTTTAGCTCTTGCTGAAACTGAGAGGTAATTTACAGAGAGAAATGTTAGGCATAAACTGTAAGTTTCTCACACTGGGTCATCTTGATACCCGTCTGGATGAAAGAAAAAATGTGCGTCAAGGTTTTTAAGGCAGTTTTCACACTGTGTTGTTCTTTTATGGATCAAATTTGATTCTCATTTATTTGGACTTGTCTGTGGTCTCAAACTTGTCTTGGACTAGACTAACGATAGCATCATGTTATTTTTGGTCATTATTGAATGCATAGCACTGAAGGGGAGATTGCGACCATAGTTCATATTTGT
>JBCAUF010000085.1:8524785-8549521 GCA_038406115.1 Haemulon aurolineatum | reverse complement strand
CTTCTGTGAAGATCTGTCAGTGGATGTTGGCTATTAATAGAGAAATTAATGACAGCATTGTAAAACACTGCTGTAATGGTATAAGATATATCTTCATTGGAGAAGTTATAATGGCCGACAAATACTGCACATTCATTAATACTACAATGCAGTTCAACATACAATTTATATTCCACTTGTAAAGGATCAGAAGGAGGATGAGTAATTTCTTGAAAATCCAGGAAATATGAATTTTTGCTCTCAGACTGATATTTAAGTCATGCAAAAATGTTACTTCCAAGGGCATCATTGATGTTTTGTTTGGAACCCACGGGACGGGGAGTGAAGCTTCCTTCTCTGTATTATTGGTGTGCTTTATTTGAATGAAAGTTAATAAAAATAATATTTTCAATGATTCAGAATAAAACTGTGTGGAGTCACACACATACTGTTTGGAATACCAAATTGTTTTTTCCTGTCAGTGTGGGGTAGAGCGTTGCGGAAGATCCGAGTTCTTAGATAGACATTGCTCATCTCCAAAGTTGCTACGGCACAGTGTGAATCCGTTCAAACAGTTCCGGTACAATTCAAAGTTGCAAATAAACAGAATATCGAGCTCTTGTTGTTAACAGAACAGACTCTCTCTTTGCAGGGCGTGTTCAGTCTGAAGAACAGCTGCTTTGAGCCCCGATACATCCTGCTCTTCCCCACCCTGGTGGAGCACTACATGGACCACCTGAAGAGCCGCGGTCACTACTCCCAGGCGCAGATTGACATGGCGGTGTCACGTCTAGAGCTCTACGCTAACACCAACAGGCAGCGACCGGGATTCTTCGATAATGTTATCCCCTGCGGTACGACAAGGAAGTGCTGACATGCAATATATTAATTCATGATGTGTGCACTTGTTTATTTAAGTATGCATTACAGAGAACAATAATGTTAATTTAATACCCTCTAGTAGCTTCAAGGTCCATTTTACTATTAGTCTATGACAGTTTAATTGTAGCACAAAGTGTAATTATAGATACTCACAATTAACTCTCAGCAAAATCCATCTTAAACTAAAAAAAACACTTAATTGATTCTCAGGGGCTGCTTTTTTTCTCTCTCTTCTTATTCAACCTTTGGATGCTGGTAAGAGAAATTTGGAAGCCACTGCTGTGATTGCTTTGTTCTTAGGCACTTTGTCATTGTAGGGCCTCACAGAGCGAAAAAATACCGTGCCTTACCCTGACTTAGCGCAAGTGTCACCGGTGCAGCCTTAGATAAATTAACACACTTCGCTAAAATCCATACACTACACTTTCAATCCAATTACCACATGTATTAAGGGCACGTAGCCACAGAATAGCTGTGTTTATCATCCCCTCATGAAAGCGCTCAGACATGTTAGCTGTTTTCTTAATGAGACGAACATGTAGGGAATGTGGAACCTCATCACTTTTATGCACTGCTAGCGAGCACCTCATTACACTAAGGTCATCATCCCCATATCTTTGATTCATTGCTGTTTGATGGAAGATGCATCGGCTCTGTTCACAACCAGATTTCTTTGTGCTGTACTGACTCTTTTGTGTGTGTGTGTGTGTGCGTGCATGCATGAGTAGATGACTGGGAGGAAGCCTATCAGACACTGAGGCGGGTAGTGAAGGAGTACCTGCTGTTAGAGGAGCAGGAAGAAGGAGAAAAAAACAGCCGAGCATCCCCTGACAACACCTCCACAGGTGTGTATTTGTTTGTTTGTTTAGATCATCATTAGCAGACTCAAAGTACCAGGTTTTTTGAAGCGAGATACAGGGTGCTATGTGCAATCAGTCAGTTTGCCTTTCACTTTCCTTTCCTTCCCTTTTTATTTTTGCTTAAAGGGGCAGTCCACCAGTTTTTCTATGTCAAAGCCAATAGTGACGGAGAGTATTACTCACCCTGCCCAACAAACTTATATCAAGCGATGTCACTTGATTTATTGTGTGCTGCTTTTCTCTGTACATTTTCCCATTGGCTTTAATAGAACTGGCACTAAAATCCGCCCCCGAGAACGTTGGTTTAATGATGTAATGACGCTTCCTTCTGTTTTAGTTTCCTTGGTCCATGCTGGGAACTAAAAGCCAGGAAATCTTGGCTTGTACTGCATCAATTTAGACCATTATTTTTTAATCAGTCCCTCAACTTTATGTGTAGTACTGTATTTGCTGTAGTGCCTCTTTAATGTGGCCATAAATTAGATTAGGTGTTAGTGAAATACAATAGTGAAATATAGTGTCTGCACAGCTGTAATCATCGTATACAGTGTCATGCCGTATTGATGTACTGTTACTGTCTCCAGGTCTCGAGCTGGAGGAGAAGCAGCCTTCAGCCATGTCGAGGTCAAGATCAGCCCTCACGTCACACTCTGCCTCCGCACTTGACCCCTCAGATCCGTCTTACAGAAACTATTTCGCCAAGATCCAGGCACAGCTCAGCCCTCAGAAGACCCCTGCTGTGAGTTACAAGATGTCTGATGAAAAAATTATTGCAAAAGAAGCCTGTAAGTGAATGTCAAATAGATATCTAGATTGTATCAAATTACAGGAAAATAATCCTCAATCTTCTAACGAGAAGCGTGTCTTTTTTTTATCTTCCTCATCGTCATCACTTCCATGCCCCGCTTTCCTCCTCCTTTTTGACCCTACTCCTCTCCCCCTTGATCACCCTTCCCATCAACTTCCCTCCCCTGCTTTGTCTGGCCTTCCTCTCAACTCGCCCTCCTCCTTCTCTCCTCTGCAGGAGCTAGCTTCCATCAGGAGGCGTGAGCAGCTGGTGAGAGAGGCCATTGTGGGGAAGAGTCCAGGGGTCTACAGCCAGCTCTTCAAAAGGTCCATCATAAGTAGCCCGCACTCCACTGCACTCCAACGCTTAATTTCAAGTGGGCTCTCTCAGCTGGGCCCAATTGGTTTAATTGGTGCACTTGTCCTAACTGCGTTTTGATGGTTTGTTTTGGGTTATTGTTTGACCTTGAGGGTGGAGTGGCAGGTGCCCAAATCATTTGAGTCTAATTGTTTATTAATATGAAGAGCTTGTGTAGTGGCACTCTCTTCTCAGTTGAACTAAAACATACCTGTCCCTAGTTAGAACTGCACCAAATCTGAATGGGAAACTGCTTTTCCATTTATACTTGTGAAGAGCAGTTATTGAATTTATTCCTATTTTTTGTTTACCTCAGATCTGCTCAAACGGCGCCATCATCACTGCAGAATCACGATCCTGATTCTCGTTTTAGTGAAGACAGCAGGTGAGAGTACACACACACACACACAAAATGCACGATGATATACACTTACAGGTGCTTACACTCCAGCAGTGCAGTCAAAAATCACAAGCAGGGCCAGATGTTGCTGCATGAGAATAATGACTGGTATAAAATTTAGCTCTGTATATAGTTTATAAATGCAGAATAATACTATTTTGATTTACAAGGAGGTGAGAGAATCCAGAGGAAATCTTGTGGGTTCATAAAAACACAAAAACAATGTGAAGCTGAAGATTTAGGAGCAGGAAACCGCTTTTGTTGTAGCATTCTCTTCTCCCCAGGCTTGTTTTTCCAACATATGTTCACTTTTACAATCCATGAGGGGGCAAATCTCAACACACAACCCGCACAAATGCACACACTCATAAATTCTGATTTTATAGCTTTTTCTCCCTTGTGTGCACATTTATATAAACAGCACAAACATGGATTTAATCATTCAGACATTGGTGTAGTGTGTGTGTGTGTGTGTGTGTGTGTGTTTGTGTGTGTGTGTTGCATAAAATAGCACACACATCTTCCTCTCACCTGTACAAATTAGCATCAATTATTTCAGACATTGGAAGATACATGCAGAGATACAGTACATGTTCAGTCAAATTTAATCTGTTGCCTTTGGGTTCATGTTCTGAGTGGGCAGGTTTCGCCAAATGAGCTCTGTCAACGCAAAAAAATGCCCCCAGTACGTACCCACAGCATGACTCAGCCCTTCAGGATTTCTATAGAGGATTCCAGACACCACTCGTAATAGGGACGTGTCTATACTCGTGTGTGTCTATCTCACATATTGTAACAGAGGACCCTTTTGTTTTCCTCTGATAGGATTTTTGCAGATTCTTGTGTGTGTTTTTGTTCATGTGCACTTGCTTGTGTGTGTGTGTATGCATCTAGCTTCAGACACTTAGACTAGTCTATATGAGTAAATTAAATGACAAAAAAATCCATACCTGTACCAGTAGTCATTCCCAGAGTTGAAAGAAGTCATATACTGAAATCATGGCATGTCGTCCTCAGTATGATGGTAAAACATCCAAAAGAACTTTCTACTATTTTCCTTTTCAAGCTCTTCACTTCTTCTTCAACAACCTAGTTTTTGTTTCACAGCACACATTCCCCTACACAAACTTCTTGCTCCGTTTTCTCTCCTTGTCTGTCTTTTTTTTCCTCCTCACCCTCCATGATTTGTCTTTTCCTCCATCCCTTTCTGTTCCTCCATTGACTAGCACCTCGGATGAGTCTCGTGCTAGTTCAGCGCTATCTGTGCCCAGTTCAGCTGGGGCCTTGTCTGGTCTAGTGGAACCGCTAGATATCTCTGTCCTGGGACATGCTGTGGAATCGCACAAAGGTTATTATTGTTTTTTTTATATATATTATTATTATTTTAGGGCGTTTCTAGCTTGTTATGTATAGAAAGCAAAGAGAGGAGAGATTGTTTGAGCCACTAGAGACCAGGGAAAAAGGCAGCTTAACAATGTTCCAATCTATGCAAATTGTATTTTTCATGTGTACTTAGTTCATTCATTTCATAGTTAAAAACACTCTTCATTGATAGCAAAGATAATCAAGTGCAATAAGAAAATAAAGCTTACTACGTCAGGTTCTAAAGATATGTTGTCGTGTTTCTCTCTCTATGATTGTGTCAAGTAAAATATTCCCATTTCATCCCACATGGCATCAGGCCAAACTCCTGAAGCCCCCCATCCAGGCACAGATCAGCTAGCTGTGGCCATGTCTCCCTCCCCTGATAGACGGCCTGGATCCAACGTCAAGGCCATCCTGCCACCAATCCCCACCGGGCGCAAGACCCCTGCAGTGCCCAGCCCGGCTCCCTCACCCAGACCCAGTTCGAACACAGCCGTTGAAGAATGAATTGTATTAACTTTTTCAGAAGTGCATAATGTGAAATATGAAATTGGCCTGTGAGATGACATTCGAAAATCTGGATTTGCAAAAATAAACAGTCAACCACATAACCACACATTTGTTGCTGTCATACTACAAACTACACACAGACACCCAAGCCAAGCACTTAAGGTTAGATTTGACTGTCAGCACTTGCCTTTTCCTGTGATCTGTTCCTCTTGCCTTAACATGTCTGGATCTTTTGCACTTGCTATACAGTATACTGTATTCATGACAAGTGATGGTGTTAATGACCATATAACGTGGCTACACTGTAATTATAGGCAACGTCGTGCCTTTTTCCTCTTTGCAGATTTACTGGCCTAAAGGTATACAGTGTTGACACACAGATTGATAAGAATGTCTCTTGTTGAAGCAAACAGCTCTCTTCAAGTTAATATATTCACTTTCATGACTAAAAGAGGTATCTGTTCATCTTGGAAAAGTTCGTGTCTACAAAGTATGTGGTACATGTCATGTTTTATGAATGTTGCATTAATTTTCCTGACAGTGAAGTGGCATTATATTTCCTACTGTTCAGTAATCTCATCAAATAGGATTTGCCATTGACACTTAGATACTGATCTTTTATGTGCAGCGTGGAGCTCTTGTCATTGGATGATAAATACATCATTAATCTTTATCTCTTCTGATGGGATTATTTATTCAACTGGAAACACTCGTATGGAAGTTGTTGACAGGTATTAAACAGCGAGCCATCATAAACAAGTTTGTGTGTTTCTGTCAGTTTGTGTGTGTGTGTGTTGCACACAGCCATGCGTGCTAGTGCACCTGTATGTTTGTGAATTTCACAGTATTCATTTTGGATTCGTTGTTAACTGAAATTGTCATCTATCATAAATAGATGCATTGCTTATTTAACAGTCAGTCTGCTTGTAGGCGCATGTGAATGTGCGCATACAGTATGCATGTTCCGTTTCCTGGGCTGTACATGTGTGAATGCAGCGCTTCTCCACACACACACACAAAACACACCTGGCCATCCATCACTGTCTGTCTTCCTCTCAGGCAGCAGATGTTGCAACCCTGTCATAATTCTTTGGCAGTTTGAAACCAGACAGTGTCTTTCGGGCCCCTGGGGTCTAACCTACTTACACTGCAGTCTGCACCCCTTAACCTAGCTTATCATGGGCTAACATGTTGTCTTCATGTGCATGATTATTGCATTGGACACAGCCATATGTACGATGAAGGTTTGCAAAAGGTTTTTCCGTCTTGTCTTTGTGGGTTCATAATCATATTTACCTTGTGACGATCTGCCATTGATACATGCCTTTTCTCAGCCTCATTTTTAATGCATCTGTTGTCTGTCTCTGTATTTATTCCTGCCTGTTAAGACTGCATGACTACAGTTGTTAGTGCAGCCTATTTGTTCACAACTGTTTAACTGGATAAAACAACAAACAGCTGTATTTCTCTCTCTCTGCTGGTTTCCATGCATCATAAACTGCTGCAAAACATTATTCATTGCAAAGAAAGTTTAAACAGCATACTGTATGCACGTACGAAGCACCATGCTGTCTACTGAAGCACTCGTCTTCCTTCACTTCACCAGCTGCTGAAAAATAAACATGTCACACACTTTCATCTCGACATAACTCCTCAAGACAGCAACACTTTTCACCAAAGCGAGAAGGAGAGCACATTTTCTGGGAGAAACAAAGGCTTGCTTGCATTTAAGATTTATGTCTGCAGGAAAGAGATGTTATGGGACATATGCAGAAGCACGTTATCAATTTTCACAAAGCTCAAGTGCCCAATGTTATGAATTCATTTTTTATGGTATTGGTAAGACTTGAGCTACGGAGGGAAAGAGCATTAGTCTATATTTTCATTCCAGAGAGGATGTTGTAAGAAATAACAGAAATGTTAAGAAATAACAGAGATTGGAAACAGCACTACATCAGTTTGACTGACTGAGCAGTTATCAACTTTGGGTCTAATGCTGGACTATGTCTTGAATATTTATGATCCTGGGTGAATCAAAAGATGATGGAAATAACTCTGCAAGACTTACAGGTTGAATTCCCATCATGGAAATGTTATACAAAAATGTAACAGTTGTTTCACAGTATGTGGTATTAAAAGGAAGCTGTACTATACCATATATTAGTAAACTGTGTGATGCTATAAGGAACTGTACTATATTGTACTATATGGTGCTGCTCTAAGCTATATGTATACATGGTACAACACTAACCATATTAGATTATATTCTACAGCTAAACTGCACAATATACTATACTATACTAAACTATACTAAATTATTATTATATAATCTAGTATATTTCACTATACTATAAAATTATATTACAGTATGCTAAACTGCATTTTGCTACACTATAATATGTACAATAGCCTACAATGCTATGCTGTATGTAGTAGAGTATAACCTACTATATTACCTTTCTTCAGACCAAGCATGTTCCTGATCTGCCTACGAATAGACAATGAAAACCTGAACTCAGATCTGACATCACACCCAAACAGTACTGATGCATCCAAGCATTTGCCTTCCCAAAACAAAACCCTGCATACATTTGGACTGTGTCTAAAACCCCTCAGTACTTGTCCGCTGTTTTATTCATATTTGTTCTGAGTGTGAATTCTGTTCTTGACACCAAAAAATACATTGTTCATGGCATGTATACTACTTTCTGCTAACAGTTCCATAAATGTTATATACATAGATTATAGCCAGGGGACTTGTCAATGAGAACTCAGAACAATTATTCATAAGTGTGCAAACACTTAACTCCTCACTTTAGAGTAAAATGTCGAGTGTCTATTATGAACAGTATAGTATAGTGAATGAAGGAATAATTGTGCATGGGGTCATTGTTCTTAATGCAGCATTTCATTATTATTTTATTTTACTGATTATTCTAATATATTTAGACTGTTTATGTCAAAGATATGACAAATGATTAAAAAAAAAACACAGGTGTGACTTTAAAGTAGTAAGATAAAAATAAATACTAGTTGATAGTGTAATAAAAGGTTTAGATAGCTAATGTGTTCAGACCAGCAGTCAGCTTCAGTTTAATATAATGACACTGTTACACTGCCAGGGCTATTTCCATTCTGTTTCACTGTGCCAGCACAGGATGATGCTGCTGTCATTGCGAGATAGATGAGAAATATTGATCTGGGTTGCCATTAGTGAGCCTAAACTGTGCTACTATCACATGTACTCTGTTTGAATAGAATAGTGACTAACTTGGAGCTTACTTTCTCCATGCTCTACTCCTTTAGTTGGCAAAGATCCGTCTTGCCTCTTCCTGCATTCTGCCCTCTGAACAAGTGGACACGACCATCATTGAGCTGTCACAGTCTTTAAAACAGCGTTCAATTATACCCCTGCTTTACAGCAACAGTGATTTGTTACTAGATACAGGGCTTTGAGTTAGGGCGAGTTCCCCTTACTGTTGGTTTTCCTTTTAAAATGTCATGTGAAAAGACTAGAGGAGAGAGGGAGGGTTACGAGGCTGTGAATGGAGTTGGAAAATAGTCTATGAAAGTACAATAATACGTTACAGGCGCAGCTGTAAACGTGGAGGCTAACTCTCGCACGTGTGTGAGTGTGAGGGAGGAGCGGGGGGCACACCTGCTCGTTTCCAGCTCAAACGTACACATCCTTCCTACAGAGATGGAATTATATTCCCCTTGTTTGATGGTCCCCGGTGCAGCAGTCTTTGGCTGATTTTCTGTCTTTGTTTGAAATACCTGTGTTCTCGGCGTGAGGAAGGCACAGGTGGTTTAAAGAAAAGACAGCGAATCGATAGCACATTGAGAAGTATTTTTTGTGAGCTTGCATCTGAAATTCTCTTTGTGCCGATCCATCGTGACAGTTCCTTAAACTGACAGATTGGTTCGGTGAAAGGCAATGAGAACGGACAGGTCCCATGTGTTCTGGGTTTGTGCCAAACCTGTTGTTTTGATTACGCGACATTTGTTGTAGTTCTGTATGTTGGAGCAGCATGGCTGACATACCCGCACTATGACATAACTTTGTCACTCCGCTTCATTCTTTCTATAACTCTCTCATAGTGGTAAAAAAGTTACCTTTGCTTTACTTAAGTTACTTAAGTGCTTGAACTTTCCTTCAGTATTTCTATTTGATACTACTTTTAGCCTATTCATTTTCTACTTTTGTACCACATGTCAGAATTAAATATTAGCATTAAATAAGAACCCATTACTCCTCTATGTATATCTGATTTCAACATTATATACTGTAACACCATTTATAACTTTTTAGTTTGATACATTGATACATTTTGCTATTGCTATGTCTGTATTTTCACTTTCACTTTATATTTTTTCACAGTATTGTGACTTTTACTCAGGTAAAGGATTTGGGTACTTCCTTCATCTCAGCTGTCGATGTGCACATGCTTTTAAAACACATATACGCATCAGTTACTAATTCTGCACAGACAGACACAAGGTTGTGTTCATGGCCTAGTTAACCCTGTATAACCAACCACGGGAGCACTTTCTTTAGGCCTTGACGTGAAGTGCTTATCTTGCCTCGCCAAATATTTCCTTTCAGTGTGTCGTCGCACACCATGAGCATAAATTATGCTTCACCTCAAGGGTGAGAGCTACAGATTGGAAGCTGTTACCAGTGGCAAAGACTTTCAGCGGGAACACTCTGGATTTATCTCTGCAACCTTTCCCTCTCTGTTCTTGTGTAGAGGATGTTGGAATAGGTCAGGGTGGTGATATAATGAAAGCTTAAATAAGACACACACACACACACACACACACACACATACACACACACCTCTGCATTAACTCTGCCGCATGATGTGGCGCCACACTCAGTAACTATGGCAACGGCACTCTGCACTGCACCTCCCTATATATGTGTGTGTGTGTGTGTGTGTGTGTGTGTGTGTGTGTATAACTCAGTGTGTTCCCTGCGGACAGATTAATTCCCTGCCAGATTCATTCCTTGTCAACTTGCTGAAACAAAAAGTTTCTGTTTTAATTAGTTTGGTGCTATGTCTCGCTTCATCTATCTATCTGTATAGTCTCTCTCTCTCTCCCTCTCTCTCTCTGGTTCTCTCTCCTTCACTCTTCCTCTTGCTCTCTGGTGTAATTAAAGACAGTCAGGGCGGATAATAGAACCGTAATAGTGTGTAATTGCAATAATCAATACACAGTGCATACCAAGGAACTCACCATTCATCAATATATGGGTACACAGAGAAGAGGCGAGATGTCTCACAGAGCAAATTCATACTTGGCCCCTCATTCATTTACATATTATTTAAGCTGTAATTGGTCATATAGTGTTTGTATTAGAGTAGCAAACATAAAAACAAATATGTTTATATTGTTTTTATGTACTTGTCGTGTCAACGTATTACTCTATAGCCTATACTGTATTAACCTTAGAAAGATTGGGGGAAACAGCTAGGTGTGGCTCTGTCCAAACATGAAACAAATGAGATGTAAAGGGTTCATCAGTGAGCTTTAGAGACGCTGCCTAGCTAGCTGTTTCCACCTGTTCACAGTCTTTCTGCAAGCTAAGCTAACCAGACACTCTGTAACTGTAACAGACAGATAAAAGAGTGATATCAGTCTCCTATTTTGCAGTAGCTGTGGACAAGAAAGCTGATGAGTGGATTTCCAAAGGCGTCAAACTGCTCCTTGAACACTATGGCTGGGTATTTGCAGTACACAGTAAGTTTTAGAAACTGGGATTGGATGTCTGGTCAGATTCTTTTACTTTAGACTATGTTGTTAAGTCTTTGAACAACTGCCTGTGTTTATGATCTGCATTAGCTTTGTTTAGACAGTTAAAATTGAACTTTTGCTTCTTTAGATCAAAAAACAAAATACAAAATAAGAATACCTTTTTACTGTGTCAAAAGTCGGGTATTACACATTATAGGCTGATCCCTTCTTTCAAGAGTTCAATCAATAATTCATTTCTTTAATATAATGAATACTTCTGCACATGTGACAGTATGTCCTATCATAACACCAATAGTTGTTTTTTTGATATTATAACAAAGACACTGACCTGCAACCGAAACAAATGGTTTCTTACATAAGAACGCAAACTAAGTGGCAAAATTGCATAACACAGATTTTTTTTGTCCTGAAAACTTTCAGCTGTTGTTAGCTGGTCTGCACACATTAGGGTGACAAGCCAGCACAGCAGTAATGTCCAGAAAGTCAGGAGAATGAAAACTTCACTGGACAGAAGAAGAAAACACACACGCACAAACACACACAGTCTGTGCGTCTATCTTCCGCCCTGTCATGCTACATCTGACTTGTCCCCTCAGGCTGTGGGTCAGGTGGAGGGAGATATCAGTAGGTAGAGGGGGACGTGCCCAGACAAATACCCTTACTGGAACAATACTGCCCCCTCCAGGGTGGGCTGACCTCACCTGGGAGCCAGGGAATGACCGCCTCAGGGGAGCAGAGCTCCAGCTGGGGTGAGGATAGGAAGGTAAAGGAGGTGTGTGAGAGAGAGAAAGTGTGGATGTTGGATTGTACACAGTTATTTGATCTTTCCTTTGATTTTTAAGGGGTGTTGACCTTTGATCATACTTTTGACCTTTGCTTTGACGTCGGCTCTCCAGAGGGTGATGACAGCGGTTTTCGGAAACCTTTTTATCTCCTCTCCTGCCAACCCCACCCACCCCATCTCTCTCTTTCTCCGCCGCTATTATCTTTCTGGCTGTCGCTCTCTCTCTTTTTCTTTCCTCCTCCGGCTCCATGTGTTTCTCTCTTTCTGCAGATGTTTCTCTCCTCGGCCTGCTGCACCTCCTCCTCCACTAAATGCTGTCTCCATCACTCCATCTCCCACTCTCTCCTCCCTGGACTATCTAGTAACAGCCAGAAAGGTTTGACCATGCCACGGACACGGCATGTGTTAGCAATAACCCTCCCTCTTTTCGATTATTCTCTCCGTCTCCGCTTTCATGCTCAGTTTTCTCTCTGTTTAGGCTCTTTGTATTTCATGCTGTCATTCAGAAATCATTGCTTTTCAGCTATTTTCCTCAAGCCCACTCCATCTCCGTGTCACTCCTGCCTCTCTGTGCTATTCTCATCATCACCCTCTCCCCCTCCTCTCTCACTGCATCTCCAGCTTTTTACTGCCTCTTTTCCCAGCCTCTCATTTCCCAAAAGTTGTTGCTTTGTACGCCCACAGTCCACTTCCCATCAAATCGAGCGATCCGCTGAATATTTCCTCTTCACAGCATCCCCAGAACGGAGGAAGAGCCTCCGACTACGCGACAAATTACTGTCCTTGTCCCCCCACCCCCCAACTGTGCCATGCATCTTAAATTAGATCAAAGCGGGACATTTCATAGGGCACATGATGTGGGAAGAAGAGTCAAAAGAGACGATTACAGCAGAGGGAGGAGAGGCAGAGGTGCATTGCGGGGACAAAGGTTATGTGACGGTTGTGAAAACCCCCCCCTCAGGTGTCCCCGCTTTGAAATCCTTCACCCCACCATATGCTCAAGATCTAATGAATTTGTGATCTGTTTACTCCTGGCAAGTCAGGGTCTGTGGAGTTCAGCGAGCGGGATTTAATGCGGCAACAACCCGCGTTGGCGGGCGGAAGAGAGGGCCCGCGTGCGTGCGCTTGTGTTTACCTTAATTTTGTTTTTGTTTCCATAAAATCCGAACATCGCGAAGGTCAGTAAATGGCAACCCTGCCCGCAGTTAATGAAAACACACGACAGGTCGTAGATAATGCGAGGAATTTTATGCTGCCGTCTTTTTTTTCCCTGCATTGTTGAACCACATTTACCTCACCGCGTCGCTGTCGGCTGTCATGTTTATATGCAAAAAAAAAAAAAATGTTTTCTGAATTTTTATGCGAACACTTGCTTTTGTATAATGCACATGAAGCAGCAGCTTTCATAGACGCAGTCCGCACCCCCCGGCCATTTTCCATTCCATCGAGTACTGCCGCAGAGCTCCAGTGACCTGCTCTCAGCAGACATACAGCAGACTTGTCTCTGCTTGTGTGTGTGTGTGTGTGTATGTGCGTGTGTGTGTCATCTCTCAGCCGCAGCCAACGTGCAATATTGTACAACACAAGAAGACACATTCCACCAAGTTCACTGCCTGGCTGATGGGGGGAGTGCATTTATATTTATACAGTCCTCAGATATGAGCTCATGTCCTGGTTAAGGTCAAAGTCAGGGGCGGGTGAATACATGGTAAACTCTCGTCCATGAAGAAACAGAATATTCTGAATGTACAATGAAAAACAAAACATGAATCTGATGATATTCTGTTTCTCTTACTGTCAACAAATCCCATGGAAGGTCCAAAACAAATAGTGAATGTGT
Organism: Haemulon aurolineatum; assembly: GCA_038406115.1. NCBI lineage: Eukaryota > Metazoa > Chordata > Actinopteri > Lutjaniformes > Haemulidae > Haemulon > Haemulon aurolineatum. The sequence goes on along the minus strand of JBCAUF010000085.1, from coordinate 8,535,997 downwards.
TTGTGTAGCCAAAGTTTAGCCAAAAGTTTCTAGTTTCAAGTATAAAAGTTTATTTCTCTGTGCCTCACGCCTCCATTGGTGTCCAAAAACTTTTGTTCCTCCATTATGATGAACATGCGAATTGTAGTTGATTTTGAGTTAATCCCACATGCATACACTATCTCGCTGCTGTAAATATTAAGAGCAAGATTCAATAATTAGCTAGCTAGATAATAGCATGATATATTGGTGCATCTTTTCAATGTTCAAATCAAACACATCCCAAAGTTACGTTCGGCCTGTCTATCCTGTTTGAAAGACCTTTTGTGTTTTCAGTTTGTCAGTCGTAGCCAATGGGCTTGGTGTGTACAGATGCAGGGTAGGGAAGTCAGCAAGTATCGATTCTTCCTGTCTTTACACGACATTTGTTGATAGTAACTTAAACAAAGAATATCGCTGGTGATGTCCTTAACAGCCAAAAACTTTGTTCCTCTTTCCACTCAAAGTACATGCTAAAAGTTACAGTTCGTGCTACTTTCATTCTAAAATTGCTCTGTTGCAGTGCTAATGTGACTATACTGCATACCTGAACAAACTCTGTCCTGTCCTTCACAGTCCTGCTCTGTGAACACAGTTAAATCCAGTTCTGCTCCGCTCACTAAAGCTGGATTAGGTTTTAGCTGTGCAGAAAAGGCACAGAATCATAAGTCTTGCAGCAAACTCCTTGAACATGATAACCTTTACAACTGAACTGTCTTGGGTTTCAGTAAATATTGTGTGTTTTTACAAGGGATCAGCACGAACAGTTGACCCCGGGATTAGCCAGGTGGCACACAAAAATTGTTGAGCTGTTGAATATACAGAACAATTTTCTGCACAGCCTGAAGTTTGATGATTATTCATGTTTATCAACATAAACATAAATGTTCAATTCAGTTACTGAGCATTCAACCACCACACAAAAAAAGTTTTCTGTAATTTTCTGCCAGATGGGTTGTACAGAGGTTGCCTGTTTTAAGCATTCACCCCAACACGCTGTCAACTCTATCTACTTTACTCATCTACTCTCTGAGATGAGGTCGAGTTTAATTGGCGGAGTTTGGTATAAATTCCCATGCTTTTACCAAGCAGTATCATTTCGCGGGAACACCTGGATTTACAAGTCAGTAGCTTAACCCCTCTGTTGTTTGTGCTTCGCAGCCAAACGCTGGGACTGCCAAGTGAGAGGAGTCTGCACAAGTCTGTAGGATGGAGTGCAGCACCGTGGCTGATAAATCATGCAAACTAACTTCAACCTCGGAGTTCATCTTTCTGTGAACTATCGGAGGTTCTTGTTTTCCCCTTGAACAAAGTGTCAACATATATGCACAGTTAAAATCTTCACCAGACGCTGCTCCTTCAACAAGTTCAGTCAAATCCTCTGTGAGTATTTGAGTAGACAGACAGAGAGGGACGTCTGGAAGCTACAGTATAAGCATGACTTCATGCGACTTCTTCTTACAGATTCTTCCTTTGCATTGAGCTGTGAAGGCGATTACAATGTTTCCTTCAGCGGCAAACCTTTTCAGACGCACAGTCATGTGTCGGCCCCCGATGGATTCAAAAAAGTTGTTCCGTCCCTTTGCTCCTTTTTTGACCTCATTCCTCGTCTCCCTCCACCTCTGTCTCCGTCGTCGCTGGGAGGTTCAAAAGGCAAGTGTGGGCAGCTGCTGCCCTTTGACCTTCAGTGCTTGTCTAGTTCCTAAAAACCCCACATGCATGTAAACCATCTCTCCTCTCAGGCACATGCTCATCAGTCACGAAAAGGTCGTCTTTTGTTATCAACAACCATGATCTCTTAGATCTGCAAGAGCTAGAGCATACTCAGGATGTGTAAACTATAGCTTCACAGTCACGGCCCTTCCTTCCTTTAACTCACTGGATGGCCTTTTAAGGCATCCAGTCATAATTCTACATGGCTATAATTAACATAATTGCCGCCTTACATTTCAGTGTAATCTGTATAATCATGACATTATGTAGTACAGCTAAATAACATATAATCTGTGCAATCTGATGTTCTTAATCACTGATTTTAATCTTCAATTTGCAAACATGAAAAGGGGTGTTTGTCGTGATGTCAAGAAAAATCTAGTCTTGTTTTCTCTGAGGTTATTGTCTCGCATTTCTACATGTGTATCTCCACATTTCCTCTCTGTGTTGAATATCGGATTTACTGTGACACTGTGTCTTCTTAAGCACAGTGAGGAGAACTGGTTTTGTTCATTATTTTGATATCCTTTGTCAGCTTCAGAGTGGTAATTGGACACACACTCATGACTAATTCTTTCAGCCTAGACTTCTGCTGCATCTCAATTCTCTGCTCTGGTGCAGCTCGTCCCGACAAAAAAACCAGCCCTCGTGCTGCAGCCGCTGTTTTCCTCTGTTGCCATGACAGCTCGTATCTCAAGCGCGGACGGGAAGTCGCACGGTTTATGAAATGAATTTATCATGACAAAAATTGTCTGCAAGAGGCAAGCGCCGAGCGTGTATACACCAAGAGTATGGCTGTGTGTGTTTGTGCTTCTGTCTGTGTCTGTTTTGTGCACGCTGTTGCTTATCCTGTCTATGTGCATCTCTGCTGTGTGTGTGAGTGTGTGTGTGTTTGCATGTATGTTTGTACTGCTAAAAGGCTTGGCACAGAGGAGACCTTTTGTAGTTGGCAGCAGTGGGCACCCTGCCCAGCTTGTATGGTTTATGGATGTGAGTCACAACTACATTAGCCTCCGGTCAGAGAGAGACTGTCCATCCTCCTGGTGCGAAACTCCCAATGAATGTTACCAGCCCTGACAGCATTAAACAGAAACTGATACAAGCATCAAATCTGTCAGACACGCATCTCACGCTGTCAGTCTATCAATAGGTACATTGATGCCACACAAAAACGAGGCAGGAGCGCAAATGAAATACCAGCATGGGAAAACAAGCCTCCGAGGCTGATTTCACACGACAGCAGCAGGTGACATGCCCCAATTCTGAAAGTTTAATTGTAAAATGTTCCAAAGTGTAGGTGGTCAAAGTTCAGCTCAGAGTTACTAATACCTTTCATACAAAAGCCCTCTACCTCTACCGTCTCCTGTTTAAGCTCAAGCTCATGATTTTGCTGTAACATACCCATCAATTACACAGAGCGCTGTATAAGGAAATAATTCTGAATTTCAACCGAATGCCTCATCTTTGCATAATTAAAGTGCCGTGTGAGAAATTGGACAATTAACAGAGTGCTTTACAACCAGCGGCTAAAGTAATGTTTGATTCTCATAACCCCTGTGATGGAACCAGTGGAGCACAAAAAAAGAGGAGGTGGAGAAATGAAGATTTCAGAAATGCATTAAATCTGTATTTCATCAAATTAGAAGTAGAAGCTCCTTGAAAGGCTGCCATGAGGCATGAATGGTGAATGACCAAGGCCTTTCCAAACAGAATATTAATAGGTAATTATACTCACTTGTACCTCCATTGCGTACATCATCATCAGTGGCCTGTAATGTGGTATTTATGAAAAGTGATATGGCTTTTAAGCAAAGGGAACTGTCACATAAAAGATATCTGTATCGTTTTTTGTTTTTTTTGTACTTATACCTTTTTCCAATCTGCATGTTGGGAGGAGAGAAGGCGGGGAGGAAAGTTTTATTCTCACGTAGCTATTGTATTACCAAGTATGTAATTACCTGTGATTGATATTTTCATTGGGCTGTAGGTAAAGTTGGCCAGCCAGTGGGATTCCTAATGACTGACGACCACACACACACACACACACACACGTAAATACTTATGTGCACACATTTTCTTATTCTTTTGCCTTCCATGTTTACTCCCTGTTCACCTGCACAGCCATAATAACTGACTTACACACCCTTCCTCCTGAACTCCCGATGGCTTTGCTAATTCACTGTGCTTTTGCTTGTTTTTCCCAGCCTCTTTTTTTCCCCCCTTCTTTCTTTTCTTCTTTTTCTTGACTCCCAAATGCACACGATTGTTTCCTGGTTAGCCTACAGTGTGAATTTAATCAAAGCTCACTTTCGAGCCGGCACCTCTCGTGACTGGGGAGGATTTGGGCCCACTTGGAGAAAGAGTGCAATTAGCTGAGACAAGGCTAGTTAATCTTCCCCATCTGAATACCCCCAACAGGTCTGCAACACCTTTTATTTATAATCACACCTGCTGCTGAAAGACAATCAGACTCGTTCACCCATGATGTAATCCAGCCCGGGAAGCTACCAAGACCGTAATGTGTTGGATGTTTACAGTGTGAGGTGTTGGTGTGGTAAGAAATCAGTATTGACGTTTGTGTGGTACCGGTTTTACAGTATCAGGAAAACAATGATGCACAAAGAGCGATGAGACACATTCATCTTTGACAGCTCAGTGAGAGTGCTCCTGATTGATGCGCCCTCCTGAACTTTTATAACTCGCGCTGAGGGTCAGTGGCAGGGCAGCGCGAAGCTCAGACGGCCCCAAGGCCAAGCCAGAGTACGCCACCTCAGTATGCCATCGCTCACACAAACGTCCACATGTTGTTCAAATTAACAGCCCGGCACTTTCAACCGGCCCTGCACTGCACCACTGTAGTAACTACTGCAGAAACATTCACAGTGAGTCGCCATAATATCAAACAGATAAGATTTGAGCGTGCCTGATGAAAAGCAAACGCCACTTTGCTGACAGTATGCATGCTCATGAAAGCAGAAGCAGCCCTCAATTTTGCAATTTGGTCCACTAAGACTGCGGAGTGAACATCTAGAAAGAAGGGCTGAAATGGTTTCAGTGTGTGTGATGTACTTTACGGCATCTGGGATTCCTTCAGACATGAGTTTCTTATATCTTCGATCAGCCTGTGATGGAAAAGTCTGGCTGTCTAGTAAAAGACATTTCAATTTATTGCAGATGTATTCTGAGGCAAGTGTATTTATTTACCTGTTTAGCTGCTGGTTTATTGGTGTTGTTAGTTGTAAAATGTAGGGTTTTTTATGGTCTGTGCATGCAAATTTACACTTTGTGGCCACAGCAGATGAGTTATCCACACGCTTTCAACATTTCTGCTACCTTTGTTTGGGAATTTGGTCGTGATCTGGTAGACGAATGGAGACAGAGGCTACTTTGAGGCCATTGTCATTCTGGGAATGGATGCTCTTGAGTATACAACATAATAGCATCATTGCATAAGGTAGTATCTTCACACCTCTCCACCATCTAGATCTGCATCTCCAACAGGGTGTGTGTATGTTGACTTATAGCATGTCAAGACTGACAGCTGGCTAAACCCTATTAAACTTGTACCGCATTCCTGGGGTCCACCATTAAAGGTGACCCAATGCCCCCCAGCGTGCACCAGACGCACACACACATACAGACAACACACACACACTCACACACACCTACTGAGAGTGGCCTGTAAAACACGACAGATTTATCCTCCTTCCTCTCCCCTCTGTTTTGAGAAGGCGTTTGCTCTACAAGCTATTTTGGTTGGGTTTATGTGAGTGTACACAAACCTTGAATACAGAGGTATGTGGGGAATACAAGAACTCTTTTGACCTTGGCTGCGTTTGGTATTTTGCCTATTTGATTGTACATAATCTGTTGTTAGGAAGATGAATAGAATATTGTGTGATGGTAAAGTGCAAATGTAGTTTAAATTAAAACAGAGATTGATTTTTAAAATCATGAAGTATTTCATTGCTGAGTAGAAAATGCCATAGAAAAATGAAACAAGCTGTAGAATACGGGGTCAGTTAAGTGTCAAATTCAGAAAATTATTTTCGCCACTATATTTAGTGGTTGTCCAAAGGTTACCTTCTGTCAGCGAGTACTTGTGTTGCCAAGAAAGTTTTTAGTGGATTTTCACTTTCATCACTCAACTCACAGTATGATGTTGGGTGATGGCAGACTAAACCTCCAAGTCTTTAACATCACTTTATTTAACTGCTTATTCAGTTACCCCGAGGTGAGAGCTTGGCTGTCTGTGTCTACCCCTCCATGCACGACACACATGCACACACATGCACTGTAGAACAGTAGCGATGCATTCCTCGCGGGGTCAAAGCTCATCAGTAACCCCCACCTCTCTCTCTCTCTCTCTCTCTCTCTCTCTCTCTCTCTCTCTTTGTCTAACTCACTCTCTCTGTCTCTCTCTCTCAGCCAACAGGTTGCAGCAGCCTCACCCCCACCCTTCTTCCCAAACTTTTCTGCGCCTCAGCAGAGCCCAGGAAAGCAAGTCATTCATCCACTCTTACACACATCCAAACACACCTACCCTCTCTTTCACTCAGATGCAGACACACAGATACGCACATTGATCCTCGTGTACCATTCAGTCGATTATCTCTAATAACACCCTCTGCAGGAATACAATATCAATTCCAGGCTTTCTCCCCCCCCTCCCTTTGACTTGGATGAAACTTTTTTGTATATTTTAGGGGATTATTTTCCCCCTGTCGACCGTCAAGAGGTCACCTGGATTGGGGAAGATAATGATGATTCACACGTCTGCAGTGGTAAGTGAAAATGTGTGGGCCCATTTGAGGGCCGTAGTCAAAACCCATTACTTTAACTGCACTTTAATGCGGTGCTTTACGGAGTAGTTTTGAATTCTTAACTGCCCAGATACCCGTTGTTACAGGCTAAGTGTCTGGATTAGGGCCAACACTTTTTATACTGAGCCTTTACTGCTGCTCTTTACAGTACAATTTCTCCTTAAACAGCATTACTTATCTGATATCACTGCCTGCTGTATGCCTCTTTTCTTGTTGTCTGAATTGCCCTTATGTGATAAGTTACAGCAATTGCCACTCGTTTTAAGAGATTGCACTCGCAAATGCACACCCTGCATGCACGTGTGTGTTTGTCTTCGGGATTTGCACTTCTCCTCTTCTCTGCAGAGGTTAGCGCAAGCTTTTCACACCTCCGTACTCAACGGGTGCATAAAAACAAGATGTCATGCGTTTCACCCTCATGTCAGCTCGAGTGTACTCACGCATAATGAGAGCATACCAGGTTGTTGTTTGTAAAAGCGCTGTCAGGAGATGAAACTATGTAGAGTTAATTGTGGATTTCTTCCTCCCCATGCATAGACTTGCCTGTGATGGCTGACTGCAAATGCAAAGTGATATCGAGACAGTATGCTGCGGCTTGTGAGCTGTCTATAAGTGTGCGCGCGCCTGTGTTTGTCCGTGTATGTCGTAGCTGTAGATCTGAATTGCATTGCAGCAAAGACATCTGCCATCATACGTCGTAGTCCTGAGCCATGTCTCCGCGTGTGTCTTTTCACTGTTACCGGTTTCCCACCTACGGGGATAATCCATCCTGTGAAGTGGTGAGGTGGAAAATGCCATTATGTAGAAATAGCTGACATGCAGTTAGACTTGCAGGGCATATGATGTGTGAGCGAGAGTGCGTGAGGAAAGGAGATATGGAACAGAGAGGGAGTCTAAGGGCCAGAGACAGTAAAGTTCATTTTGGAACATTATTTAATCCTCCCGGGGCAGTGATAAACTAAAGGCCTCGGACACTATCCACACACTGTCTGCTCGGACAGAGAGCTTGTGATCCCAGCGTGGTGTGAGTGATGGGTGCAGCCTTGTGCAAGTTGTTTTTTGATGTGGGATCATTGCAAGCATGTTGTCTTGAGTATCTGCCTTGGGCTTATGATCGCAGACTTGTAGGAATTGCATTAATGTCTTTAGGTATTGTTGGAATAAGATGGGATTTTTAGCATAAGGATGGTATTGTCCACTACTACTTTGTTCCAGATTGAAATATCTCAACAGCAATTGTATTGATTGCCATGACATTTTGCACAGACATTTGTGGTACCCAGTGCCTGGAGTACAATAACTTTTGTTTCTAATAGTTCCAATAAATTACAGCCATCATAAGAATCATAAGATTCTGCCTGCCCACCGCCTTGCTTGACACCCATGCAAACCTATTTAAAAATCCCGCCTTAGGATAGATACAAGGCAGTAACTGTGTTCTTCTGCGCTCGCTGTCATTCAAACAAAACACATGCGTTTGTCCTCTCTGCACTTCAGTAATAAGAGGATACATGCAGAGACAGATCTTAGATCTGCATCGGTATGTGAAGGGGGAGAGTGGAGTTTTTTTTTTTTTTTGGCTTACATTAGAGTTCGAGCCCTGCCAGATCTCACTTCCATCTGCAGAGGTTGTAAACTAGTCAGCCCTGAGCCATCCGGACTTTTAGACCAGGTGGTCAAATCGCACTGAGGAATAATCTGGAATTCAAATTGTTTCTCATTTATTTTTTCATGCCACTGTGCCACATTAATTTATAGCTAAATTATGCTCTCACAAGGAAACATTGGAAACGATGTGTTTGTGGATCCGCTCGATGGATGGAATGTGAGTCTTAAAAGCCCAAAGAAATCTGTTATGTTTTCATCTCATGTACATTGCTTGAGTGAAGACAGATCTCGCTTTGATGTTAAGGCTTATGAATTTGCAAAAGCACATGCCCATACACTACACACTCACACACACACACTCATGCACCGGCACTTAGGCACACATACATACTTGTGTGGAGACGTGTGGGGGTTAGCGAGCTAATGTAAAACATAACAGCACGAACCATTCGCGAGATCACAGTTAATGCGTTGAACGTGTTGCTCTCTGATGGGGGTTCATTCATTGCAAAATGGCATAATCCGTTAGCGCTGCATGATTCCTTTGCCTGCGCATGATGTGCTGATCTAAGTCCTGGATTTACACTAGTTATGCATTGATTATGCTCACTTAACTGAATGTTGTTGTTTTTCTGTTGATTTCCATGGTACTCGGTATGAATTTGAGGGAAGGTGGCTGCAGGATCCTCGAGCTGCATTCGAAGTGGACCGTTGAACAGCACAGCTCTATAATAAGTATAGGCTAGTTACCGTAATTGTCCGTACTTGCTTTTAAATATCACCTTCCACGGCACAGTCTTTGTGGGAGATAATATGCCGGTAAAGCCAGCTGCAGTGTTTTAGAGTGACTGAATTGCCTCCACTCTGTGTATAATGCCATGCCAAAAGCTGCAGCCTTGGGGCTAATCTCTTTCATGCTAACCTGAAGTTTCCTCTGTCTGTCAAGTAAGAAAATGAGGAGGATGTTCTGTATCCCAGAGCGTGGCTATTCCTCCATCCGCTCTCATGGACTCTCATGGATTGCTGTGAAGAACAACTGTGCTTTCAGTATTGAAGATCATTGGTTTAAATGTACCTTCCTTGCTGTCATTGTTGCATCATCCACAGTTGAACTTTGATCACGTTCATTTATAGGCATTTGTTAAAACAAAATCAAACTATACTGAAAAATACGCTTGCTTTATAAAATGATTGCAGTGACGCATGCAGTGTATGAATGCGTTTTAACTTATCTTTGTTGCTGTAGCCTCTATGATTTGCCTCACTTGCACATCGAGATAAGAATTTAACTCAGATGGTGCTGTTTTTTTCCACCAATCTGCTATGGTGTCTCTGTGTTGTGGGCAAAACGAAACACACATACAAAAACCATAACAGAGAGCAGGTGGAGACTGTAATTACACACACTTGTTGCCCCTTTTAACAGATTTGCCACGGGCCTGGATTTTTTTCTGACCAAGTGCAAGGTAGTATGCGCACACACATCGGAAGCGATTAGCCATGCTGTCTTGGCCTCAACTCGGCAGATAATCACCTCTGCGCTGTGAGTTCCAGGGCATGGCAGGCCCTCGGGGGGTTTGAGTAATCCTCCGCCTAGGACAGGTACACATGGTCCAGAGGTTTGACCAGTTCAAAACATCTTTTGCACCTGTTGAATCAGACAAGAGCTTCCTGTCACCTGACACTCAGGACTGAACATCTCTCCTCTTCAGGCTACTCAAACGGAAAGCTTTTTTAATGTCATATCAGTGAGAGATTCAAGTGATTGATTGATCAAACTTTTACATCTTCGACTTCAATCCAAAAAGCATAGCACAGCACAAAGTTTGACCCAAGCACAGTCTAAATCAAAGTGTAGCAGCCTTCTTTTGGTTGTATATGATTCATGATGAAGACATCCTTGAGCTTAGAAAGTACATCTTCTGCTTAAGCTGTTCGTATATTAATGTGTATCTGTGGGAAAGCTAGCAGTTATTTTGACTTTGTGATTTTAGAGTAATATGTTAGAACACTCAATACTCAATATGACCTTAAAAGCAGACATGGTGTAGCTAGCTAAAATGAATTAGTAACTGAGTCCCTCTCAGCAAAGAGAAGGCAAAACACTTAAGTTGCTCTCAGGTTTAGCAGATGTCAATATGGAGATGCCAATGGTTTTTATTAATAATGAACAGTATGAACTGTGGCACGCATCCAGGCCAGCCTGCAGGTTGAGTGTGAACCCTGCCATGCAACACAGTCATAATGGATTACTGTGGTAATAACTTTTAATGTTTGTTTATGTCTGTAATGTTTAGGCTTCCCAATAACTGTTTTTAATAGCTGGGTTCAGATTAGATAGCTTAAAAGCCCTTTTGATGCTTTTAGTTCCATGCTGTCATTGCAAACTGTTGTAAAACTATTTACAGGGAGAACTCCTGACTGCAGATGTTCACTCAGAATGACGGGAGCGAGTACAGCATCATGCTTACCTAATGTGTATATTGTCCCAAATGATTACAGTGGTAATAAACCAACAAATAGATAATTTCATTAATTCAGATTGCATGACGTCAAATTCAGTGCAGATGCTTGTTAATGCATCCGTCCTTATACATTCATTTATTTTAACACCGTCACGGGAGGTAAAAACTCTTCGACTCTGCATAAAAGTCATGAGTCCCTCACAAATTAAAAAACGGCTGATTATGTTTTATCTTTGAGTGCCTTCTAATGACTTTTCCCCACTCCCTATTCATCTGTGTAGTTTCAGATAAGAGGAGAGAAGAGTTGGAATTGATGATTGCGGAGTCGAATTCAGGAAGGGGATTTGTGAAGAGAAGAGCCGGGACGAGGAGCAGGTGATCGAAAGGAGGAAGAGGATGGCTCGCTCCGCTGTGTGGATCTTTCTACTGTCCCTTTCTCTCTCCCATCAAAGCATCACAGCACAACCTGAAGGTAACGACTGACACTCCTACACAGAAAGGAAACACTCAAACACACTAATTTGCCTCTAATGTGCCCACTCTTTATTGTTTTTCAGCTGCCCATATAGCACCACCAAGCTCCTC
>JBCAUF010000085.1:8258192-8272444 GCA_038406115.1 Haemulon aurolineatum | reverse complement strand
ACTGGTTTATATGTGCTTTTGCAATGTGCATAACTTCCCCAAGTAGACTCCTTGTGGTTTAAATTATTACCCCAGAATCACAATCTGCTAAATGATCTCCTGTTCAAAGTGGCCAACATTGTGCTGCAGCCCCTAAATCACATCTCCTTCCAGTCAATTCAAATGGACCACATGGGCCATCTCCAAATTACCCTCCATTCTTTGGAAAACGTCCCAGAGGCTTTCTGCTAACCCCCTCCCTCCTCTATTGGCTATGTGATACATTATGGATTGGATGGAGGGGAAAATGGCTTGCCACCAGGGAGGGGGCTATACAGCAGAGAGTGACAGATGATATCTCCTTCCTTTCTCTCTGTTCCTATGATTTGCTTTCCTGAGCAGATCATTTTATTTCACCCAAACCCCCTCATTTGTCAGGCGGGGGCTTTAGCCCATGGCCCGCGAGTCATTACGCAAACACCGGAAAAGACAACGCTGAAGTGAGTCCCACGCTGTTTATCTTTCAACTTTGTGGCCCGGCATTGACCAATGTATAATATATACAGTTTATACCGCATTTGTTTGGCAGTTTCTTTTTTTTTTAATCCACTCTACTCAGTTACTGCAGGCAGCCCTTTAAAAAAATACACACACAGAAAGCTCTCTGAATGGGCACACCACCAAACCCTCACCCTCCCTCCCTCCCTCCCTCCCTCCCTTGGATTTCTCTAACCCACTTTATGCCTGCATTATCTGCATGGAGGACAAATTGAATTAGAGATTGGGTAAAATCTCTTAATTCAGAATACGAAAGTATGAGTGCTGTGGTGTTGTTGAGCAATTAAGTGAGGAGACAGTGCACACTGATGCCCAGCAGCCTGAGATTTGGGGTTTTTAGATCTCGGGTTACTCTGGGTCTTAGATCGATTTTCTAAAAAGAATTCATTTTTTCTTTTTTTTGCTTATCCTGCAAATGTACTCAAAGAAGCTAAAAGAGAAGCTGTTTCAATGCCTTTCACTAATTGAAACATTCCTGCGACCGCTCACCTCCCACCAGTCTCCCTTATTATTCCTCCATAGTGTCAACACCAGGGAGGGGGTTACTAGTGACAAGCCAATCCCATAGCTTTTAGGAGCACGGCCCTGCACCCTAATTGGCCCAGGGGAGTCGGCTACTGGATGTAATGAGAGCTGACACTGGGCACCGGCGGGGAAACATGTTTGCATTTGCATGTCCCGGCGGCCTCTCTTTGGGTCTCTCCCTCTGCCTCCCGCGAGTATTTACAGGCTGCCAGAGAGCTCAGGCAAGGCCACAGTGCATGTGTGTACCAGTGTGCATATGAAGGGGGCGAGAGCATTGCCCCATATCAACAGAGTGAATTAAATATAGATGATGGGGCATGAAAAATGGAAAGACGGAAAAGTCATGAACAAGAAACCTCATGTTTGGCTGTATAAAAATGGATCAGAGGTGAAATAAGTAAAATAAGACACATTTGCATGCTGAAATGTATATTTTGCACATTTTATGAATATGCTCACATAAATTCAGTGTGACATCATCTTTCATGTCATATCACAGAAACACAAATGTGCTGGGTGATAGTTGAGTTGATAGTTGCAGTATCCATTAGTATATTGTGTCACTTTACAGCAGCATTTACCACACTGCTGACTCATACATTATACATTCAGCAGATCCAGAGACATGTGCAGAGTGATTTGCAGTCATGTCTTTTGATTTGTTGTTGTGTTTTGCGCCTCAGGGCTGCCGTACACGTAAATGTGTGTACAAAAATGATAAGTGGAGAGGTGCTCTTGGATCACCAACTTTAGACAATGAAGGAAATTGTTTTATTGACACAGGACGTGCATGGGTTGACGGCATGTTCTCACAAGTTTAAAGATGGCAAGTGTGGTAGTACATGTTATTGTTGTTGGGTTACACTTGGGATCCATTCGGGGGTGATGTGAAATCATAATCTTTCTTTTCTTAAATCTGGTGCAATGACCAGCCATCACTCTCCCTCGCTTAAAGACACCAGCCTTTGTTCACAAAGCAATCCTGTGGTTATCTAATACCAGTTTCTTTCTAAGGCCAAAATGATGTGTTACAGACTAATCACAGCTCAGTTGTTATTGTCACAGAAATTTAGCGAAATAAGCTTAAAATGCATAAGAAATAGCAATATGAGCCTGGTTTGCAATTTGCCAAAAAGCTGTGAATTTACATAAGCTGAGAAAAGTATGGTGACCCAGCAGAAACTCTAATTTGTTTTCCCTGCACCAACCCTCTCATCTTCTTTAAATGGTGCTTCTAGTGGGAAAGGTCAGGGTAGGGAAAACCTTTGCTTGTGCAATGTGTTCATACATAAATGCAGCATAGATATAGGATTGATGTGCACTGTACATTTGTAAACATGGTGCATACCATCAACCAGAAATATCCAGCAGTTAAGATACTATACTTGATGGCATAGATGCCATAACTGCATACGGACTCCAGAAGTCTAATACAGATCGCCGTCTAGGCTACAAAATATCAAAATGGCATCACTGTGCTTATTAGATAGAGGCCTTAATAAAGAGTTAAGTGCGATAAATTTTCCTCTTCCTTTTTTTCCAAAACATTTTCCCTCTTTGGCACTGGAATAAAATAAAAAGCTACTTTACAGCAACAGTCTGCATGCCTGTGTTCATACTTGAGTTCCCCTTGGAATTTTTGTCAGATTGATTTTTCTAATCTGCTGCTGTCCGGTTGTTTGAGGTTCAGGTTTCACTTGCATCAAGTTAAGTAAAGCCATTTCGCGTTCACGCATCTGTTAAAGATGTTAAAGAGTGCATGTTAAAGAAAAGGTCACATGCCGTACCTCAAATACCCTATTGTAGAACAGAGGGACGTTCACAGTCTCACTTCCAAATGCCGTTGTTTTAATGGTCAAAATGTGTGCGAGGGCGGTTGGATGGAGTCTGGACTAATGTGTCCGTGTGAGTAATGTGCGTCTGTGTCCGTGCCTGTAACACCACACCATCCAGCACCATATTAGTGGTCACCATTAAGTGGCATCACACTCTTGATCAATTCCAGAGACGTCATTCAGACAGCCACAGTCTGTGTTGCTGATACTTAATAGCACCGCTGCACAACGGACCCCAGCACTAAGAGCCCAGTCTGTATCGGTAATGACATTTACTCCATCAGAGTACTTCTAAATTAATTTCATGTATCTCTACTTTTAATGAATGTTTATGATTTTCGGCCATTATAGTGACAGCCCAGACTCAATAATCGTCTGATGTCTTATTATGAAATTTTGCACATACATTCATGGTCTCTAGCGGCTGGAACCTATTGACTTTGGTGATTCCCGACTTTTCCTTTAGTGCCTCAACAACTGTTTGATGGATGAGGTCAGGTGCAAATGTGCAGATATCCACATTTCCCATCAGAATGAATTGTAATCACTAATTGTTGGTAAACCCCTGACTTTTCCTCTGTGTCTAGCTTCATCATCAGGTCCAAGTGTTAAGATGTGGAGTGGTGGAGCAGAGTGGACCCAGATGCAGACTCGATAAGAAGTGGTTTAAGTCAAATTCCAAACAGAACAAAGATTACAAAAAACAAATGAGAAACAAATGAGAACAGAAAATTTGAATGTCAAACTAAGCAACTCGGGTTCTAAGTCAAGACAGGACTGAAGTGAAAACAGGACTTAAATACACTTGGAGGCAGGGAAAGGCAAATGAAGCAACAAGACACAGGTGTGGAAAATAAGGACCAGCCCAGGCAAGCAAACAAGCAGGAATAGATGAAGACATGAAGTAAAAGTGAAACAGAGGACAAGAGGACAACTACTACGAAATAAAACAGGACGCAGGATAATACATGACCCAAAACTATAACACTTTGAGCACTTAGCTATGCCAGTATTTAGCCTTTAAAAAGTCTTTAACTTCCTTTCACTCTAGTATATTTGAAAGTCAAATCAGAAAGAAAAGTCAAGAAATCAGACTTAAGTCTTGACACTGGTGCCAACAAATGCAACAGTCCATCAGTGTAAAGACTGTGCAGCACATACTGTACATAGAGATAATATTCAGTAACTGGTGTAGGCCAGACCAAGGCTCTATTCAGTTTCTACACAGTGATATGTATTTCATGTCCAGACGCTTCATCAGTTTTGGTTTTTGGCAGATGTGTGCCCTATAGTCTTGCAACGCCAAATCTGTCGAGTAATGCACGCTGCTGTAAACCACATGACCGTGACAAAGTGGGGGTGTGGGGTTCTGAAAGTGCTTATCTTGTAATGATAAATTCAGCGTTCCTCGATATGTTAATTCACCCACAGTGCAGGATTATTGTACTGTATGTCACTTGAGTATGAAGAATTTAATGCACAGTTTGCCAAATGCAACGCTGTGCAAGTGAATAATTTGAAAATACACAAGGAAAGTCCGCTTGAAGTTGAATATCACTAATAAGACTGGAAAAGCCTAAGTTTTTATTGAGTGTGTACATGTAGCTGAATCTATAGACAAGTAGAGTCAACCTCCAAGAACACCAGTGATGCTGTAGAAAGCAAATAAAAACAAGACATAGCCAGACAGTTGCCCAGTTCCTCTTTCATTATAGACTTAAAGGAGATGATCTGATCGTCCAAAGCGGTGTTTACAGCTGGTTCACTGTCCAGTCATCACTCCAAGCAGAGCAAAAGCAGTCTCACCCAGACCGGAGTTCTGTCATCTACTACATCTCTGGCAAGAATAACTTGTGTTTCATACAAGTTATTGAATTTGTGCCAGAAATAGCTATTCAAGGGTTCACTGTAACTGAACATAAACACTAATTCCCTCAGGTTTATTAAATGTAAGCACCACGTTGCACGTAGACACTTATATTCAGCTCTGTGTCATGTGAATTTGTAGATCCCAGAGCAGAGCTGTCCCACATGTTGAGTGAGTTCTGCCGTGGAAAGGCAAAAACACCCATCCGTGTCCAGAGCTGCTATTATAAGCTTTAATAGTGCAGAGGCCGTGCGCATGCCAGGGAGACGGAGAGTTTCTTAATCCCACTCAAGTTTTAACGTTTGCTGCTTTCTGTGGGTAGGTTGCTTTGGCGCCAAAAATAGAAACGAGAGATAGACTTGGCAAGTGGGGAGCGAGTTAGGCATGTCTGCTCTCGGACTGCAACACTTCTCGCTTGTCATTTATAAAATAAGCACGAAATAACTATATCTCGTTGGAAAGACGGCATGAAGCTCCCATGAAAGCAAATTCTCAAGGTTTAAGAAGAGGTTAAGAAGTACATGTAAGTACAGATCTATAGGTTTTACCTCGTGACCGTGAACACAGCAGCACATGATAATGTCATAATGACCTTTACTTGTCATCCAGTCACTTCCTATCATCAGACTGTGTGCTGATGGATGAATGATGGTAGTCAAGAGACAAACCATTTAAATAAAATGTGCTTGTGTTTATTGTCAACAGCTAAACTGGCACAAAAATAAGCCAACAAAGTTAGTATTAATTGAGTAATTGAGCTAATCTCACCTATAAGCTCTACAGTCAAACTACAGCATTTCAAAGCATCCAAAAAAATACTTACGTTCACTTTTTATAACACTGTCAAATTGTATACAGTCAGGTCAAGACTTGACTAATCCTGTGCAAAAAGAAAATAAATGTAATCTTTCCCCTCACAAATAACACCTATTGCATGCAGCAGCCAACAAACTCTCACACCCAAATACATCTGTTTCCTCCCAACATGCAAATTAAATCTTAATCTTTATGCTCCATCCTTTTAGTTATCTCTATCACCAGATAGACAAATTAGGGCCTTGATCATAAATATAGCGCCTGTGAAGCTGAATGGTCCGGCGGGGGACAGGGCCGTAGGAGACAGCTGTGTCGCTTTTGCTGACACATCTTTAAAAATTCATGGCCCAGAAAACAGGCCATGCAGACACGGCTGTGGCAAAAGCGGAGGGTTTCTCTGATGCCATTCCCCGGGGAGCAGAAACATTCATAACCACTAAACAAACTATACGGGCAGCAGAATTCCTGCACGCCCACACAAAGGGGAAAACACAGGAACAGTATGAAAAGGCTGCATGGAGAAAAACTGATTTCGCCTGAAAGGAGTTGTGCACACATTCAGGAGAATTTCAAACACGTGAAAACTAGTATGCTGTTTTTAATTTCAAGCATTTTACTCATCATCTAAATATGCATTAATAAATGTGACAGCAACATCTGAGAGAAAACCACACAGATAAAAGCGTTTGATTATTTTCCTTGTTTTATTAGATTCCAGTGTTTGCCTTGGATATGGATATGGTTTTCACTTGTTTTATTTTTTCTTCTTTTCCTTCACAGTTTAATCCAGGTGGCACATACAATTGGTTTAATCCATTTTGAACTGCACTTCTGATTTATTTTTTTAACATGCTCTGGCAGGGTTGTTCACATCAGATGACTTGAATGAGCAGAGGAGGTGACAGTTGGGATGGCAAAAAACAGCAATGCCTCCAAGAAGTTTTTTTTTCCTTCATGTTTTTGTAACAAATTCAGTCAGCCAAGGCAAGGCAAATAAAGCACATTTACATCCGATATCTAAAATAACCAAGCTTGGCAAAACATCAAATATTTAAATATGTAAGAAAATTGAGCCCTCTGGACCGATATTGACCAAAATGAGTCAAACAGTCTTTACAAAGATCATTTGTATTTTGTTTTAACCTAATTTACTGCATCACCACAACTAAAATTGTGTCAATTAATCAATGAATAAGAGACTGAAAGTACAGTGTGACTGAAAATACTTATTCTTGAACTGTTTGGGATTTCATTCAAGTTTTTTAAAGCCACAATGTGTTTGAAAATTCACGACTTTGGCGCATCAGTTGTAGAATTTAAAAAAAAAGAGCAATATACACCACTGCCCCTCTCCACATCCCTCTGATTGAGTAGACTGAGATGAGTGGGCTGAAAGCTACACATACAGCAGACTGCACCAATATTCACCAGGATTATCTAGTTTTTTTTTTTAACAGACAACAACTTCAGAACAATTTGAAAGATGCTATAGTCACATACAAAATGTTCAGATTTTTCAAAAAAGCCAAAATGTATTTGCACTTACTATTTGACCCACTTTATATCGAGTTTGTGATGTCAGTTGTGACAGAGCACAGACCTGGTTTCCGACCATTTGCATCTCTACATCTCAGGCTCTCTGCTGTGTTAAACCAGCACTAAGACATCGGCATGAGCAACTTGCTGATCTCCTACAAGCAGGTCCAAATAGTAGAAAACATCATCATCATGAGGTGAAAGAAGGTGCCAGAGCTAATAGTTTGACACAAACACAGTGGCAGGTTGTCACACAACAGGAGACTGCAGCCAATCAAATGGCCGATACGGGGATAAGACATGTGACCTTTCCATGATCAGACTCCAACCAATTGGTCACCCTGCAGCCACACATACTTAAGCTTGATAAATGTGACCAGTTGGCAGGAACAGGAAAGAAAATTGATAATACTGCCATTGTGTATGTGCAGTGCTCTATTTTGTTCCGTCTTGTTCCACTTTTCTTCCATGAATTACCACTGGCAGCTTCAGTAAAATACTTTGACATGTTAAGAAATACGTTTCATTACTTTCTTGCCAAGAATTAGGTGAGAAGATTGATGTCAGACTCATATCTCTGTGCCGAATGTGAAGCAACCACAAGCAGCCAGTTAGCTTATCTTAGCATAATGACTGACTGACTGACTTGAGTTTTACACCTTGCTGAAATCTTGCTTTTAAAGAAAATTCCCAGTAAAATTAACAGATTTAACACAAGAGATATAACATTTACAGTTGCTGGTAGGCTCGCTTCACCCCTCACTTTTCCAGTCTTTGTGCTAAGCTACACTTGCCAGTTGCTAGCTTTAGCTTCATATTTGACGTCAAACATCAACTGGTATCAATTTTCTCGTCAAACTCTCAGCAAGAAAACAAATAAGTTCACTTCCCAAAATGTCAAAACTATTTCTGTACATTTTATCAATATGTGGTAAAAGAGAAAACATAAGCATGATGTCTTGGCATGTTCATTGATATAGAACTGGTGACTGGAATGTAAAAAATCAGTGATAATACGCTGCCCTCATTGGCGATGGTGATGATATTGCTCTTACATGTTCTTCCCCGCTAGATCAATAACAGAAACTGTTAAAAAATGTAGGATGTCAAGAGTTACTGTCTGAAATATCAACTCACAAGTTGCACCGGATGTGTAAGCTTTGCAAGTTCTTGTAAGAAGAGCACAGTGCCAAAGAGTCAGATGTTTTCTGCTAGCTGTAACTGCAGTTTATTTGGACCAGTTGGGCTCTGTAAAATCCACATGAAGCCTTTGAAAAACTATATTTATAAATAAGGAATGGAAATCTAAAAACTAATTGGTCATTATGCTAACAGACCAATATTTACACAACAGATTCACCTCCCTTTTGATAAGAAATATCAGCTTTATGGTGGTTTGTTTATCACTCAGGTAGGATGGAATGAGGGCATGAATCAGAACAAATGGAAATAGATACAAATCTGTGTACCAAAAGCACATACATATTAAAAACCATCATGCTTACTTAAAATATCACACTATGTCACATCGCATCCATTCACAATACTGGGCAGGAGAGGAACAAAACAAAAAGGTGCAAATAAGAAACATCACAATAAGTAAAACAAATTGGTCAGTGTTCATCAAGTACTGTCCCGAGTCTCTAGGAGCCAAATGTGCATTTCGACTGGAAATTACTAACTTTGTCCAACATGTAGCGTTCCTTTAATATAACACAATATTAGGGGTCACTATTACATATAGTGCGAGACATCCACAGAGCCAAGAAAATCAAACATTTAAGAGCACAATCAGCGTTACAAATATCCCTCGTTTGAAAGATCTTTTTGCCTTAATGCATCTCAAAGGCACTGGACCTCATTCAACAGACAAGGAAGTGGATAAAGCATGAAGCACTAACCGACATGTTCTGTACCTTGAATACGAGGCATTCGTTGAAGGATTGTGGTGCACTCCCCATGCACTTTCCATGCAGAGTCATCCTTTGTATCGACAATATGGCACGGTCACACTTACAACTCTTAAATAACATTATTTAAAAGGAGGAACAATTTCAAATCATGTACATGGTTTTTCCGTCCACAAGGCCTGCAAGTACAGAGAAACAAAAGCTGTCGTGTCCGTCATCTGCTTCTACATGAGTTATTTTTCCCTTGTGCACAAAGAAAAATGTAAAGAATAAGACCAAAAATCACAATTATAAAAAGGAGCACAGGATAGAGGCTCAGTTCTTCCTGCACTGACAACAATTGAATGAAGAAATCACAATTTATCCTCGGAGGTGTCCAGAAACTAAAGCAAAAAAAAAAAAAAAAAAAAAGAACACCCATTAAAATGCCATTTTGTGACACTGAGTCCTCAAGTCGTCCTCTGTCACTACATCTCTTTATATCAGTGTCTCGCCATTTGAGAGCCCAAAGACAGAGTGAGAGCGTGTATCAAAGAGACCACTGTTCTCTTGACTTGGCACTTGGCGAGTGTAACACCGCTACCAAAACATGACTTGGTAACTCGCGGTCTGAAGAAGCAGGTCAGGCTGTTTTTCTTTCTCTTTTTTTTTAAAATCTAAGGAGCCTGCTTGTTAGTGAATGGTCAGTCAGTGATGGTGTCCGCTTTGAGGTGAGGTACCTACTGTATTTGCGACGTTTATATCGGAACAAATGTATATATATATATCTATATATATATTGATAACGCCTTCTCCCTTCTCTTCATGGCCACTGAAAGAAAATTCACATTAAAATCACATTTGGCAAACAAAAAAACAAGACGCGGACACTTTCATTTTCCCTTTTCAGCGAAGGGTTAAGATGCAACGCGGCTAAACATTCTAGTGTATATAGTACTTAAGACTCCTTTTCTAATGGCTCCTGCTTTGAACTAAAGCTCTATTTGGCACCAGAGGATGCCAATCAAGCGCTCGGTTGAAGAAAAGCAGAGAAAAAAAAATCCTTTCATACACATACCAGCTAGCTTTCACTATTTTCTACCCCCCTGCCAGTCTTTTTTTTCCCTCCATTAAAGTTCGGTCCTATTCAAGCTAAGTACCAGGACACCATTACCTCTCCCATGTTCCTTTCATTTTGCCAGTCTTTCAGTGCGTTTTATTATTCCCCCCGGTCCTCCATTCCTTCTGTCTCTGAATAACAAAGGCCCACAGGGGGGGTTTGGTCCAGCTGCCCCATATGTCAGTCAGATACAGTAGTCCGCGTAAAAAAAAAAACAAAATAAAACAAAACAAAAAAAACCATCCCCCACCCATCCAACATCACATACTTTCACCTTCATTAGTCCCCGCTGAGGCTTTCCACAAACAAATTCACATCCATGCACACACACCGATTTCAGCAACAAGGGCAGGAGTTATGGCAAGTTTTGGGAATGTGTGAATATCTTACATTGTGTGTGTGCGTGTGTGTGTGTGTAGCTGTGTGGCTGTGTGGGCCGGTGTGTATTCTGTCCCTGATGCTGCCTGTCTGGGTGGAGGACATTCTCATGATAATTAGGGATTAGCTGCAGGGACAGCAGGAGTGTGTATGGACTCGGACGCAGTCCCGGGGTTCCTCTGAGGGAAATATGCGCACCCACTTTTGTCACGGGGACAACTTCCTGCAGCTTCACCACCACCCAAACGTCTTCATCTGCTTCCCGCGGCCCGCTGAACTTCGACTGACTGCCGTGACTTCGGCCCTAACTCCCGCCCTCCTGAGGGGGGCAGCGTCCCACTCTCATGCGCAGCGTGCCGCTTTTGTGCAAATCCCAAAGCTGGACAAACTCTTCGGGCATGGCGTGGAACCACTTGTAGGGCAGGATGTTGTCGTAGTAATGGTGGCTGACCGGCTGCTCGTCCAGGCCGACGGAGAAAGGCCAGAAGCCGTAGGCTGTCACTTCCTCGCACAGCCCCAAGGCCAGGCTGACCAGGAAGAGCCCCGTGGAGAGGCGCTTTGCATGCACGCCGCGGGCTTTCCAAAATTTCCCTACCGTGCGCAAGAATTCGGGATTGGCAAAGAGCATGGTGAGGTTGGAGGAGGTGTCTGCCAGGGCGTAGTACGCCCGCAGAGATGGGTCGGTGCCAGGCTTCATGGAGAAGGCTGGCATGTAGATGTAGCTGGAGCCGTAGACCTTCATAATGTCCACAAAAGCCTTTCTCGACCACAGAAGGTTCTGAAATCTGAGAGAAGGGACAGTGGTGAGAGAAGTGGCGTTACGATAACACCTTTGAGGACATCATGGACTGATGAGTCATCTGCAGAGCTGTCTGCTCTCTCTTCCTTTTCTGACTCTGTACTGAGGAAATGAGTTTCCTGTGTTGAGGCATGAACAGAGACACAATGGGTCACTGCTATATGGACATGGGCTATATGACATATGTTGTGAGATCAACATTTCAAGACTAAATTCGGCCCAACAGCAATACTTTTATTGGGGGTTTTCAGTTACAACAATGACAAACATTACAGGGTAATGAAATGGTCAGTCTCTGCAGCAAGTATATCAGCAAATAAATAGGCAAATAAATAGGAGGTCAAACTGCAGATGTGGTAGTGATTCTAAAAATCTTGAAGATCACAGCTTTTTAGTGCCATGTCTTCACAGGATATTTCCACAACATAACCCATCAACTATTTCCGACCGTGTGTGCAAGTTATCAATATTTCCGCGCACGTGATGAACGTGCAATGTTTTATTCAAGAGCCCAAACTGCTTTGGATTTTTATTCTGGCGCTCAAAAAGCGAGCTGATTACCTTTTCTCGATGATGCTGGGGTTGGCTGTGACCAGATGCGTTCTGGTTCCCACGTCCTCCACATACTGCTTTGAAAGCGGCGGGAGGTTGCACCTAGGTGAACAAAACACAGAGGGTGCGATTAGCATATTTCATAAAGCAAACAAGTACACACACCCATGCCATGGTGAATGGGAAGTGATTAAAGCCATTGTAGTAGAAACAATTCATGGAGTTATTCATTTCATTACGCCTAAATACCTCCTGATTTGATTGTGTCACTGTGCTGTGTGTGCGCGGTTGCAATGGAAACAGCATGCCAAAGATCTTTAATTACGTATGAGGAGGCTAGAGAAATGAGAGCTAATGATTACACTACAGGAAGCGATGGCAGAGGAGCCATTAGAAGAGTAATGACACGGCTGGGAAGTGGTTGCAGAACTTCTGGTTTGGCAAAGCTAGCATTAAAAACCGGAGTGACAGTCTCCGGCTGTATTCACACCCGTCAGTGACGTGCGGTTCAACTTTACCAACTTTTGTTGTTTTGTCTTTCGGTCTCTGTCACCTACAAACAGTGTCTCAGCCTCAGTGATACTGCTAATTCAAATTGACAATGACATTACCATGCAGAATTTCCATTCCATGTTTGCAAGATAATGCATTCAGTGGGGAAAGCCGCAGTAATTATTGCCATTATTTACGCTCCTGTCACATCAGAGCTGTTTATGATCAGCAGATGCAGGAAATGGAGGGCGGCTGGAGGGGATCACTTGTGCGAGCGGTGAGGAATGGCATTGTGTCCTGGCTGCAACATTTCCTCCCTCAGGGTGCATCAGCCCCTGCTATGCTCGTGAACATCTGAGGAGTTTCATTAAGGTTAGGTTTGGATATCTCCCGATCAAGACAACCTCTCAAAGTCACAGTGGTCTCAGTTGAGCAGAAAGCAGCATGAATGGTGACAGGACCTTTTTCGCATCTCTACCAGGCATCCAGTAATGTGGACTGGTTGGTATCTTATTTAAACAGCCCACTGCAGACTCAGCTGACCCCAAAAGAGACTTCCGTTTACCAGATTCATCATTCAGACGTGAAATGAGGATTGCACCCTGGAAATGTCACTATTTGGGCAATTCAGACTTCTCCAATTAAGTCTTAAAATTGTGTGAAGAACCACAAAATAACCAAAGCAGATCATCGCAGATAGCTCCAATCCCCCAGACTGCTGATGGATTCAAACCCAGAATACAGAAACACGCCATTTTCCTCTCATCCAGAGTATCTGTCCAGCCAAGCCCTTTTAAGGTGCAAAGTTTGGGAATGAAACTGGAGGGCATGGCTCGACGTGTGCATTCGAGGACAATCTTTTTCTTACTTTGTATCAAAGAGGTGCTCAGACGCTTACGAAGTCAGAGCAGAGCTGAGAAGAATCTGTTACACATTATCTGTGGGTTTCTTGAGGT
Source organism: Haemulon aurolineatum (assembly GCA_038406115.1). Classification (NCBI taxonomy): domain Eukaryota; kingdom Metazoa; phylum Chordata; class Actinopteri; order Lutjaniformes; family Haemulidae; genus Haemulon; species Haemulon aurolineatum. The sequence goes on along the minus strand of JBCAUF010000085.1, from coordinate 8,259,142 downwards.
GCTGAAAGCTCCTGTCAAAGCAGCGCTTCCTGCACATGATGTACTGACAGTTCGGCACAGAGAGTCTGGGGCAGCTTCTGTCTGTGGTGTCTCGTTCTCAGTTAAATTCACAATTAATCTTCATTTTAAGTTGCAGGGATTTACGAGTTTTCGCAACAGTATCACCACTGCCAAACTGGGAGCATGACAAGAGTCAGTTAAGGCTTTACATAGTGGCAAGTGATAGTGATTAGATTCAGTAGCATGAGGAGCACAGAGGAGGCTTCAATCAGCAGCTACTTTCACAAGTTTCAAGTTTCAAGAGTACAAACTGACAGTTCTCATAATAACAGTGGTTACGGACCACAAGCAACCGTGTCACGGCACCATGAAATGTAATTAGCACTAGGGCTGAGCGATATGGCCTCAAGTCAATATTACGATACATTGAGCAGTTCACCTCGATAACGACAAATGGATGATATGTACTCTCCCCTCTCACGCGTGTGCAAAAAAAAAAGAAAGAGAAATGGATGGATGAGGATCTGGACAAATGGATAGATAGATAGATTAGATGGAATTTATTCTGCTTGTAAGATTTTTAGGCCTATTAATAAAGTATTTTAAAAAAGAAACCTTCTCTGACATGTTTTGCTCAGTTTAAAAAGTATAATTTTTATTTTCATCATATGCGTTTATTGTACATACAGAGCTCCCGGGGCTGTATGTCCACTACAAACATGAAGCTTCACTTTTAATTCAAACTAACTAACATAGCTGCCACATTGTTTCATTTCATTTATGAAACCAATATTTATCTTACAAAAACAAATTAACCAGCCAGCAGTTAATCTTCAAAGGGCTGTGGTTAAGATAAGTTAACTGGCTCGCTGTCTGCCCCGGGATGTTGACGCGGGTTGACCGGACCATCGCATCCGGACACGGGCTGCTGCCTCTGACCCGCTCCACCC
>JBCAUF010000085.1:8118031-8129287 GCA_038406115.1 Haemulon aurolineatum | reverse complement strand
TTTGATCCATAGCACATTTTAAAAAACTGATAGTAGTTTCATATTAATTGTGCCTTTGAACTTATTAAAATGTAATTATATGAACCCCTTCGGTCCACTCTGCAGAAAAATATAAAGCAAATTTGAAATACCTGATAATGTCCATAAAAATATCTCCAAAGAAGGACAAAATGAGTCCCACAACATTTGGAGCCACTTCCACACCTAGGGCTCACAAATGCCTTGCAAACAGCATCCCTTTTTTACTCTCATGTCTCATTGTCCTCTGTGTTCCCCAGACTACCCTCATGGCATCACCATCCTCTCACCTTTTGGCTCAGACAAGAAGCAGGTACTTAACTTCTGCGCCCAAAGTGCCGAGGAGCTGCTCAAGTTTCTCGAAGACCTGAAGGAATCGATCGCGGAGGTGTCAGAGATGGAGCAGATACGCATTGAGTGTGAGTATCTGTCCCCGTATGGATTTTACCCCTGATAACACGATGATAATACAAGACATGCACACGTACTCGCCCGTGTCCTCCAGGGCCTTGATTCACCGCCATCTTTGATAAAGCAGAGATATTTATAATGAACAAAACAAAGCAGGACTGGAGGGAAAATGGTGGATATGTGTAACGTGAAGAGGGCCGGAATAATTCACACAAGTCTTGTGTCTGCACGCATGGACAGTGTGCTTGTATTGGGTTGTGTCTGTCATGTTTGTGTGTATTCTTCCTGTGGCAAAGCACCCGGCAACCAAAAAAATGGGTCAACATCCTATTACAATGTGGACTAAATCAATAATCTCACATCTTGGGAAGTGGAGGGACTAAAGCGGATTCTTGGATACTCTGTGAGGGAATCAATACTGTAGGTCCTCTGGTAGTACACAGGAGTCAGAAGCCATCCTGTTGTTGCGTATTATTTTCAGTCACATTTTTGTATGTGTAGAATGGCTTTTGCGTTGCTGCACTGCAGCTCAAACAGACTGCAGGAGGGTTGTAAATCGGAGGTGAAAAGAGGCCAGTGCTCCTGAAAGCAGCCGTGCATCTGAGGGTTTTTTTTTGGGGGGGGGGGGGGGGCCCGTGTGCATATGAAATTCTCCAAACAACAACACATGCACATACTTAGCCACACATGGGAAACCGGAGTATCGAGAGCCTGGCTGCTGCTGCCAGTGGGCATCAAAGAGAGCCTCCCTGCTGGGATTTGACGCAACCGCATTACCCTTCACAGAGAGGGAGGGCCGGCAGCCCGGGGAGAGCTGGCAACAACATATGGAGACAGGCAGAGGTTGACAGAAGGAAGTTATTTCTCTCTCTAAAGTGGAGCTAGAGACAGCTACTGTGTACAAAAACACACACGAAACCAAGACATTATATAGGACCGAAACTTGGAGCAGTAATGATTGCTGGCACTTGCACAGACAAACACCACATCTTCTTTTCTCCTCTAAGTGCTTTGTATTGTTGGCACATCAGTAAACATGCCTGCGGCTGGCTCACATACGTTTGGATTCTCCCTCCTTGAGATAGGAAGACGTCTCTTTTTTTATCTGGAGGTGCATTCTCTCCTGCATCTGGACATGTATAATGGGGAAAATTCATAATAGAGCTGATCATTTTAATTCAGCCCCACACTCGCACTAAACCCAGCATTTCACAGATAGAGTTCAGTATTTCTGTCCCCTTCTCTACAGTCAATATGCCTGCACTGCCGTCTGTGGGCCAAACTGTAACTGTGTACATTATGGTATATATTATATTCAAAAAATATAATTTGGTATATATAATAGGCAAGATAGGAATTTCCTTGAAATTGTTTTTACAGATAAACCCAAACAAATACTTTTTCATTGTTCATTTATTATTCTTTATTTCTGGTAAATTAAATACTTGCCATGTTCAGCTGAGGACTTACTAAAAGTCTCTCAAGGACTGTGACAATTGATCGATTAGTAGTAGTCAGCTAGTCAGTACTAGTCAACTAATAAATAATCAATGTGAATATTTTCTGGTTTCTTTGCACCTCAGTGAACTGAATATCTTTTGGATGTGGCATTGGGCGTTGGGAAACAGTGACCAACATTTTATGGGAAAAAACTACTGAAAAAAAAAACACTTTTACAAAGTTACACAAGAAAATAACAGTCTGTACAGTTATTTCTAGGAACTTTTAAATAAATTATTGGGACACTAGAAAATACTGATTGGTATAATAAAATGTTACAGTCTATTTTAAAGCTTTGTTTAACCCCATTTCCAGAAGATAAACTACAATATAGGACCATTTTCTGTTTATATTGGATCAGATCCGATTTTTGTGCACTGCAGTCTCAAGATCTCACCTGGCCTTTTTCCTTTTTTTTGCGCTCCGGCGTCAGAATTAGAATGCAGCGCGGTGATGGAGACAAAACAACATTTAGTCATCATGATTGGAAATGACATGCAATTACCATCAAGTGTGAAGTTTAATTAGGGAGAGGGAGAGTCGTGTTTTTGAGCGACGAGCGAGAGTGGGAGGGGGAAGGCAACAAGAGCGCGTGTGTGTATATTAGATTTGATGAAATAAAGTAGAAATAACCCACCCACTTCTACCTGTGTCTGCCCATTTTGCTCTCTGTCATGGTGATTATGATGATCATTTTTGTCTTCTGTTCCCTGCAGGGGAGCTGGAAAAGCAGCAGGGAGCCAAGACTCACTCAGTAAAGAACAACGGCACACAGCTAGAGCTGCGCGGCAAACAGGGCTCCCCATCAGGTGTGTGTGTGTGCGTGCGTGTGTGTGGACTGTCGCTCTTTAATTTTAAAACCCACTGCAGAGACCTTGCCCTCAATTGCCTTCATTTACTGCGTTTAACAACTGCTGTTTTTATGAACTGATCAATTGGAAGAAGACAACATTTCATACTACCTCTAGTTTTTTTTTTACAATAAACACATATTGGATTACTTAAGATTTGTGCTATGATTGTCAATATTGTAAATGAGGCAATTCACTAGTTTTTAAGCCTACAGCACATGTGTAGTTCGAAATGATCGTAGTGGCAGATGTAGCATTAAACTTCAAGGGTTCTGTGATTTCACCAATTTTTGGATGCTCAGTATAAGCTTATGTTAGAAAACACACTTGAGCAACAAAAGGTTCGATTTATATTTGACTGTTTCTATTTTCACATTTAAGAGAAAAAGCTTACCTAGCCAAGGAGTGTGGCATACAGTATGTAAAGTCATTTCTATTTACCATGTTTTGTGACGTGTGCTGGTGTGCAGCATCCCAAAATCCAAAAAAAGCAGGACAAACAGATTGTGACAGTGTAGCATCTAAAACCGCAACCCCACAAAATAATGTAAATGATGTGAGTGTGTTGAACCAAAACCACATTACGAGCATTAACATAGCATATTAGCATGAAGCTAGTTGGACATGCCAACGTTTGTGGCTTACGTACATTTTTGCTGTTCTGTTTTTGGTTTTTGAAAGGCAGCAAATCTGAGACATCAACAGCTTAACGGGCCACAGTTGCTTAGCTTTATGTGAACAAATGCCTTTTGGGGGAAAGAGGTTAAGCAGATAGCTAATGCTGTAAAGAAATGTCTGCCCCATGTTAATCCCAGTGAATAATATGTTAATGTATCTCTTTCCACAAATAATCCATGTATTTGCCAAGTGGGAGGTGCTCTTTTGGGCTCCCATGATTCCAGAGATAAAAAGGTCCTATTCATTTTCCCTACAGAATATTATGGATTCACAGTTGGGGCTGTTCTACAGCTTGGCATGAAACTCTATTAAAGTGCAGTGGACCGTTTCTGGTTCATTGACAAAAAAAAAAAAACAGAGGGTACAAGCTTGTGTACACAAAAATTTCGGGAGAGAAGTTAACGATGGCTCCCAAGGTGCATTTTGGCAAGAAAAGTCCAATTACCAAGCTGAAAATTCTGTCATGTGTGCCGCTAATGGCCAGTGGAAGCTGTAACTGTTTCATTATCTGGGAGACTTCTGCGTTCCTGTAATAAGCAACGTTAAGAATATTGCTGAAATAAAAAAGAAACAGCAGCACAGAGTGGAGAGGAGCACTTTTGGAAATGGCGTCCACCGCCACTTTGCAACATTTATCACTCACTTTATAACTTTAACAAACCTTGAATTTTTTGTCTTTATTTTGAAATAAGTGAAATGAGATAACCTTATTTAAAACGTATGTCCTGCTCCTAAAAACATCAAGATAAAATTTGTGTTTAACAGACATTTTGCTGCCACTTTTGTCCCTTTTTTCCTCCACGTTCTCCTCTGTCCAGGAAACCAGGAGATAGATGACAGAAGTGGACACAATGCAGTAGAGGTAAGTACTTAGTGATAGGGCCATGACCCAAACAACAGGTAAGTCAGTGCAGTGTGTGATTATCAAGGTGCTGCAGGGCGAGAGCTTGAAACCCCAGGACTAGTCACATCTTTAGGGCTAGATGCGTCAAGCAGGAGTGGGTGAGGAGTGGATGAGAGAACGAGTGCTGCTGGGTAAAGTGCTGCGGGCGTGTGAGGTAACTCAACCCAACCCAACTAAATATTAGATAAAAGGGCTCCTCTGTCGTACAAAAATTAAAGATGGTGGTTTGGGGAAATTAATAAAATCATAGCAGGCGGGTTCTAGTCACAGAAAACGCGTCAGACTCAGAGGCTTAAGCCTAAAAAGGAATAGGTTGTAATTAGTTTCACAAGCTCAGGCAGAATTTATGACCCCTTTAGGGCCTTAAAAGGGAGAAAAAAAAAAAGAGAAAGCAGTCTTTTCTAAAAGTAGCTGAGGACATGCGTTGAATGCGTACCGTGTGCTCTTGTACCCACATTCAGCACCGAGACCTTAATTAACACAGTAACATGCGGGCGGATAAATTTAACGCTCATTTGACCCGGAGTCGTCACCTCCTCGGCCCTCTCTGAGACCACCTGGGGGTCTGGGGGGACTTCTCGTGCGAACATTTCGTGCGAGCGAGAGTGCGAGCTGAACTACAGTACCCATGGGGCTTTGCAATTACCATCCGAGAGGCATCAGATGACCTTTCCTAGTCCTCTGCGTGGCTGCGGAGTTGAGGGCAGGAGCGAAAAGCCAAACGCGCGGGGTCAATTTGACATTCAGTGGCTGTTTAATTCCACACAGCTCACTGGTACAACCGTGTTGCGCTGTAAATCTTTACGCAGGTGCTGGTTAGAGCTGAAGTAATTGCATATACATCACGGTGAAAAGGCTTCAGAGCCATTTCATTTTCAAAGCTGTAAACGCCCGAAGAATGACAGCAATTACAGCACAGCAAACATGCATTCGTTGCCGCTCAAGAGACGTTTTAAAGACATAAAAATGGAATGATTTCTTTTTATTGTGCATCGGAATATCTGCCGATTTTATGCAGACGAGCTCTCTCGCTTAATAGCCTTTGGGTTCCGATGGAGAGCTATGATCAGGTCACTCTTCATGGTTGTCTGAGCTACCTCCACCAGCCGTCTTCCCCTCCACTGTGCCGCCTGCAGTAAATGTCAGTGGCTGGTGGGGAGCCGTTAGCTGTCGAAACACATTTATCTTGGAAAACCAGGGGGGTCACGCAGAGAATCCTGCTTTACCAGAGGCATGAATAGGGGGATGACAGAATCCCACGGCCAGCATTTTAATCAGGATTTGATAAGGAAGGTGTTGAGATTTCACCGTCTCCCCTCAGAGCGGTAACAATATGCTCGTCTGTGCTGAAATTTCAAAGCGGATAAAGACAGTCAAGGGTGTAATTTACATGTCTCCTTCATGTTTCAAAATCCTGCTTTTTGAAGCTACACCCTTGAAGACAGTCGCGGTAATAGACTGTCAGTCAGCACTACCGCTGGCATAGAGAGTGTGGGCTGTTGTCTTTTTTTTCCTTTTTTTTTTTTCTTTTACTAACGTGAAAAGCAAACGCAAAAAACAAACACAAAGGAAGCCATCATCACAGAAAGGACAGGCAAACAGAGAGCAGCACAAGTGTTGGCTCTTTTATGCTCTGCCAGCTTCTCCTCAGGTGCAACCAATCCGCCAAACGATCCTCCCACTCCACCAGCTTCACAGGCTGACACGCGTCATCAGCGTGAGTCGTGTCAGCCTGTCCACATCGCACACATGTGATTTGCGACCAAAATGACTGTGGTGGAAATTGAGTCCGAGTGCTTAAAAGCAATTTGAGGCTCTTGCAGATCAATCAAACTCTGTCAGTGATCATTCTTTTGCACAAAAGTCCTGTTTGTTGTGCAGACATGCATATTTCATGATTTTGATCATTAAAGTCAGACATTTTGCTCTTTGCAAGTTAAATAGCTTAATTTTCACAGTGAAAGCTCCAATTAATCATGGCCATACCTGAGTATTTTTAATATTTTCATATCAAATATTCATTTGCACTTTATAAATAAATATATACCATCTCTGAGAAATGTCTGGATGAGGCTGGCCATTTGAATATTTGCCACAGAAGCCCAATGTGAGTCATACCCATTGACAGCTTAAAGGAGTTGTATCGGGGAAATACGATTAATTGCCTTCATGCCAAGAGTTCAATTGGCGACTATGGAGTGTATTGATGGAGTCATCTGTCTGTCAAGTATGGAGGAGATGATTAGCCTAGCTTAGCAAAGACAGGAAATAGCTCCCCCGACGCGCTCCAAAATAATTGATACATCACACTAATTGACAGGTTACGTCAAAGAAACAGAAAACAGAAAAAAATGATGAAAGATGTGATTTTATTGGCTGAGTCTATTTCTTGAAGGTACACATTGACTTCCTGAGCTGTGTCACTCCCCATTAAACCAATTATGATCACTCCGTATACAGTGTAAAGTTTTTTTATATATATATGATTCTCATGTATAAAAATAGGTGTTTCAAAAATGTCCTTATTCAAGAGGGATACTTTTTGTTTTATTTTAGAAGTCTGACAACGCAATCTGTCCTTACTCAAAATAACAGTGAAGGACATTTTATAATCGGCACTGAATTTATTTTGGTCATCTTTGGAACAAACTTATTCTTTCTACTCAGAAATCAAACTTTTGAAAGGCAACAGAAAGTCAAAGAAATCCTTCGTTTTTTATCTAAAGTGCTGCAGAGCCCATTGATACTGCACTCGAAGTATATATGCTAAGTCTTCAAGGAGAAATAGTGCTTGGCGGATTGAATAGGAGCAAATGTTAATGGAGTTCTTTCAAACAAGAGTTACATCGGCTCCTGTAAGATAATGGAAGAACACTGCTGTAAGCCCTTTCTTACCTCAGATACTTCACATTAAAGGTCTATTATATTGCTGGTGAATTAGCGTTGACCTTCCTCCAACTGTCGCAATTTTGGGCGGGAAACTATAGTGTGATTGACACACTTACAGTCGATTAAAAGTTAATCTAAAGCTAAGATCTTTCTCTTGTACTTCAGATAACAAATTAGCTTCCAGAAAGATACTAAAACATTGTTCACCAGGCTCTATTGTGTTAAAATACACAAAAACAGGGCAGAGGCTCAAGATTTTCTAAGAGCAAGCAAGCAACTACACGCAAAGTTTGAATTTAAATACATTTAGTTGTGTTCACCAATGATTTAACTTGCAAACAATGCTCGCAGCCATGAGCTTGCGACAAATATGAAAATACAATGGCAGACATGTGCTGTGGTTGGATAATCCTCACAATTTTCGCATACCGTTTGTCCACCGCATATAATATGCATTTCACATTGCGCTCATTCCATGAATTTTTGATGATACTCCCTGTACTTTTGTTTTGCCGTATGCTTTCTGGGAAGCAACTCGGAAACTTGACTCGTGTTTGCTAAAATAAGCTACATGAAAAGGACTGAAGGAAAGATACAATAGAGGGATGCAGGTAGCAGAAAAACAACTCCGAGGGAAGGAAACTGTCAACAGAAAAGTGAAGAGTTGAAATAAATGTGACATATGGAGGTTTGCATTCTGATGAGTGTTGCCTGTGGACGTCTGTGGTTGTCAGTCTGCTCACCTCCTCTCCTCCTCTTCTTCCACCTCTCCCTCTTCTTCGTATGACCTCCGTCTATGTTCTGGTTACCCCCCGCCCCCCCCCCACCTCCCCGCTAAATCTCCTCGTGTCCGCTGTCCCCATAGCGCCACACAGTGGTTTGGAAGGGAGACACAGGGGCCCTCAGTGTCCCCTTTGGAACCACCGGGCCCCTTTCTGTTAGCGTCGCACCGAAATTTCTTACCCCCCCCCCACCCCCATTACCCCCCCACCTCCTCCACCCAGTCACACACCGGTGTCCCCCCAGCATCCGATCGACACTTTTCCCAGTGCCTGTAGGGGTGGAGGGAGGGGAGTGTGCAGTAGTCGCAATGATTTTACACCTCCACCGAACCCCCAACACCTAAGCCCCCACGCATGCCTTGTGTGTGTGTGTGCTGTGCGTTCACCCCCCCTACCCACCCCCAAAAAAAAACAAAAAGAGGGCTTGACGGATTGTAGAGGAGGAACCAGTTTTATAACATTTGATGCTGTTCTCTTGGCTGTTTTCTAAACTAGGTGTCAATTCACAACAGGCTTCAGACGTACCAGCTCAGCAGCAGCACGGCTCGGAGTCCCGAGAGCGTGGCCCTTCTTAACCACCGGGGGGAGCTGCTTTTCCAGCAGGGGCCCCAGGGGCTAACCCAGGGGCCGGCGCCTCCACCTCAGCACCCGCAGCTGCAGTCAGCGGCAAGCACCCCCGCCCACCACCTCCACCTCCAGCAGCACCACCAGCCCGCCGTCAGCATGGCTGATCTGCGGCCCGAGACACTCATCCAGTGTCAGCAGATCGTCAAGGTCATCATGCTCGACAACAGCGGCCACGGACGCATGGAGGCCTTCCTCAGCCAAACGCCCACACACCACCACTACCAGCACCACCACCACCACAGCCACCACCACCACAGCCACCACCAGCTCAGCCAGTCGGCCATGTCCACCCCGGTCCGCTCGCCGGACAGCTCCCACGGCAACGACGGCCACCAGCCCCCGCTGCCTCCTCCACCTCCGCCTTACAACCACCCGCACCAGTATATACCACCGGACCCCCGCCTCAGTCTACACCGGACCCCAAGCGGCTCTCGGAGCATGGTGTAAATAAATTGATTAGTATTTCTCCCCCCTGAGACACACGCCTCCACACACGCTTCCACCTAGCCCCCATCCTCCACCCCACCCCTTCTCTACCTATTTAAAAGTACATAATGTACATATATACATACAGATGAAAGAGCTATAATAAAAAAAATGAAATCTCACTTATATGCATATATTTAAGGAAAAAAATAAACGAAAAGAAAAATTAAGGTTTTAAAAGAAATACGGAGAAATAAAGTGCATATATAAAGTTTTACTTGATTCCACATGTATTTTGAAATATTAGTAGTTTTAACAAATTTCTATAACTTTTTGTCAGTTTTAACTCTTGCTAGAGAAAACACAGATATTCAGTTTCTGGATGGATCCCTTGTAGCTCCAGTATTCACCACCACCATCACCAACAACAACAACAACAACATCAACAATAACAACAACAACGACAACAACAGAAATACGTGAATCCTTCAAACTCTGTTTTTGGACTGTGACAGATGGACACACTCCAAGGACCTTTCCGCTTCTGTTCGCTTTTATCATCCCGAACCTCATGCCTACTGTGCTGTATGTGCGCGTGCGTGCACAGTTGACACTTTCTGAAAACGTGTGCCAAAATACATACGCTTCCACGAAAAAACACTGACTTCTTTGCACTTGACTAAATGCTAGGGCTAGAAGAAAAGAGACAGAGAGAGACAGAGAGAAAAAAAAAAAAAACACCAACTCCTTCCTTTGCTTTGAGAAAATAGTCCTTTCACGCTTCTCCGTCAAGGAGCACAAAAAAAATGAATAGCAAAACTGATATTTCATAAAAACCTATCTCCCCGTTTGCGCTGTTGCTGATTTATTTATGTGATGGAGAGCCTTCTCTCTTCTTCTCTGCTCCCCTGGATAACGGAAGAAAAAAAAAAAACACACCCTCCGATAAGCTGTGTTTGTCATCCGCTCCTCTGTTGTGTTGTGGCTCTCTATCATCAGAAAACACTCACACTCAATTGTCACTGTCCATAGATCATCCTACAGCGGAGGATGACGGGAAACAAAGGCGGCCGATCGCGTGGATCGCTGCCAAACCAAAAAGTCAGCCCAGGATGGTCCTGTTGATTGTTGTTTGTCTTCACGTTAAATATTGTTAACGCTTCCCACGGGTTTATCTGCCGATGGAGGGGAAAGTCTTTTCATATTTTGAAAATTGTCTGAGCTGAAACTGCTCTCGGACTTTTCTAAAAAAAAAAAGGAAACAAAAGGGGCAACGATTCAGCTTTCACGTGTAAAATATGTGCAACACACTTGTCATCTGAAATGCCCCCTTCGCTATTTCAGGAAATCGCCATGAATTTCCATGAAGACGCTTCTGCTACAACTGTTAAAAGTCAAGATCTGTGTTTATTTTAATTTGCGTAAAATATTCCACCTCTGTGTGTGTGTGTGTGTGTGTTTCCCACCGGTGGATAAATGCAGGACCGAGTCCACCCGCGACACATCCAGACGCTGTCTCTTTATGTAGGTACAACTCCCAGGTTTGGTTTCAGCTCCTTGTGACTGTTTTCTCTCCTAACCTTTCAGTCTGACATTTTCAAAAAGGCAAAAACTACAGAGGCGCACACACAGCTTATATTGCAAATGCTGGCATTAATGGTATTGTTTGTGCTGTTGGCTAGCCTGCTTTAAATAAGAATGGGACAAAAAGAATGCATTATCTGATCTCTTTCTCTTTCACCCCAGACTAGATTGTAAATACCACATTCAGGCAGTGTCGGGAAAGGACAAGCAAGCTACCTTTAGCCCCCTTCAAAATGCTATTGCCCTGTCACGCGTCCTTCATTCTGAAATAGGTCAGCGACTGCCCCAGCCTGAACGCGTCCATCTTTTAAACATAAGCCCCCACCAGGTACCGCGGAATGGATGTTCGGTTAACTCTGCTCCCATCTGACCCCCATCTGTCTGATTTGTTGATTTATAATCACAGAGCCACTGCAGGGAGGTCTCTATCTCATCTTTCTGTCCTTTTCCACTCACAATTTCACCCAGTGGAAAGACAGAGGTTGCAGAGCTGTTTGCAGACACGATGAGTGTGTGTGTGTGTGTGTGTGTGTGTGTGCGTGACCTGCTCACAGTAGCATCCTAACTTTCCCCTGAACAAATCTGA
>JBCAUF010000085.1:8041322-8052253 GCA_038406115.1 Haemulon aurolineatum | reverse complement strand
TCCTGTATCCCTTACCCAATATACCAACGCAAAACCCCAATATGCCCAACACATCCATCATACTCAAACAGCACCTCTGTGTAAAGAATGCACCAACGCCATCATTCGGTTTCTCCCTTCTCCCTATGTTGCTCTGCCAGCTTCCTGACACCCGAAACTTGAGCGGGAGCGGAGGAGTGGAGAGAGAAAAACAGCGCCAGCACGAGAGCAAAGAGACACGGGTCCGCTGTGAGGTTCTGGCACCTTTGACACCTTGTGTTGCAGGATTGGAAGTGTTCTCCCGCGAGGCCCCCGCAAACCATGACTAATCAAATCAGTAGCGCAGAAGGTACAAAGAGATACCGGGGACACACAAAGTTATTTCCTCTTTGTCGCGCTCTTGCATCACGCTTAGCTCTGCGTCTCTCTTGCTACTTTCCTCCCTGTATTAGATCTATTTTTGTTCCAGCTTCTTTAAGTTCTCCCTGTCTGTCACCGTCTCTGTCATTCTGCCTTTCCTCTCTCTGCCTTTCTTGTTCCTCCGCCCGATCTCAAGTGATGGATGGGAGGAATCAGACCTCGTTCGCGTCAAGGCTTTGCAAACGGGAAGGGGCAGGGGGGTGGGCGGGGTGGGGAGCGGGTTCTGGCGTCTTTGGCACTCACAGGTTATACAGCATGTCAGCCATGTTCCCTCGGTGGTGCAGAGCGTTTCTGTACGCCTTCTCCGCCTCCGCCATCTTGCCCTGGTTCTTCAGTACGTTCCCCAGGTTTCCCCAGGCTACGGGAGACAGGTGTCAGTCAGAAGTTGCACGTTAAAGGTGGAAAAACACACTGTTGATGTCTTTCAGTTTGCCAGAATGAACTCATCAGTTAGTTAAATAACGAATAATCACAAAACCTTTGTATGTGTGCGATTCAGAATTGCATCTGTGTTTAGATTGAATTGTTTCAAAGCAAGTCGTGCATGAAGGAGCCTGAAAGTCATACTGCGGCTGTCTCCGTAGGCTCGACTGTGTTGAGAATCCCCAAGCAAAAATGTTTCTGTTATTTCCTGGCATACTTTCCCACTTTTTCGCGCCTTTCAAGATCACGAACAAAGTTGGATACACTGTGTTTCAGAGACACACAGCTCAAGGATATACATATATATATATTTATTTTTAACAAAATGTGCCAGACTTCTCAAACACATTTGTGGTTTAGTTTAGTCAGTGGTACAAGAATTTTGCAATAAGAAAATACAGTCTTAGAGATGATCTGTGGTGTTTTCCTGCAAATAAACAATGTTATGTTATGTTTCCATTCAGTCTTTCCTCCCAAAACACGTGTGCATATCGTTGAGGTACAAATGCATTGAATGTATTTCTATGCTCACAAAAGTTTTTGATTTTCACAAAGTTTTCAGTTAGTACTCACAGAGTAAACCCACCCCTAACAGAAACCGGTGGATTTCTCCTTTCTTACCTTTAGCGGGATTCACACTGATCCCCGACTTGTAGAGATTCTCCTCATTGCTCCAGTCCCTGTTTCTTTGAACAGTTCTGAGCCCATTCAGCAGCACTAGTCCCGTACAGAGACACAACATTAAGGCCTTGTAGCCTCTAGTCCTCAGTCTGACATACAAGGTCCTCGCACCAGCGGCAACCAATAAACAAAAGCCTATGCTGGGGATGTACAGTACCCTCTCTGCAATTACAAAACCTACGTAAAAGAACAGGTTCGTGGCTGGGATGAAGGGCAATGACATGATGCCTAATGAAAACAGCACTAGGTTTTCCGTAGGGGGTAGGGACGTCCGTGGAGGGCCGTGGTGAAGTCCAGCTGACCCGTTCAGGGTGGTCTTTGGTGGCCCGTGGTCTGTGTTATGGTTTGTGTCAGGGGCATGGTAACCATTCCCATTAGTGATTGATTTCCCATTAGTGACGTAGGCTTTCCCATTGGTCTCCTTGGCTTTGGGGGTGGGGCTGCGAAGGCCGAACAACGCCAGGAGGATAAATCCACCATAAAAGGCAACGGTGTGAAGGTTCCTCCAGTCGGCCAAGGACCTGACCAAGGGCACCGCGTCCATGGACCAGTCGAAACTGAGCTTATCGGGGCAGAGCAGGAGCCAGACGTTGGCGGCGGGCAGGTGGAGGAACGTGAGCGTTCGAGTGAGAAAATGTGGCGAGTCAGCGGCAGGGTTGTCAGAGTTGGAGAAGTTGGGAGGCTTGTTGCCCATCCAGTAGAGGCGAGCTGACAGCAGAATCACTCCCCAGGAAGCCAGCACACCGAGACTCAGCAAAACACTCGTGTTCTTTTTCTGGAAGAGAGGCGAGAGAGAGAGAAAAAAAGACTCATGCTAAAGGAAAACACCTAAATCAACATTTCAGTCCAGAAGAGCTTAGTCAAAGCCACATTATTTTGTCCATGTTCCAGAGGACCCGAATTTGTTTTCGTTTTAGAGGACCAGTTTAATACCTGTCAAGTCATTCAAGGTCTGGATCGCAGCAACAATGGTCCTGTAAACGCATTTGTGGTCACTGCAGACAACAAGCTAGAACAGTCAAGCCTTTCAGTATGAGCTGTAAAGGTTTGATTTATAAATCTTCAAATCTTCTAAACGTATTATCCCACTGTTATATAAAAAGAGAGACCATGCATAGCAATCTCTGGAATGTTTTTGATAGCTGCCTGGGGCACAAACCGCACTCACGGACAATTATACAGTTCTTTGTAACACTAGCATAGTTCTTAAAATTAAAAAGCACCGTGGCCAGAAACAACACAGCCCTGTTTACATGAAGATAGTGAAATGTGACATATTCGAACCGGTGAAAGACACATTGGGATTTGGACAGCTGTGTGTTGTAATGGATGTCACTTTCGGTCAGCTACAACACGACTGTTTATATCAAGAAATACTCATTTTCAATGGAATATGTCACATTCAAACTGGTGAATGATGCATTATTTTGAAATGTCAAGAACGTTTTACCAAGGTTAACAGGGGGGAAATGAACCTACTTGCCTATAAATGTGAAGTAAAGAGATACATCAGAAAACCACACTCCCCTCAGTCCTGACCTACTCTGGGTCAACTTTGAAGTAAATTTGAAGCATGAGAGGCTTTCTCTCTAAGTCCTTCCTTGTTGCCTGTCAGGGTTGTGAGTGTGACTGGTAATCAGCTTAGGACTCATTGTGTTGGTATGTAGATGCTGTTTACATCTCATAAGAGCATTAATTCTGGAGCATGATCGCCATTAGGTCCTCTGTCACGCAACACCTTCAGATGAACTGTCGCACGCCACCCGGGCACTCGCTGCAAACTCAACTGAATGGCTCCTTTATAAACCATGTTAAAACTCTTTAATTGCTGTGCGGATAGGTACTTGGAAGGACGTACAGAGGACATTTGGGTTGTGATTCTTTAAAAAAAAAAAATCAGTTGATGTTTCAAAATCAGAGAGAGGAACTAAGTGATAGCATCAAGGGTATAATTCATTTCCGTTGCTTCAAAATGGGCTGTATACATGTCTGTAAGAGTTATAGTTACTAAGACATGACAAGGTTGTATAATGACATCCTTGACCTTTCATCACAAGCTTGTTAAATGACATTCATCGATGACAGTACGGAGAGAAATGGGAAGGCGTGGCTGCAAGACCGATGCTATTTTCTGTCTGTCAGACGCTCTGATGTCAGATTTCTTCAGCACCACATGCTGACATGATGCTTTCTGAAGTCAATTAGTGCTTAAATCTGATTTAGTGGCGTGTTTTTGCCAAGATTAAGCAGATCTGCTCCCATTTCTTTCATTAGACACTGATGAAACTGGAATGTCACACACGCGGAGGCTTATCGACAGAGACAGCCTGGCGCAGTCCGGACGCGAGAGTGCTTGTTATTCATGTTCCTCTTTACCTAGCGGACTAAATACGACATAACATTGTGAGTGATCATCGCTGAGATGCTGCTCACTTCCTATTTTCAGAGCCCATTTATTTCTTTCCGAGCACCAGTGTAACATGAACTCCATTTGAACCTGCCCAGAGGGAATTAGAGCTGGTGCATGCTTACATACTGTAAATGCTCTGTATACGCTGTAGTACTATTGCTCAGGACAAGAGACGTTAATATATTGCTGGTCTGGTACTTTGATATAACTGATAATCATCATCGGATGATCTATAACTCAACGTAATGATCCAGTGTGGCTCTACTTTCCATCTCTTAAGTGAGTTTGCTCTTCCATAGTCATCATTTAGACTCTCTGTTTAATCCGCCCTGAATGAATTGCACAACAGGCAGATAAAATCTTTTTTTAAAAGCTACACGGAGCACAAAGAACAAGATTTAATTTGTTTCATTACTAAAACTTGAGAGAGAATTATCCCCTCTCTTACAATGAGCATGCATGAGTAAGCTCATGATGGAAAACACAAGTTATCCATAACAAACCCATGTTGGGATTAGAATAAGAGGTTTAGCATCGACTCGCCTGACCTACTGGCTCCAGTTGATTTCTGCAGGTCTGAACTGGGAAAGCGCGTTCCCCCGAAGAGTTTAGCTGAGGCAGGAAGTGTAGGCACGGCTGGTTACAGAAAGTCACTTGTCAGTCGTAAGATGGAAAAGGCCCAGTTCAAGGAGTTCAACAGTCCGCGAGGCAGCGAGGAAGTTAAGAGTGGGAAAAAAATTGGATATTGATTTGGATGCTGAAAGGTGGTGCACAAAGGATGAGAGAGAATGCCTTTCACGCAAAAAAAGGGTGGGGGTGCTTATTGATGGATGAGCCCATGTTGGCTGTCAAGGCAGGAAACTGTCTGAGAAATCCAATTTTGCTTGGTATCAGAAGATAAGCCAATTCCAGCAAGACAGTCGTTCTTGGTATTTAGGTGAATGAGCTTCATTTTACCCCTCGCTGCCTTGTCTATTTCTAAATCGTTCCTTAATTGACTCCCCAATCAATCACACACTCACAACTCAAACTGCTAGAGCGGAGGCCTGCTCTGCTTTTCAATGATGTATGACCATGAATTCACAATCTCACGAGCAACTAACTGCAATCATCTACACCCAGCTTAACACAAGCTTTCTAATAAGTGTGTTTTTAGAGGCAACAGGTTGCAGGCCAGTTACTGAAGCGGGCACGGAGTGGAGGGATCGCTGATTTTAATCCTGTGAGAGTGTTCACCAATACTGCCAAGTCTGGTTTGACCTTCCCTCCCCACTCAATAGAGTCATCTGGCCAGTTGGAAATAGATCTTCAATGACAAAACATCACCATCTAACAACTGGGATCACTCCCTACTCAACTCCACCCTCTAATTGCTCTAAAAGGTCCTCAAACCTCTTGATTTCACAGTTGATTTATTGATTTTCCAAACAGCTTAAATTCCACCTTAAATTGTCATTTCATGGTCATAGGAATATTGGCAGGGTGATATACTGACTAATACAACCCTTAAAATTAGCTGTTTTGTGCTTTTAAAACTATGAGCCCATAATGAAATCAGCTCACAGGTACGTATCTATGAGTCTGCCCTGGGAATTAAGCTTAAAACAAAATACCCTTAACTTGAGCCTTTCTCATGGTGCCAAGGTTGACCTCTGGCAGGAGAAGCACAGGTGTAACTGATCACATTAACGAGGGCTCTGCCACATTTGAGTGTGCCAGTAAGCTAGCATACGCAACACAGACCCAATTAGGGTTATGAGTTACACCTGTGTTTGACAAGACCAGACTTCTACTACCAGAGAAGGTCTACTCTGCATTGTCCATTTAAAATAAGAAGAAAGTATTTTTTTTTCTCTGAGCTCAACTAAATGTTAAACCGCCCTTTCTAACAGTCATCACAGCAGCTTATTAGCCTCATATGATCAGGCTGGTTTCTTGGCTAAACTAAAATTAAGAAAGATTCTGGTATTTTTCAATCTAATCTTCTTTATTTGCAGCTTACGTTCATGCAAAGTCCAGCAAAAAATGAATCAAAGCCTGTTGCCAGGAACTTAAATTTAGAAATTGGTAAGCCAGGGGGGCCCCATTTCGTCCCCATTGTTTGCAGGGATCACATTTTACTGAATCTCTTCAACACATGTGGCACATGCAAAATTAGCATGACCCATTTCTCCATAAAAGTACAGTGTCAGCTGGCACAGGAACCTGTAATGAGACTGTTCACAGTTTGAAGCCCGCTGATCAAAGCAGGAGCGCCAGTGGTGTTAACTTGACATTTAAAAAGCCTCCTGTTTAGAGTAATGGGACTCTGTGTTAAAGGGGGTTTAATGCAACATGGGGATTCTTGAAAGGTCTTGAAAATAAACACAGGAACTAGCTTCTCGGATTAGCTATTGAAGCAATTTGCCAGATAACAAAATGTTTTTTCACCTGAGGAACAGAGGTGGTAAATCCAAAATTAGCATGTTTATAGGCCTCTAGAAGTGACATTATATCATACCATAAAGTCTCTATCTTTGTCTATCTTTTTTACAGTGGGAAACTAAAGAATACACCACCAGAAAAAACAAGATAACCCCACAAATACCAGATGTATCCCAAGGTTCAAGCTGTTTTTTTGGTTTTGTCTTCCAGTTTTCCTGCCTGTCTAACTCAAATTCCTGGGAACTGGTTCGAGCTGTGAATGATTGGCCTCCATGAGATCTGTGTGTATCCATGGAGGACGCCTGGCGTAATCCCCCGCCAACTGTCAAACGCAGCATCCCAGCTCCCTCCAAGCCTTTGAAACCACTGCTCTTCCACATATCTCCTCCACTTTGGATCCTCATTTGGAAACTCAGCGTCAATTTCGGTGCCTTTCCCTCAACTGCACTTTACTCTCTTTTCGGTTTATTATCCACTCTCCTTCCTGAATTAACCCCTCTTTTATTCTCTCCATCTCCCTCTCTCTCCGCACATAAACATGCAGTATTAAACTCCCAGGCCTTGATCTTTTAACGGTGCCATTCATTATTAGCTCTCGTTTTATTAATCCCAGAAGTGTGTGGTCCGCCTGTTGACACTGTAGCGTGCAGAGTGCTTAAAACATGTCTGAAGAAACAGCGGGACACGGCTGACTTCATACGTACACTGTTTAAAGCTGCTGTGGACTGACGCAAGACAGCAGGGGATCAATCTTCCGGGCTTCTCTTGTTAAAGTCGTGTCCAATTTAAGCGGCTCATAACTCTTTCCAGCACACTGGGATCCCGTGCTGATCATGCATGGGATTTCTTCTGCTACTTGTGTGAGAAATTTTAAATTAAAATGTTATCTTGTTATTGTCCACACACAACTTACCATCTATGGGTATCATAAAAACTGTAGGATTTCTACAAAATATAGAAAAAATTCAAGTATAGTGCCAGCCATTAAGTTAATTGCCAAGTATTCTTTTAAAAACTAAACTGGAGGGATATTTTTCAACTCAGAAAGTTTTCAAGAGTTGACATCACCCTGCCGTGGAGCTATTCTTTCTCAGCACTATGTGCATGGAAAGGCCTCAAGAGTTTTGGACACACTGTGTTTGCACAACACACATCCAGCAGCGCTCATATTTGATGCATTACCAGTGACATGCTAAATTGTGATGAAAGGTACAATGAGGCATGCATCCAGTTCTTTTTCCAGCCTCTCGAATGTGCTCTGGATTCTGCTGACTTGGCGCTACTCGCCCAAGTCATCAGACAGCAGCACCATGGCTGGCATTGAGAGGGTTGACTTTGATAGAGTGACCTAATTACCCCACGGCTCTCTCTGTGAAAGCCCTGCTGCTGGCTGGCGGAGAGACCTGTAATGAGACGGGTCACAGGTTGAAGCCTTGCACGCTGTCCACCAAGACGGCCGATCAAAGCACGGAGCGCCGGCGGTGTTAACTTGACACTCAAAGAGCTTCGTGTTAAGAGTAATGTGGGGACACCAGTGTGAGAGGGAGGTCTGGTACAAGATCAAGATTCTTAATGCGCTTGATGAGATGTCATTTGATTTATCTTTGATGGCCCCATTTCATATTTAGTTAGATACTTGAAAGGCTTTCACCAATTGATCTGCACTATTAAAGATAATTATTTACAGCTTAAATTCCCAGTACAAAAATACAATAGGTCTTATGCAAGAGCCTCTTGTATTAGCAGATTAGTTCTTCACTTGCATGAACAAGTGATTTAAGGCCTCCATTTACACTTGTTACTTCAAATGTCTTGTATCCAATGCAACATGAAAGTAAGATGCAACAGATGTGTTACCATTGGCAACAAAATAATTATGTATGCATCTTTGAGATGGATGCATCTACACCTTTTTATAATCTGTCTGGAGTCTGGCTTCACTTCTTGGATCTGTTTATTTATTTGAGATTGGACAGCTATCCCATCTGCCCCAGATGCATGGAAGACAAAGAGGAAATGAGGTTTTGTTGCATTCACCAATTTATTTACTTTGTACTGCTAGAACTATTTTTTTTCTTCACACAAAAAACTCACACATGGTCCATCAAACCTCTCGTACATCTGCGTGACTGTCACTTTCTCTTCATCACCTTCCATTTCGGTCGTGGACCACTTTGCATGAGCAGGACGTTTGATGAGTCTTTTGTTTCTTTCAAGGGACCGCGATAACACGGTGGCAGCAGCTGTTTTTTGGGTCGCATGATATCGCTCCTGACACTGCTAAAAATGTATTGTTTTGTCTTCTAATTTCATCAAGTGAGGAATCGAAAAAGTCTGTGCAGTTAAGCTGTTCTGCTGAATCTGCCGAAAAACTAGTCTTGTCTGAGCTCCGATGTCTCGACGTGCAAGGAAGTCTGAACACATATTTTTGGCATTAGCCACAAATGCAAGCTAAACAAAGAGCATGCAGCAGAACTTGCAACAGAGGGCATCATTTCGCAGCCAAGTGCCTCTGCTACAAGATAACTGGCGCTGTTCATCAAGCCGTCAGCTGGTTACACTGAACTTGATCTGCGTGCCTGCAGCGCCCATTGAGAGAAACGCCCATTGAGTCCGCAACACCCTAATTGCAGGAACACGATCGGATCCCTCTATTGTCCATGTGCTTCGGGTTGAATGCTATCCCTCATCTTTGATTTGACTGCAGGTGCACTCATTGAAGGTTCAGTAAGAAAACCCAAAAGGAGTGGAATACGGAGGATTAGGGAGGGTGAGAAAAAGTCCTCCCACCTAATCCTGCTACCTTTTCATTTGAGGAGCTGTATTTAATTCCACACCTTTGGCTCATCTGAAAGGTATAATCACTCAAGTCTTTGTTATTCAGTCGAGTAACGGCTTAAAAATCCCTGCTCGACATGCAAACAAACACCTTTAATGACATCAATCTCGCCTGCCACAGTTTCAGTTTACCTCAGGCTTTCTGACTTTTCCTACCACCAACAATGGCCAACTATTCCCCCCCCGCCCCTCCCGTCCATAGCCTGGAGCCTCATTCATCAGCCCGTTTGTTTTAGCCATTGACAAGCTGAGAGTGGAAAGAACAAAGACGTTATGTTCTTATGATCCTGGCATGTAAGGCTCATTCTGCCTCCTCAACAGGCTGCAGTGCTAACACCGCACCTTCCTTTGTCTCCATCTATCACTCTCTAACTCCCCCCACTCGTCCCACCTTGTCTCATTTGAAATCTCATCTCAGTCTGATTAGGGAGTTAATAGGATGAGAAATGGAGTGCTGGCCGGAGCGCATCTGTCGCCCGTGCTACACTGCGGCTGATTTGCATTTCCGTATTGATGGTGGCTGCCGCGCGGCAGCGGTCAGGTAATGTGATGTGGGGGATTTTTCAATCTTTTTGGCTTCACTGTGGAAGAAATGGAACGTTTTTTTCTTTTGTTTGAATGGAAAATACCACACGCTGAATTGTTCTCTGCCAGGAATGTTAGCGACCACTTCAGTGGCGACTGGCGGTGCCTCGCTCGTCCATTCTCGGAGCGCTTTTAAGGCACAGTAGGTGAGAAGGACCGAGCACAGATAAAGGAAAGGAAGTGAGGGCATACTTTCCCTCTCACTCGCTTATATTCTCTCCCGATATCCCTCTCCCTTTTGTGTTCCCATGTGTCCCGAGACGTCTGGCTCATAATCGAGGAAACGATTGCCCCAGTGGCTGGCCCCCGGCACATAACGAGCTCCCTGCCAAGATAACCGTGACTTGGGCAATAGCGGAGGGCATTGCCAGAGTGATAAACGATCCAGATGTGCTGTCGGTGGCGGGAGGAGGGGGGGTGGGTTTGCTCTGGGAGGGTTGGCACCAAGACCTGACGGGCTGGCACATGGATGCCGGCCAGGGCTATTGTGTCTGGGCAGAGAGGTGGAGGCTGCAGCTGATGTCCCCCGCTCCCCTGTGTGATAAATACACAGGGAAACAGTGATTTTTCATAATGGCTTCTGACAAGCACAGTGGATGATGAAATCTCTCAGATCGTAATGCAACAGACTGGAAACAAGTAGCGCTCGACGTCTTTCGGGTCGCGGTCTCATTTCCAAGTCGGCTCTTTCTCTGCCGTCTTTGTTTGTACAGACACGGATGAAAAAACGTCCGACACGTCCAATGATACAATGCAATCACAACAAAAAGGGTTTGAAGGAGGGACGGCTTGAAATTTCGCCGTAAATTTAGATTTTTCTCTCCCGACATTTCTTTTCTTTCTCCCCTTATTTCAGGAGGAGGCTGCTTGATGCAAAAAACAAAGAACGGCATTTTTAATTCTCAACAGGAGTCTAAAGTTTCTCGAGATAAACATGCCATATGTGCATAGTACAACAAAAGCTCGGCCTTGAATCATATTTTACATCTTGCTTATTTGGATGATTTTGTTGCATAGTGGAGAACTGGTTTTCATCCTCTGAGGAATACAGACAACATTAACCAACATTTTATGAGGATTTACGAGCGCTTCCATGACATTCTTCCATAAAATAGCTCAACAAAACCCTTAATCAAAGCTTGGAATGACTGTTACATTTGGTGTGTTTAAG
>JBCAUF010000085.1:7922333-7932368 GCA_038406115.1 Haemulon aurolineatum | reverse complement strand
AGAGACAGATGCCGCGCCATGACGGCCGATGGAAGTTTTTCATTGAGCCGTCACGATCGAGCAACTTTCTCAAATGAGTTGCCTCGGCACACTATTCTCACCGGCTCTCTGTCCTCTGTCTCATCCGCAGTACTTCTTCTGCCTGCTGTTGATCTTCTTGATTGAGCTGGTGGCCGGGGTGCTGGCTTACGTCTATTATCAGAAGGTAAGTGATCATGTGAAGGTAAAACTGCTCCTAATCACTGCGTTTAACTATATGCCAACCTGGACATTTTAACATGATGAGAGAATTTCAAACTTTCATGTTACTGACCTTCATCAGACCCATCTGTTGTGATGCGTCCCAAACTAAAATACACTCAGCATATGGAATATGGGATGCAAAGAGGTAGAGGGAGAATGTTTTAACAGCTTTTCAGGTTTGAGTGCTAAAGATGGTGTTTGTCGTCCAGGTGTGCCGGAGAACAGCACTTTCAGCAAAATAGGCAATCAAAGCTCTGCAGTGAAGACACTTTTTAACATATTTAATTGTCATGATGCAATGACTAGAGAAATAAGGCAGGTGCAAAAAAACATACTTCTCTTTCATGGTGTTATAGTATGTATAATTATTCCCCGTAATGCCGTCATTTCGTCTGAATTTCTGGCATCTTCATTTTCTGACTCATCACGTTTTTGATGCATTTAACGCATGTCGAGGCTGATGGCTCGCTACAAGTTTTAGATTTCCTCCGCGCTTCAGCCGTCTTGCATTCACGTCCAACTGCAGGTAGTTTATCCATCTCAGAGCAGCATGTTGCGAGAAGGGAGACCCTGCTCTGTGAGGCCTCGCAAGCATTTTCCTCACAAGCTGCTGAAGGCACAGAATCAAAACAGAATTCATCTACTGAAGTGTCACGGTGCACGTCCTGTTGCAATAGACGAGGTGCCTCAAAGCAGAGAGAGAATCCTTTAACAGTGTTGTGAAATAGAGACAGAAATTTAGATGCCTGATCCCTCAAATGTGGTTATCAGACACATGACAAAGATATGTAATGGAGGCAGGATAGTTTACAGTTTAATAATAAACTTTATTGTCCTAAATGAGATCAGCGAACGAAGACAGTAAACATCACTGGGGCTTTAATAGTTTTTCATTACCCCATGCATCTTTTCTGTATTATTTGTGGCTCAACTAAAATGGAATTATGAGTTTTTATTCTTCAGGCAGGTGCTGACTTACCTGATTACCATCTCTGTACCTGCGCGAGTCGATGAGTCACAGGAAAGTCTCCAGTAGATCTTAAAGCTTTGCTATTTCGCCCCTCTTTCCTTTTCATGTGTGAGTGGGGGCTGTCACCGTTTGCCACCTGCCACCGAGTGCGGTGTTCAGCGTCTGGAGTGAAACTGACAAACACTTCTTAGGAGCCCTATCGCACAAACATCTGCCTCAGTCAGCGAGGACTGCAAAGTGCACCGCGCTGTCTGCGGGCAAGCCCAGGGATTTATTCTAATGGAAAAAAGGGTTCAGCACAGGATAGGATCACTTTAAAGATAAGGCCTCTCATCTTCTCTCTGTGTTTCACGTTGTCTCCCCTGTCTCTGTGTGTGTGTGTGCGTGTGCACAGATGCATACTCACATCAAAGGCTATATTTAAAGTCTGTTTTTTTTTTTTTTGCAAGATCTTTGTCAGTCACAGCACTCACAGATGTGTGAGAGTTACAACCTGCCGATCTTTCCCCAATCCTAACAGTCTCTCCCTTTTCTCCAGCTTACCACTTCAAAACTCTCTCATCTTATAGTCTTTGCCCCCGTATAATGAACCACTTTTCTGTATGTTTTTGATGCATGTGTATAAATGAACAGACCCACACGTCTCATGCACACTGTTAATCAATGTGTGTGTGTGTGTGTCTCTTTGTTATATACATATCCAGCTGAGCGAGGAGCTGAAGCAGCATCTCAACCAGACGATGACGGAGAACTACGCCCAGCCGGGGAAGGAGGCCATCACATTAGCTGTGGACAGACTACAGCAGGACGTATGGACCATGTTTTAAGCCTCTGAGGTTTTGTTTGGTTTATGTGAGATTGTGTGCAACACTTTTCCTTAAGCTAGCATGGTCAGGTATAGTCGCACTCCTTAAAGGTTTTCCATGACTCAGTGAAAGGAAATCTTAAATGATGCTGAAATTCAGTCAGAGACATTGCTCATAGCTCTGTGTTATCCATTGGGACTTACAGTATTATTCCAAAAATGACTGATGGAATAGCCCGAGCTAAAACAACTTTGGCCAAGTCCCTCCGAGGAGCGAAGGCCACTCCCTTCAGCTGCAAGAACTGTTAAAGATTACAGAATACTGACTTTGGGAGGTGGTTCGAGCCAACTAAATTAATCTTCGTTAAACCTTAAAAAAAACGGCTTCATTATGATGAAAAGAGGAGGTTTTTATGCTTTTCTAATGGCGCATGACACCGTAAGACCAAACCCCTCTGCTGTCATCTCTCTGCCTCTCCAGTTCAAGTGCTGTGGCAGCAACAACTCCCACGACTGGCTGACGAGCGTGTACATTTCATCGAAGCCGGCAGAAGGCAGGGTGGTGCCTGACAGCTGCTGTAAAACCATCACCCTTCACTGTGGCAAGAGAGACCACCCCTCCAACATCTACAAGGTGGAGGTCAGTGAACCGCGCGCCTCCGGGAAATGGACATGCTAAGTGACAAGTGACACATTCAGCCCAACCCTCTAAAAATCACAGGTTCTGCGATCACTGGACATGCCTCTGGTGTCACTGGCGTAGTTTTGAGATTTTCCCATGTTGTCATGTTTTCCTTCTGGAACTGAAATAGTGGCAGAAACCGAGAACACACTGTAGTTTGAAACTGTGGACATTAATAAAAGATAAGCTTTTGAATGCTTATCCGTGCTGCCTAGGTGATGGTTTTCCACTTTCCTCTGTCACCGCTGGCAGTACACAGCCTGCATCATGTGCACAGGTGTAAACATGAAGACAAACCCTCAGAATTCAACAAAAACAAGGCGGCAGGATTTGTCCTCAAAGCAATAAAACTAGGTAAAAGTGGTCTGAAACTGTACTTAAGGTATAGGCTGCAGTACACTAGCATTAATAAACCCGCACAGCCAAACAACCTCCAGGACGTTTTCCTTGAGGTTGTTTGGTCCGCAAATATTTTTGAAAATTAGTCACAGACAGAATGAACTTAACAGCTGTCTGTACAATGGTACGTATTGTCTGTTTTATGATTTTATAACGTTCATCCTTCGACTCTGCAGGGTGGTTGCATCACCAAGCTGGAGCAGTTTCTGGCCGACCACCTGTTGGTCATCGGTGCTGTGGGAATAGGAGTGGCTTGTATGCAGGTGAGTAAAATACAACGTCTGTCGTTCGCCTGTCATCATCCTGAGTGTAACTGTGCTCTGTTTAAGCTCAGTTATTATTTTATCAAAAATGAGATACCGCCTCTACCTTTCTGAATGAAATGCTGCCCTGTGTTGAATAAGACCATTACGAAAGCCAGGCAGATGGGTTTTAATCTTCCCATTACTGAAAATGTACCATCGCAGGTCAACAACCTCTAAATGGACACTTCTTTTCATCTCACCCTGGTCTCTCAGTCATCATTATCTGATTTTGTCCATTCCTGTTATTTAATTTGTCCCAGCCTGAGACGGACCGGGGCTTTTAAGCTTTTAAGCCTTACAGTGGGGGTGCCCTCTTACAATTCTGTGCCGGCCGACGGTCCCCTTGCAGCGCCGCGCCACCTCTTTGTAAATTAACTCGAGGGGGAAACCTGAGCCCAAACAAACCTGCGCCGATTTCTTCCCAGTGGTCTTTGTGAGTCTGGTACGCCGTTCACTGTCCACCATTGTACACGCCGCTCAGGCTGAGCAGTTTTCTTCAGGCACATGAGAATAAGGCTGACACCAGGCCGGGAGTTCTCTGCCGTAGTAAAAGATGAGAAATCGCCAGTCTGTGATCTGCTTGATGTCTGAGGCAGGTGACAGATTTTTTTTTTTTTTAATCCCCAAATGATGTGAAGGGATTATGTTTAACATATAGATGAGGTGCTGAATATTTAGGACACACCTAGAGATGGCTGTGCTACGTAAGCATGATTTAACACAATTTAATCTAAGTATATGTTGTCTTGTTTGTACTGTAGGCTTACTGTATGTCTTGTCTTTGTCAGTCTGTCTTAATGTTACACTTTTCCGTATGTAGTAATTATATATAATATAATATAGATTTGTTTAAAGTCATGTTAACTCAAAACACCTTTGATTTACGGCACAAACCACATGTGTCTTCACTAACCTGTCTACAGTGAATTGCACTGTGTGTCTTCATGTCCACGTGTGTGTGTGTGTGTGTTGTCACTGTAGCTGGCCGGGGCAGCCTTGACAGCCTGCTTTATCTATCTGCTCTATAAAGAAGAGGAGGAGGACTTCGGTACATTGTGATTTAGCTCTAGAGCAGCTTTGTGCTTTAATCAACCCGGAGAGACAAGGTTGGAGGGCATTGTGGAAATTTGATATCGGCCTGCACGTTTGTCCTTGTGTGTCTGTCCACCCCTGTGTTCAACGTGAAATCCGCGTGCGCCGCATGTACACACAACAGACACACTCGTGTTCTTTCACGATCGCCCGCCTCGTGTTAAGCATGCAGCTGCCTGGCTTTGGCCGTGTGTTGCGAGTTGTCGCTCGGCGCGCGGTGTGATAACGGGCTGCCGTGGCTGATGAGGATGTGATAAAGGTCAAACGCATCACGGGAATGGCTTCATTAATCAAAGCTTAACCGCTTCTGCGCAATTATGCCGGCAAGACTCCTGTATCTTTATGCAGTCGTGTGTCATGCTGTTAAGTACCTGTGTTGACAGTGAAATGTGTTTTTACATCATGTACACCCAAGGTTGTTCTGCATGTCCCTAATGGCAGGGTATGCACGCTTTACATAATTCTCTTTTTATTCTGATCTTAACAAAAGTTAGAAGCAGCGGTAATTACCTTACCTTTCTTTTTCAAATTACTGAAATTGGCAGAGGAGGTAATGTACCATACACATCTGTTATTTCTTTATATATTTTTTTTTTTTACTCAAACACCTCCAAGTACATAATTATTCAGGGAAAGAATTAGTGTTGTTGCTATAGTTACATGCAGTCTAAAATAAATTGGGCTATCATGAACACCGAGTTTCTTGAATAGTGACTCAAAGAATAATGATTGACTGGGACTCTGTTTGGATTGCCTAGATATGTAGTTTTAACAGACACCTACCATCCAACTGAAATTTTTTCTTTTCTTTTTTTTCTTCTTTTCCACCCTGCATCAATATCCCGTGTCTTCTGAAATGAGACTTTAAGAAAACAAACGCAGAGAGGCTGTTTTTTCTCACTTTTCCTCTCGTATCATCATTCTCGAGCCAAACTGCTGTGCTTCTGCACGTCCATCACTGGCGGCGGTGGCGGTGGTGAAGGGAGGGAGGGAAATCACAAACTTGCCTGAAGAGAGATTGTGATGAGTCAATACACAATGGCTCGATAAGGCTTTCTCAGAGGGCTTTTAAAGACTCGAAGATTGAATCTGGGCACTTGCCTGTTTTTCCATCAAGCCTGGCAAGCCCCATGGCGTAGGTCAATATCCGTTCCTGCTGTTCTTACTTTATTTTTGACCTTTTCTATAGTAGAGTACTTCTGTAAATCACGCCTTGCGGATTCTTTAACGTTCTGCATACGCCTATGAGCTTACGGTGCCAAGAGATTACAGCATCGGATACTACAGTAAATCTTTATGAATGTAGAAATCCAGCTGGATTATAATCAGCAGTGTCAGTTTGTACAACACTGTTTTGTTTAATAAGACCTCATGTTGGAAATACCACATAGGTGTTAAAAAGGGGACTGAACACCAGCATGCAGTTACATTGTTGGGGACTAAACAATTCAGTTGTTATCTGACGCTAATAACTGGTTTGTATTAATTCAAAGGCACAGGTGTGTGTGTTTTTTTTTTTTAGTGTTTTGATGTGAAGAATGCAGACGACTAAGACAAATATCTGTGCATAAATCTCCTTTTTGCCCCCACCCCGCCAGCGCCTCAATTTGCATCTGCTTGTGCGATCCTGCACGCACACATGTTGCTGCAATATTGGCTGCTCGACTCCTGACATCTCCACAGTAACCATCCACACATTTCTCCCCTCTAATCCCCCCCCATCACCTTTAACCCCACTTCATCCCAACAGTCCATAGCATTCAAGCTTCCTGCAGTCTACCATGGCGACTGAGCAGCGCTCTCTGACCTAACGCGTCCTGTTTTCAGATCTGCGGGATGGTGTTCACCAGCTGCTTGTACAGAAGGATCAAGGCGGACCCTTACTGAGCACGCCGGGCCCCCCCGACACGCCACCTTCGACAGGCAGACGGAACAATGACCTGCTGACTTTGTAGCTTCATCTGAATCTTGAACTCTGACCTGGTGATCAAAGCCAAATGCACAGACATGTTTCAGGTCTATAGCAGTCAGAAGTTGTATCATTAACCAATCAGATTTCTTGTTCCTCTTGTACAGTATTGCACTTTTTTTAACCATATACTTCACTACAGTCTTATACATCTGACGCCTGTGATCTACTGGAATGCCATGTCTGTTTGCATCAGTGCCTTGGCTTAGATGCATGTTTAATTTTGAGCAGGACAAAGTAAGGGACATGTGTACTCATATTTTATTCTGCTCTGTTCAACTAACGATGATCCATATTGATTTATCAGGTTTCCAATATACATAGATTTCTATCTCAGCGTTATTTGGTCATTCCAGTACTTGAGCAAGTTGAGAATGGCCACTGTTAATGAAGAAAGGTTGTGTATGGTTGTATCATTTGTGAACACAATGTGCCTCTTTCACACTTCTGCTGGTGAATGATTATGTGTTAATTCTGTGCCTGAAATTTCCAAAAGGGAGCGGACACTGCACTGTGACCGATGGCAGCAAATGAAATCTAGTTTACTATCTTTATATTTGTAGTTCATGTCTATATTCCTGGAAATAGCAGCACTGAATGTTGAATGGTAGGATAGTTAGTCAGATGCACTTAACACCAAACAGTCAAGTGTATGACTACAAACATTAAGATGCTCCCAGGCAGTCTCATAAGTAATGGAAAGAGTGGAAGTCATTTTGTCAAACGGTTGCCAGATCCCTGAATTTATAACTCCACCTAGTGGTTGGACCTGGTTACACACACACTATTGTGTGAGTTGTATAACTGTAGAACGTGCTGCAATCAGAACACTTAAGATATCGGATGGTAGATTTAAACATACAGACATTACCTCCTGTGAATTTTAGACTTATTTTCCTACTTTCCTAAACACACAAGGTTTCATTCTCTTCAGTGAAGAGACTGGCCTCCTATGAGAGCCAAAGAAAACAGTTGGTTTCACTGTCTAATCTTATCACTTGCTATTGCTTTTCCCAGAGATAAAGCATACGGAGCACTGACGAGTTGATAAGTCTTGGCTGTGGTGTATTATTAAGTCAGAGAATACATTCTGTCTCAGTACAGTTGTTTCTATTCCAAAAACTACAAGGTAAAACAACCATTTGACATTTTGCATTGAAAAAAAACAACACAACATAATTTCCAAGACTGCTCTCTGTGAAGGAACCTCCTAGAATTTGTTTTTCCCTCCTGATTAACTTACAAACGATGGGTGCTAATGTATGTAGATGGCTGTTGATGAGATAATGATGTAACATCGGCATGTGCTCCACCTACTGACTGCTATTCAAAATATTGATATAAAACTCACAAATAAATGTTAAACATTGTTGCATTAAGAATTTGCATTGTGGTAATGAAATACAAATGTTCAAGAGCTTTTGTAGACCGGCAGCTATGACGACATGATTGTTATTTGGCAGTGCTCTAGTTGATGAGATTATGATCATGGACATATGAAGATAAAATGTGAAGTCAGTTTAGTGAGATGAGAGTCAGAAGTTTGTCCCAGAGCCTTTCACAATTTTTACATCATTTGACATTTTTCCAAGGGCTACATCAGCTGGAGCAGTAAACCACTAGAGGGAGACAAAGATTTTGCTTTTGTTGTAGTACAGGCTCCAATTAATGGGGAAGTGGCATTCCAAAAGAGCATAGAGTACTCTCTTCTAATGTTTGTAAAGGTTGAATTTTGACATTTCTGAGCTGTTCAGCACCTCACAGATACCATGTTTGATATAATCTGCATGCGTCTGGTCGTGTTTCGATACCTTTGAGAAGCAAAGCCTACTCTGCTTCTTATGATAGTACTCTAGATGAGCTGCAGCAATACTGTTTAAAAAGTAAACGCGCTGATTCAATGATTCCCTCGTCTATTTTTCATAAACAGTGCCTTCTGATTACACACACGTCAAATTCACTTTGCTCTTCGAAAGAGTCCTAACTGTTCTTGGCCTGTGTTTACAGCCACACGTTTGTGTAAATCTTTTTTTAAAAAATCTGTCTATTTGTATTTACTCACCGCACAATAAGCAGTGTCACAGTCTCGCCAGATAATGTAAGCTGCAGTGAGAGCTCAGGTTGAGATCGGCCCTGTTGTCATTGAGTGTGTGGGCTTTAGTTAGAGAACATTGTGAAAACACTTACGTGTGGGGTCTCCCGCAGTGCCACACTGGAAAGTCTTGTAGGGTCCCTGGTTCAAACCACATTTATTCATGATGCAGCACGAGTGCAGCTCTGTGTGGTTTTAGGCCCTTGTTGAGGCAGAGTCTCCATATATCAAACACCATGCCATGCACATAGATTGTGCATTATTGTGTGTGCTATATTGTTGCCATATGACCTAACTATTTGTCTTTGAAGCACAACTTTTTCTGTAGCCTTTGTTTCCCCGCAGCTCCAGATTACTTACAAGACACTGTGTCGGTTCAGAGCGATCTATCATTGTCACCCATTTAGGAAAAAGGGCACAAAGTTTTAAAAGAGTTTGGATGTTCTCCAACATTTTGGCCTCCTCGAGCCTATACAGTCTGTCAGTCCCTTTGTCTTCATCAGCTATAGGAGGATGGCTCTCATTTCCTGCAGATGTCACACACACTATGATGCAGAGAAAGGGCCCACTGATACTGACAAGATAGAAACACACACACACACACACAACTCGGAGGTTGTGCACATTAGCATGCGGTTAACACCCTTTGCCAGAAGAAACCCATGAGGGAGAATTAGGAGCAGCTGGAGATTCAGCACTCCCATGTGTTGAGGCCCCTTTTCCACACACAGGCATACGCACACACACACAACCTACACCCTCCATCCTCATCTCGTTGTAGCCGTAGGGGCGATATTTCAATGGGACAGCGCAAGAAGTTACCAAAGAGCACATGTTGCAACATCATTTGTCTGTCGACTGCGAGTGTGTGTTTGCCTGTGCAGAGATAGAGTGTAGTGCACATGAGTAACCGCAGATTTATGCAGGGGATTACACAAAAGCATTCCAGGAATGAGCAAAAACAAAATGTACTGAAGTCACCTTTTTAATTCATAATGGACGCATTTACTTCTGTACAGTTCTGTACATGTCCCCTTTGCATGTCAGCGTGCTATCACACACTTGAGTTATGGCTTTTCTGTCTCTATAAGGCATTTGTCGAGTTCTAATAAAACGGTTTCTGGCATAACACAAGCTATTGTCTCAGTGAGTGCACCTGTGTTTAATATGTGCAGAAATGCTCAAAGCCTCAGTTGTGGCGGCTGCAGAGCGCGGCGCCTTCAGCATAATAGATGTGTGGGAAAAGACTCCTGTAACACATTTTGTGCTGGATGTAACAGGCCCGAAGGTGCACAAGTGCGGTTGAGGAATCATTGTGTTAGCATTGTTCTCGAAAAAACCACCTCTGTTGACATGTCTGCGTCACGAGCAGGAACACAATCAGTGTATTGTCCTGAACCGAAATTAGGACTACGTCAGTGTCCGAAGATTGGGTCTCTGTCCGACCATTGTGGCTGACTAGACCTGCCTCGATGTAA
>JBCAUF010000085.1:7902348-7915234 GCA_038406115.1 Haemulon aurolineatum | reverse complement strand
GGAGGGAGGGAGGGAGGGAGGAGCGGGAGATGAAGGAGAGAAAGAGATATAGCGCTAATGAATCCATATTTCTGAGTTTTTATTGTTGTTGTTTTGGCTGTAGAGCAAGGTTAGGGAGGTGTGCGAGGAGAAGCGAGAAGCGGAGGCTTTGGACGAGGAGGCCAGTTTATGTCCTCCCTTTTTCTTCCCCTCTCTCCTCCCAGCCAGGAGTTGTTAAGAGTGAGGGAGGTCCCAGGTGAGCAGGAGACCGATGGAGGCTGACATCATGACAGGACACTTCATCAAAGCCTGCGGAGGCTGTTTGGATACCTGCCCGGGCTAAGGAAGAACTGTTATAGCTTCTCCTATATACTGCCAGGCAGTGCAGGAACTCTCTCCACTTCACCGGATATCGAGATTGTGATAGGTCATGTAATATGTGTGCGTGCGAGAGACAAAGACAAAGTGCGGCCTTTCACTCTTTTTTTTTTTCCTCTCCTTTTTCTTTTTTTCTCGACTCTGACCAATTGAGGATATCTCGTCGACGCTTAATCTTTTTCCATTACCTGTCACCCCTCTCGCTCGTCGTCTGGGATAATTGATTTGTTACCATGGATATGATATTACTTTTTGTCCTCTCTTACTTTTGGAGTGTGTGTTTTTCTCAAAAGGTTCCCTGCAGTCACAATATGCCCACACACACACATATGGCAATGCTCTTACAGGCTGAATGATTATACAGCAAAGGACCGACTTAGTGGAACTATGAAATGTAAACTTGAGGTGGGAAAGATTTCAAGACTTTTCTTCATGATAAATATACTTAAAGTAACAGATTCATGAAAATGGATATGCATTTTATGGACTAGTGAATAGAAAAAAAAGGATCACCGATTCCCAGAAAAAAGCCAAATATTTGCTGATTCCTGCTCTTTAAATGTGAGAATCTACTACTTTTGTGTCTTTTGTCTCATTTTAAATTGAATATCTTTTTGACTGTTTGAATTTTTCACAATTTTTTGACATTTAAGAGACTAAATGAGTAAGCAGTCAATCAAAAAAAACGAACAAACCCTGTCATGTCTATTTAAAATGAAAATAATGGTGGATGCAGCCCTGCATTACTGAACTTAATGGCTGTAACACAACCCCGTTCTTTACCATAGTCTCTCACATTTTCTTCGAGGCGTCAATGGGTAACACTGAGGTCTCGAGGTTCTATTCTCGGTGAGCGGATTTCTACTTGTCATTCATCCCCGTGTCGAACTTTGCCGCTCCACGCCTATCTCCTCTTTGTCAGATGTCAGTCATGCCTGGCCGGCGGGTGCCACCCCGCTGGGCGGCGTGTAAGCCGAACTCAAATGCCCACAGCTGTTCGCGGCCGTTTCAGCCCGGGAACGACGGAAGGAGAGGAAGGAGGGAGGAGAGCGGAACTCGAGAGTCGACCGGCTTCTCAAAAGTCCCGGCAAACTCTCTCTCCCTCTCTGTCTTCGTCTCGCTCTTTCCAGAATAACCATTAGGGCCCCTGTGGTCGGAGTCCACACAGGCTCACATGACTCAAATCCTCCTCTGCGGGAGCTAACTGTTTGGCACCGACTCGCCCCCGCGGGCCGGTGATGTCACGGGGTCCGGGTGGCTTCCCTGTTGTCATCGGGAACGCCGGACTCCGGGAGCTGATGTCACAAAGCCGGTGTTGTCGTCAGCCCCCCGAGCCGCTGACGGACAGCTTGGTGTGTTTGTGCGGCACAGATGGTCGGGGACGGGGAGAGGAGAAAGGGGGCGGTGGTGGATTGGGGGGTGGAGGAGGGGCGGGGGGCTTGGGTGCCAGCACGGAAGGTGGCAAAGACACGTCTTATCAAGTGGTGCCACATGCGGGCTCTGATGTGCCATTGTGACGGGACGTTTTTCTCCCTTTCATCTAATTTTGTCTCCCATTGTCTATTTTTTCTCTATTGTACCTCTTCGCCTCGCTCTTTTAAGTCATTAATTAATTTCTCTTTGGCCTGTGCCTCTTTTTTTTTTTTTTTTCCCCTCCGCTCACTCTTGCCTGCTCTTTGTCTTCTTCTCTTTGTCTTTCTCTCTCTGGCTCGCTATCTTTCCTCCATCTCTTTCAATTTGCCGTCGTGTTTGTGGCGGTTTATCTGAGCCTCTCATCGGCGCTCTCTTTAGCTCCCTTCCCTGCGACCGTCTCCTCCGTCTTCTAATTGGAATGCTTTTTAATCCCGCTCTTTGTCCTCCTCCTCCCCTCTCTCCTCATGCGTTCTCTCTCCTCCTCTCTCCTTCCCTCCATCCCTCCCGTTAACTCTTTTGTCTGGGATTGTGTCTCTTTCCCCTTTGTGCGCTCTTGACAGGCCTCTTCCTCTCATTGATGGCGATGGCAGGCTCAAGCCCGCTCCATAATGCCGCTGATATTTTTCCCACTGGAGACCCCACTGCTGCCGCCGCCGCCGCACTCCCCTGCATCCGTGAAAAAAAAAAAAACAGAAAAGAGAAAAAGGACAGAGACACCCCTCCTCCTCCTCCCGCCAAATCCATACTTCTCTGTTTCCTCTGGCCCTGCCAAGCTTCTACTGTTCAGCAGGGGAGCAGTTCAACAAGACTGGTTTGTTTTGGAGAGTCACTGGGCCCCGGCCTCATAGAGATTAATGCTTAGACAGACTGGGATGACATTTATGAGGCATGGACTGGAGCAAAAAAGGATGGAAGAAGGAGGGGGAAATAGTCCAGCGTAATGGTGTTGGATCAAATGTGACCCTTCGCCGACATACACACACACACTACCGCTTTCTTTCGAGAGACAGAATGAGGACTGAAGTGTGTCGGCGGCGGCGGCGGCGGCAGGGGAAAGAGGCCACAGCTCGGCGCGAGATGAAGTCACCATCGCAACGAGCAAACCCCTACATTCGCGAAACGGTCAGCCCTGATGGATGGCGACGAACCCCCGAGCCGGCCGAGTGTTAAAGTAACTTAATCAAATAGTTCATTTGTCAGCTATTCGCCCAGGGTAACCATTAATACATGTATCGACATGGCCTTCAGTTGGAAGTGATCACTGCACACACACACACAGTGGTCATGAATGCATCCAATAAATGTCTCCAATTATATCCGCCTTCCGCAGATTGATGAATACTGCTCAATGGCTTGCGAAAAAAAAGGGTGTTTGCTCTGCTCTGCACTCTTACACATGCACAACACATTGCTACCAAAAGGTTCCGGGGGAGAACTTATCAATACCAGGGGCCAAATGAGAATGGATCTGAGAAGAGCTGGAACATGCACACGGCCCCTCTCGCCTTCGCCGGAGCTCCCATCACTCTTCGCAGGCCCCATGTGATCAATGGGGCCGAGACGGCGGAGCCAAGCCGCCATCCATTCTCATTACTGACACCGCCCGTCCCGACCGCCGCCTCCGCTGCTTTCTCGTCGTCGTCCACCAGAGGCTGAGAGAGAGAGAGCAAGAGAGAGAGACAGAGAGAGAGAGGTTGTCAGAAGCGCCGCTGGAGTGGATTTGCAGTAGTGTTGAAGGAGGGCTTTAAGTTGCCATGTTCTTCGCAGTGGAATTAGCGCTCTTACTGTACGGCCTTTGGCTGAACTTAGGCGGAGAGATGAACCTGCGGAGTTGTGTTTGCAAGAGCATCAAACACTTTGTCTCTGTCGCAGTACCGTGCATTCCTTTTCGCTGCACGAAATCGAAGATACGTTGCAACTGTCTGAACACACAGCATGCACAGAACACCTCAAATTTACCTCATCTTTCTCATATCAGTCCAAAAAGAGGTCTTCACACTGTGTCTGCAGCGCTGTTTACATTGCAAGGAGCGCCGGCTAACTGGAGCGAGCATGAAGGACGGGGCATGCATTTCTCATCCAAAGCATGCACGGAGCATGAATGGCACGACTTCAGTGGCCTTTTGTGCTTCCCCACCGAAGCCCCGTGGAGCTCAGATTATCATCAGCCCCTCTGCAACAAACATTCCTTCTTCCTCTTTGAAGTTGTCTGAAGTAAGCGGACTCCCGCTGATTAAATTCAGTTTTTTTTTTTTCCAGAGATTTCATGAAGTCATCTGTGTCACATAGTGAGTAATTGCTTGCGATGCAGACACGCACACGCATGCATAGGCCCGTTTGTGTACACGCACAAACGTACATTCACAACACAATAGGCCTGTATGTGCACCGTAGCTGCAGATGTTCAGAATCAGACAAGACACAAGCGTTGGCTGACACATGTACACACGCGCTCCACGGCTGCGTGGCCTGTTCTGTTGATTCTCAGTCGCGTCCGTAAGAGAACACGCCAGTGCACACGATACATCTTGTCATCTCTTAATTCAATTATCGTGGAATCCTAAATAGCCACGCTTTGCTTGTCTTGGTTGAGTTTCATATTCATCACAATTATGTCATCTGCGATTCCCGACTCGGCTTTCTACAAACAGTCCTTTTGTGAGTTGGAAGCCGTCGGGTGCGGGAGGGATCAGGGTAATTAGATTGAAAGGGTAAATTATTTTTCTGCAAACACATCAGAGCGCCGTTGTCATGTAAGAAGCTAATTGTTTTGGGGGCAAGAGACGTGCTCCCCGGGAACAAGAAGCCTTTTGTTTTACCGTGTTGTCTTGTGCAGTCAAACACGGCGCTGTTTAAACAGCCACAGACATTTGATTTGAGTTTAAAAGTGCTAGCATGACATATGGCATGATCCTCAGGGCTTTGTGGGTAATTCAGACATGCCAGAGGCTATGGGAATTGCCAATCGGGAATGTTCAACACTGACACATCTTTCCTCTTCAGAACTTTTTCTCTAGTTAGGGTAGAACACTCTTGCGCAGCAGACATATATATATATGTGTTCGAGTGACCTTTAAAGCGCCACTTGTGAGGTGATTCATATTTTATCCGCGTTGCACCTGTGAATAAGGCCAATATCATTACTCACCCAGGAGAGAAAGGGAAGTAATGAAATCGCGCATCTGGACCGTTCCTGCAAAACAAAGCGCCGATTCCCGCTGCACGTACATAACATCACATTGTGTTGTCATGTAAATATTTTCAAGCAATCCGACAGTATTCCCGTTTCATTAATCCCGAGTGAATTGTTACGGCTGAGAACCGGCCACAGAGGCGGCAACGAGCATGAAAGGTGATATCGATTTTGATGAATGCCAAATGCGCGCCGCTGGAAATGGGGAGCAATTTCACAAGAGCCGAGGGCCGCATTAAAAGCGCCGCCGCGTCTCCGGTTTCAACCAGTGTTCGTTCGGGGGAAGTGCCGCGTTCGATTCATTTGTCCCGGCGTGTCGTTTCCACAGACAGGGGCAGGTTACGGATGGCTGTGGCGGCGGAGCAGCCCTCCATCACGGCTGACTGGTGTGACAGTAATGCAGACTGTAGCTGCTAATGGGACCGCCGGGACTTTCCGCCGCGCGCGACATCAATCAGGGTCCTCAGCACGCTCACTCAAATGGCCCTCCTCACTCACTCAACACATAGCAGATGTCCCAGTCTGATCCACCAGCACACGGCATAAATAATGCCAAATGCATGCTAATGATGTTGTTCTGTTGCTTTGACAAAACAAATCCCCAAATGGCTACAAATGGTTGCAAGGTGTTGGGCGTGGTCTTGCATCTTGTTTGGCGCTGTTTTATAAGAATTTGGTGTTTCATCTCCAATTTTTGGTTTTTGTCAACTAAAAATAAAAGTCTACTAGACAACTTGACAACTTGTGATATTAGTGAGGCTGGATTCGATAACAGATTGTTTTTATTGTAACAAGTTCAGAACACTGATGTTTGTTTTTACATTAACTGTAATTATAAAGACTTGATGACACTTTAAACGCAACCATTAACTGCACCGTCCTTGGTGGGCGTCCGATCATAGACCTTTTTCACCTTTGTTTAGAGTAAGAGCGTTACAGAGGTTTGCCCATGAAAAGCTTTCAATACGAAGAAATACCAGTGACTGTATTAAGAGTTACTTAAAGGTTCCCTGTCGGGTTTTCTTTATAAACAAAATTTCGGTTTAGATTTGCTTATTACTCGCCAAAGTGTGTTGTGTTTATGCCTGAGATCAAAAAAACAAATTCAATGCATTTTGCAAAGCTGATTTTCTCCAAAAACTGGGAAATCTGCATTTCTGTCTTTGTCGGCACCATGCTTAGCTGAATTTCATGGCGCATTACCTCCACCTGTAGGTCAGTGGAACAGAATGAACCTATGACCAAAAACTCCATAAGATACCTTTAACAGCACTGTGCTTTATTGCAGCTCTCGCCGCAAAAAGGCCATGCAAATCATGTTTCTGATTGTCGATGTCCATTGATGGGTCGGCGGCAACCAGGCGAACACTGAGCACTCTGCCAGCTATTTCCAATAGCACATGGTAAAGAACAAACAAAGACATCCGAGGCTCATCACGCACTCCGCCGTGGCTCACCTTACTGCATTGTTCCACCAAAGGACGGGGGCCACTCTGGTGGTCCCAGCGGTCCCCGCGAGCACAAAAATGACTCACCTTCACAAAAGGAGGCCACAAGTTCTTCAGAGATAGTCGAGATGTCACTTTATTCTTTCCCCTTTCACCGTGTCCCTCTGGCCAGGTGCTGAATCGACACACCAGTGTCTGTCGGAGCGGCGCATCGATCCCTCCCCCCAGTCAGCATGTCCTCAGGGGGGGGTGGGAGGAGAGAGGGGAAGAGAGCGATATGCTTAGAGCAGCACGGCCCCTCTTGTACTAAAAATGCTGAGACAGAGAGGAGATGCGCTGATCTGTGTAAGATACACTCCTGAACACTGCATGATTGACGCGATAGACTGTAACCTTTTGGCGAAGTTTCAAGGTGTCGGGTACATCAGCGTGAACAGCTTTCGATCCTGTCGCGGCTCTTGTTGCAGTTGTAGCCCGCGCGCGGAGGGCACGGCAGCGTTTATTCCGACAGCACAAACACCTGCGTTCCTGTTGCCCTTTTTTTACGCTCTCAAGGATTCTGGTGGTTTATTTTAAGGCTACCTGTGCTCTACGGCGAATCGCAGCTCATTTCCCCGTGTGCACACACTGTTCCGTCACCTCAACCCCTCGAGAAAAAGAGGTCTTTTGTCTCAGCGTACCTGCTCATTTCCTCCATATCCACGCCGACACTGGATTAAAGGTCCACGATTTCCCCCGCTGCCGTCATTCCCACCCCCCACCCCCCTTCACCCAGACAAGGGAGGGCTTTTTGTAGATGGTCCCCTCCCCCCTGTAGGCTGTAATCACCCTGAGAATGGGGTAATTAGGGCCACTGTAGGGTAATTACCAGAGCTTGAGTTGTTTAATTACGGCCTTCTCTGGAGCTGTCTGATGCCAGTGACAGTGGAGGCTCCACTCACTGATGGAGTGATTTCATCCTCTTGACTGCAGCAGCAGCAGCAGCAGCGCGAGGGACAGCGACAGAGGAGACACGGCGATAGAACGAGTGGGTGTGAGTGGGAGGGATCGCAGGAGGTAAATTGAGAGGGAGAGTGAGAGGTGTGAGCAAAAAGCAAGAGATCGGGGGGGTTGGTGGCTGATAAATGTACATGTCGACAACAGTGAGGGGAGGCACTGGATAACAAAGCAAGGCAGAGTTCATTTGTGAACAAAAGTGTAGCATTGTATGATATATTTCACCCGGGGTGTTTTCTGTTGGTATTTGTTCCTATTTTTTTTATTGTTCCTGGCGTGATTTATTAAGCCCCCGCGTGGCTGTGCGACATCATTAGAAAAGAGCAGAGCAGCTGAGATGGTGCACGGATTACTTCCATAGAGCACTGAAATGATTGATGAGTCAAATTACAGGAAAAAAAAACTCAAATCAGCAACAATTTTAATAATTCAAAAGCTGGTTTTAGCTTCTCAAATGTGAGCATTTTTCACAATGAAAAATTAATATTTTTGTTTTACTTTACACTGGCAAATCAAGCAAATTGAAGATGTCGCCTTGGGTTCTGACCGGGTTTAACAGGTGTTTTTCACTTTCACTGGGTATTTTCTGACATTTTTATTGTAAATCCATCGTATCAATCAGAAAGATGGATTTGACAGTTAAATCAATGATGACAAACAGTCATTAGTTCCAGCCATACATCCATGTATGCAGTGACATATCTGAGGAAAGCCAATAGATTTTAGCAGCTTTGACGTTTAGCGTTTAGAAATGACTTGCTCTGTGAACTGAGTGGGTTGCCTCACTTTGGAGTCAATTTTGGAAAATACCTCTTTTAATATATATA
Organism: Haemulon aurolineatum; assembly: GCA_038406115.1. Taxonomy (NCBI): domain Eukaryota; kingdom Metazoa; phylum Chordata; class Actinopteri; order Lutjaniformes; family Haemulidae; genus Haemulon; species Haemulon aurolineatum. The sequence goes on along the minus strand of JBCAUF010000085.1, from coordinate 7,907,000 downwards.
GCTTTTTGATGTGTTTTTCAAGAAATGTAGCTTTATTTGATCTCGTGCTGCTAAATGTTCGAAGTATAGCTCCTGTAATTCATTAAGGTGGCCATTCGGGGGCAACATGGCAAACAGGTGTCCCACTGGCAGCGCAACAGGTTGCTCTTTAAAGAATCACACATGATCATGACTGAGGAAGCGCGGACCTGCGTTTCTTGTCTTCCAATGGGCCGTGACTCCCGTGGACGGCCATCTTGGACTCCCAACAGTAAAGGACCTGTGGCCTGAAGATTTGTGGGGCAAAGGGCAACAGGCCATTCCCTAAACCAGGGGGAAAGGAATTCACCCAGGCAGCCTCACATTCCCCCAACAGGAAAGACGACTCTGTCTACACACCGTCTCAGACCAGTCCCAAAAATAGTGCGTGGTCAGACGTTTTCCCGCCACTTACAGCCCATAATTCTTAAAATTCTAACCAGACTTTGACTAATACACATAATTAAAACCTTATCCTAATATTTTGACCACAAATACACGGTCGCCAAACAGAAAGCTGCGTAACAGTTTTTGTTTGAACTGGCCTCGACGGTCGGAATTCAGTTCAGACTCGCCCAACATTTCAGCCCAGCGTGGTCAGCTATTGAAATGGTCTGCTGGACATATTTGCATGCGTGTTTACCAAACATCAACCGCTCCAGATTTCTGATCCTCATGACTGGTGATTGAGGGCCTCTTTGATGGTGCGAAGACCGGTTAACTCTTTGTTCGGATTCCAACGAGTTGCATATGCGCCGTGTTTGTATTTCCACTGACTGTATCCCGAGACCCCCGTAAGTCAAAACACCAGATGAAGACGTAAGGACAGAAAACATTTGCTGACAGATGTGCCGATTGACAGTGACCCCTTGACCCCTTGAACCTCCCCCTCCCGTACCACCAGTTTTAGTAGCATTGACCCCCTTTTTTTTGGGAGGACCCAGAGGTATTTTTGTGTTGGTTGCAGGAAGCGTTCATCGGAGCGGCCGCTTCAGCTCGAGTGATCCCAGCCCCCTTGGCAGCAGGTTGTAACTCTCCTCGTTTCTGAGGGTTGAATGACAGACATGTGTTTCATATACCGGCCTTCAAACAGATGAGTTACAGTTATTGTGAGCGCCGCAGATGTGACATGCTATCATTCTTTCGGATATTTGGCACGCCGCTCGACAGATGTTGCAGCATGACAGTCGAAGTCCGCTGGGCAGAGGACGGTGACGGATGAACCGGCCGGTTTTGACGGCTGACGAACCGCAGCAGCGCGAGGGATCACCTCCCGCTAGAAGACAAGGATGACTGATCGTGGCACCTTATGGTAAAACTCACAAGACCTTAAACCCGTGACCCGCTCAGTAGCTCACTGAGCTTTTATTTGTTTTCAGTAAGTGTATATTAACACTCTGTGAATGTCAGTCAGGTGGAACCGTCGGTCATATGAGTGTAAAAAGAGGAGACACCAAAGGCTCGCTGGGAAGCGCTATTTCCAGACGGCCTCGCCCTCCTTGGCGGTTACGATGCGGGGTCGAATGGATACCCTCAAACATCTCTGACACTCTGCACTCACTATCTCTGTCACCAAGTCTGCTAATGTTTCTTCTAGGATGCAGAGACGTTACAATTTGGCCCAGGTACACTCAAGAGTCATTTTTAGATTTTGTTCACACAGTGTTCAGGTTTAGTTCAGAGTGAGGATGCAGCAGCTTGGTAGACAACATTTTTGTCTGCGTCCGACAAGCACTTCCTCAAGAGGGCCCACCCATGTGTGTTGGATTATCTCTGGTGCGTTTTCCATGTGTGGCTTCCCTTCATAAATTAATGAAGATGCAGGAATTCGTTGAATTTGATTAATTTCCTTTGCTGTGTAAAGGCATCGCAATCACAAGTCAAAAAGCCGTTTGTTTGCTGTTACTTTGCTTTGATTGGCTGCAGATTGATTGCTCAACATATAATTAGTTGCTTCCAGCATAATTACTCTTTCGGTGTCGAAGTTCCCATACAGAAATAACTCTACTCTATTTAGAACGCATCTCTTTTGCCAACATGATCGCTGCTTACGTATGGTCACCTGGCAGATTTCTCCCAGGTTCAATAACGCCTTGCTGTCTCACGGGATTTATTTTTGAACAAACCACGTCGCTTTTGAAAGGATTTCAAAGCATTTGAAAGAAGAAGGGGAACTTCATATCAGTGACCTTCCTCAGTTCCAGCTACATCTCCTGCATCCGCCTGTGAGTCTTCTCTCCAATTAGTGAGAGAAAAACAACCTAACTCGGAGAACTGAGACAAATTCAATCGTCGAGTGAAAAAAAGCAGCCTCCCGTGTTTGATCTCTGCAGGCACCGGTGTAAAGAAACCTTCGCTGAAATGTGTTATCTTTAGAATAGACTGCAGCCTCACCTCCTCCACCTCAGTGACCTTGTCATTCGGGCTCTCCGGCTTATCAGAGGGAGGGAATGATGTCAGCACTCATCCCTTTTCACCATAACAAGGGGGTGAAACCAGACTCTCCTGCAGCCAGTCGGTTAGAAATAATTAAAGTGGAGGCTCAGTGATTTAACAGGAGACCACAGATCGATAACAGCCTGTAGTGCGAAGACCGAAAACGCTGGGTAGGTTTTTGCGGAAAATAAAAATAAAATAAAAAGCCCTCTCTCCGCGGATTCTGATGTGTTTCCAGCGTCACATGAGGGTCGGTGTAATGCGGTCTGCTGCCAAAGTCTGGTTTTTAATTGGCTCCCTTGTGTTGATCATTGGACTGTTCTCTCCTGGACTCCTGAAGCAGCAGTACAGTGCTACTGCCTTGCTGCCTATTAGAACTGACATTTTAGCATCCATCACTTAATGTCTCCAATATCTCATCCCCCCCCCCGTCTCAGGGAGAACTCGGGAGACGTGTCCGGCTGCTCCACTTTCTCTCGTTATATCTGCTCCGACGTCCTTTTGTTTGGGCTGCGTGGACGTATATGCAGAATAGCATTAACCCCGTCCTCCAGTGTCTGTCAATCAACACAGCGCCTGTCCTTTGTGCGTCACGTCACTTTTTGCCGAGCGCCTTTAGCGGAGATGAAAAAGCCATCTGACCCCTTTTAAAGTGGAGCTCCGCTTGCAGCCCTGTGATCGCTCTACCATTTGCGCCCTTCCCCATGGTTCGGGTTTGCCCCCACATTTCACGGCTTCAGACACTCTCACTGAGATCAAACTCCCGAAGTGGCGACCCCTCGCTGGGACTCCCTCTGAAAGTGCTAATGACCCTGTTTGTCTGAGGAGAAACCAGCTCTTCTCCTCTTGTGTCTACCACCCCTGCCCGCCCCCCCTCCCTGCAGCTCTGTTCTTGCTTTATAGTGATTACTTTGCCACTTGTGCCCCACTTGTACGACCTTAACTGCCTTGAGGGCGGAGGACGGTTGAACTTTCACTGTAGGTCAGTGTCTTTGGTGGGAAAATAGTGCTGCCCTTGTTTTGTGGGGGAGCAGGCAGGGAAAACACCTGCCGACTTGCCGATGACACAGGTGCTGACATGTCGGTAAGCACGTCACATAGTGTAGATTTCTATATTAATACTTGTTAGGCTCGCGGCTTTGGCTTCAGAAACTTTTTACTGTGTCAGTTTGATAAACCCGCAAGGACGAAAAAACTGTCAGTAGGAGAACTATTAAATGTTAACGTCGGGGCGGGCTGCATGTTCACAGCCTGAAAATAAATCAAAGATTCTGTGTAAATCCATCCTAAATCACAACATGACAAAGGACCAGCTGTATCATTTCCATCTGGCCGTGTTTCAATAACACAAACTATGTAAGGAATCTGATATGAGATCTGTGGCTGTGTATCCGGTGTTTTGCAGTGATGCGTCTTTCCTCTATGTCAGCGGTTAGGATCGCAGAGAGATCATCTGAACTCTGATGATGCTTTCCTGGGCTCAGACCAACTCTATATTATCCATGAGACTTGAATTTGCCGCCCCCCACCCCACCGACCCCCTCAGCTCGAGGCCTCACATTACCATGAGCCCACAAAGTAATTTGTAGACAGATAATTTCAATGACCTCTGACAGCAACTACACATTGTTGGCTGTTGTCCTTGTTTGGCAGAATTACTCTCGGGGTTCAGCTCGTTGCTAGTTTCGGGGAAGCTGGCAAGACTGTCTGTGGTAGCCCAATTAGTGGTTTTGGCTGACGCGGCAAGGGGATCAGTGTTAGTTAGTAGAGCACAATAATGTGCTTCATGTTTCAACATCTACAAAGATAAAAGATAACGGCTGAAAGATGAGGACACGTTTTAAGATGTAATTTATGCTTATTTTCATTGTCCTTTATTGTACAGTTTGTTCAGCAGGCTCAGCGCGGCTCGATGCCATGAAAATATCCTGTTCTAATAGCAGAAACGGAGACGCCGGATTCAACTGAGAACTCAGCCTGAGTTCACGCATCAATCACTCGTGCAGATGCTGTTTATTTTCTTTGATGCTGGGTTTTTGTCTGTGGACTTCTCACCCTTTTAAGAAACACGTGTGGTACCTTAGCAACTCCAGCCCAGAAATTAAGCTGTGAAGGGCGGTAATGATGTGATAAACTATCCAACCATGATCATTATTATTCCCGGTTTCTGTTATTGGAGAGAACATGCAGTGCTCCCT
>JBCAUF010000085.1:7885559-7897683 GCA_038406115.1 Haemulon aurolineatum | reverse complement strand
TCAGACTGATATTGCTGCCAAGTTACTTTCTTGTCTCCAGGAGCCTATAGCTACTCACTTGGCGTAAATGCAGACCGAGTAAAATTGCTTGTGAAAGCTGTTCATTTGCATTGATGGGCTGTGAACTTCCTCTCACCCTGGGACCGGAGAGCTAAAGAATGTAGCTCCCATTCACTTCAAATAGAGGCACTGACTTAAGGTGAAAATCCCTCTAATATGGAAAAGAATATATACTGACACCTGTCATGTCCTGTAACACTGAGCACTGAGCAGCCAAAGAAAACGAAACGTGCGTATTCACAGAGGCTGCCTCACAAATAACGGTGTTGACTTGCAATTGCTCTTCAGGCTCTTCAGTTTCTGTGTGCGCACCAAGACATATGCACACGATTAGTTTCACTTTTTTGACCGTGAATGTGTGCGCACATAGGTGTGCACTCATGCAAGTGTATAATCCAGAGACATCAGTGGTCAAACCCCAGTGGTCTCCTGGGATTTGCAAGGTATCATGTTCTGGTTTTGTGATCCGGTGTAAGACGCTGACTGACCCACTAAGACAGCAGAAAAATCAAAACCAGCTGGGAGACGTCACTCACTGTTTACTGATATTTATCTATGCCCCCGCACTGATTACACGAGCGCTATCAAAGAATCGTGAGCTGGTGATGGAGAGCGAGTCAGTGAGAGACAAGGACCCGACGGGAGAGACTTGGTGAAATAAACGGTGAGGGGAAAAAGAAATAGAGGAGCAGAGAGTTCAGGAGAAGTATCATGAGAGATGATTGAGGTGATACAGTCGGTTCATCCAAATTTCCCATGTAGTTTTTGCTTCATCTGCTGATATTCTGAGATATATGCCACTGAGACTCCTGCCACAACCCAAATACAATGGAGGTCAATGGAGGTATTTTGTTTGTGGTGTTCAGAAATGTAAGTTCCTCCAATGAAAACTGTTGACAGTGTGGTTTGTGGACCGTCCAGAATAACCAGGATATTTTTACTGGAAGGACACGTCGCTATTAAAATTCAAATGTGTTATTTTCCACCACTACAAACACCACAAACAACATTCCTTTCACCTCCATTGCAAAGACTCTTCAAGTCTCAGCAGAGAAAACCAAAGATATCTCTTTTGTACGCAACAAAAAGTAGAGGCAGCACACCTAACCTTCGGAAAATATAATCAGGGATCTTTTATTAGCATGAGTAATGGGTTTTGCTCTGTGCTTCATCAGGCTCATGAAAATGTGCAGTGGGCCAAAGGCTTAAATATTGAAGGGTTCATTTACAAAAATAGATAAATGCCACTCTTAAAATGAATAAACCAACACCATTTTGACTGATATTCCCTTGAGTGCACAATGAAAATACATGATATATGAAAACTAAAAGGTTTGGAGATATCTTATCCGAACAAACTAACACCAGTTTGATTGATGTTCTCCAGAGTGCACCCCCCCCCCATGATTTAAGAACACAAATAAAAATGGAGATACCTATTCGTGCAAATGAACGCTGTCACATGCAGGTGTGCAAAATCAGCTTGATCATCTCAGACACAATATCAATAGTTGCACATGTTATGATAAATAATATAAGATCACACAGAACAATACACACTACAAAAAAAAAAATTAAAAACAGTAATCGTAAATATGTAAAAAACATAGTCTTTTTGCTATTTGGGTGAATTGACCCTTTAATAATTCAGTTATCACATCTACTGTTGCTCCAGGATACAGTTGGGAAGCAACAAGGAGCTGATTGCATGCTGCGACGGCTTCTCCACACAATCCCCTCATCCTCACCTCCCCATCAGATCATAGGCACCGAGGTCAAGGGGTCCCAGATCAGAACCCCCCCCCCGCCCCCACTTCCCTGTCCTGTCCAGACCTCAGCATTATCAGCTCTGTCAGATTCTCAGACAGCGGAGGTCTGGGACCCTCTTCCTGACCTGCCCATCAGGTCCCAGAGGAATTCCACTAATGAGGCACTATGGGGAACAGATGCAGCGAGGGCAGCCCGGGCAAAAACAACCTGCCACAGCCACTTAATGATCACACTCACGGTTATGTCACAGAGGCTTTCAGGACGGCTTGTTTGCGTGTGTTTGTATATATCTGCGATAGAGTAATTATATCTGTTTATATGGATCTTAATACCATGTGTGCGACCAAATCTACAAACAGTATTTACTCATCCGCGATGCGAGTTGTTATTCTCTTTGATGACTCATTCGGCTCATTTATTTTTCTCCCCTCTTTCATACGTCACATACTCGGCGTTGAAGTCAGCCTCGTGTCATGCCTCGTCGACATGTGGGGGAGCGGCGAGGAGTCTGCTGAGGGCACGGCCGCGCCACCGCCTCTCGTTCCTGCACATGCACAGGCAGGAGAGATGCCCTCAGCATCTGGTATGTAATTTCAGGAAGGGCCGTGCCCTCCAGAACACTCAATCCATCCCTTTTTCCGACGAGATGAAGCGGTTTATTGTTACAGTACGGAAGGAATCTCAGATCCGATGTGTCCACACGCACGGGAATAATGCCCCGAACATGACTCGGATCACGCATGGCCGCCGCTCAATCCCCGCACACATGCGCGCCGCCTGCCCTTGGGAAAAGGGCTCGCTCTCGACCCTCCCAAGGTTTCAGGCCTCGACTTCAATCACCGCTGTAAATGTTAGGACATGTTTGTGTTTGTGCAATTGCCTGGTGTGTACTCCAATGCCCCGCGTTGTTTGCATCAATTGTGGTCGGACGGGATTAAAGGGCCAGTTCATAAAAACACGAGGAGGCTGCCAAGAGCAAACAAGAGGAGTGGAATCTGTGCCAAGCACTCACAGACTGAAAGGAGTCTTTTGAGGAGTGAAACTCTTATGTGATTAACATAGTTTAACTTTATTCCTGTCTTCCTGGTCAGTCTACTTCTTGATCAGTATTTATCGTAATAAAATACGACGGCACTGATAGCAAATGTGTTTTCTTATTTTAATCGGATCACTGTGCATGAAGGGAATGTGGACAAGGGGAGGAGTTGGTTTTATAATGGGAAGGAGGCGGTATATCTGCTCCAGATGTGTGTTGACACACTGTCAAGTTGTTTGATCAGGTACCGTGAGGCCCGGCCTCCCTCTCTGTCTGTCTCTTTTTGTCTCACGCTCTCACTTGTCCTCTCGCTCCTTCTCACTTTCCTCTCATGCCACCTCTTCCTGTTTCACCCTCCGTCCTTCCGTCTTCTCCCACTGAGAGACTTTGCATGTCCACCCTATAAACCCTTTTTTTTTTTCTTCTGCCTGTCCAAAAGCGAAAGATGATCCAGACAATGGAAATGAGCACATACCAGCTGTTGGTAGCGATCAGCTCACGCTTACCTCAGTCCCAGATCGGACCACAGATTAAATACAAAACAGAGACCCATGCTTACTGCATCTGGATGCTGATTCCTTTCCATGAGATTCCGAATTGCTTTTGGCACAGCATCAGCAGAGGCCCCTCTTTCATGTACATATTGAGATTTATGAAGTTCCAGCACATGATAAAAGTTGATTTATAGACTTCAGCAGGTACAGATCGTGAGATACAGATCACTTCAGGAATATCATAAAGATTTGGTCTTTTAATTGTCTTTCTTCACTTTCCCTATTTCTATTTTTAATTGGATGGTGCTGCAATATATACAGTATTATGTGAACTGAGGGAAATACATTGGCTTTTCACAACATTTTTCTTAGTAAAGCACCCAAATATGCTGGAAAAACGTAATAGCTTTCTAATACAGTATGTATCAGGTTTAAATTGACTCTCTATTTCCACAACTTATCTGTTTCTCCCTTAACAGCACAGTTTATGTGTCTAGACACATTTATAATGGTTTGCAGTACCTTCCATTTACAACTAGCATTAGCACTTTCCTGGCAGGAAACGAGAGTTGAAATGCCAATTCAACAGTGTGGCACAATGAAACATTTCCAAAACAACTGGGCCCACCCAAATCCAAACAGTTTAACAATGTGAAAATAAGAATGTAACACAGAAGGTGCTCCGTAGGTCCAGCGTTGCTAAGTGCTAAAGGTCTTTAAATGTCTCGTGGGGAAGGGGGGCATGAGCACACTGAGAGTGAGGAGTGAGCCTTTGCTTATAGGAACTCGATAAGACAAATTTTGTGATTGTGGTTTAACTTGCACAAACATGACAGGTTCCCCCCGATTAACCTTGTGCGAAATCCGTGGCCGTCGCGTGAATGAGACCTCGGTGACTGACAACCTTCTCGAGCTGCCCGGTCAGCACAATTGAATTGGGACTTGGCAAGTCCTTACAGATTTTTAACAGCCCTGTAATCATATCGATTGGCCTCCGGGTCTGAGGGTCTACATTGATTAAGTCATAAATAAGAGGCATGGCTTCGTGCGAGGGATTATACAACAAACAGCGACTGAATGTGAGCGTTTGAAGTGGGGCAGGTGAAAGCACCATGAACTTTGTGGAAGATTGACCCGAGGGCTGAAGTTGACCGACTTCGAAACTATAATCTCTGTACCGAGGTGCTGTTGGGGTCGGCTTCCTGATTGAATAATCGAAGATGCACCGGGAGGAAATGAGGGAATCAGTTTCAAGGGATTGGGTTATCTAAGTAGAAAATTACACTATTGATTTTCATTAAAGCGCCCGGCCGCTTGTGAAAGTGAATTCATTAAGAGGAATTCTTTAGGTCAGTCTGTCTGCACTTTGTTCTCTCCTCACACTGTCTTTTTCTCATGTTTTATGCTTTGGCAAGAAGGTGTGGAAGTAAATGACTGCCGTAAATCTAGCCACAAATGGTGTCATTTCAAAAACGTGATTTCGGTTCAGTTGCATGTAAAATTTCTAATTATCATGGCCTTTCTTTGCCGCCATAGTCGGTGCCCATCAAGTGCTCCCCAATCAAATCGCACAGGTGAATGCAGTGTGCTCCTCTCAAAGAAACAAACAGTACAGAAGGCATTACAGAACCCGTCTTTGTCAAACTCTCCTGTCTGACGACGTTATCAGGCTGCCTGCTTCGGTTTCTAATCTTCAAAGCCTTGACTTGCATTCCTTTGTGTTTTTTGAGAATATTTTGTGTCTGCGAATGTTCCCACCTCTGCGTCCGGTTTCATGTTTCCGTCCATTATGAAACCTCCCTCGTAGCCGAGCGTGAGTGACGGGACAGGGCTAATGCAAGGCTGCTCGTACTGGAACTCCGGCGGAGGAGCCAGATCAAATCTCACCGTGTCATAGACGGCACACATTGGAGTCTTGAAATGTCTTCATTGTACGATTGGACATATTATTATCAAAGACATGCTCATAAGATAAAGAGCTATTACAAAACACAATGTGCCCTCTGTGTTTTCGCCTGCCTGGAAAGCTCTCCTTTAAAGCCAATATCAGTTTCACAGCAGGTTCGCTTTGCGTGGTTTTCATCCAGCGCTAGAGGACAGTTTCAGCTGGAGGTTATGACGAGATTTTTGGTGAAATTGATATTTCAGCAACCAAGATGTCATCCTGTATACAATTTTTTTTTGGAAAGAGGAATAAAAAAAGGCTTTTATGTACTTTACCTCTTAACCCCTGTGACCTTTTTGCAAAGTGTTTTCCTCACAGGACTTCAAATCCCAATAACTGAACCTAAGCCAAACTGATAGGCCTCTTAAGCGGAATGATGAAACGGCACCTTCTGACCTATGGGATTGTTCAAGCCGCTCTCTGTTTTACCAGTGCAGCGGGGTGTAAGTCATAATGTCAGGTTCCCTAAGCCGGGTGGGGGGGGTGGGTGTCCACGCATCTTCCGCTCCACACGCACCGTCCCCCTCTCAAACCCGTTGACCTCTGCACTAATACAGGTAACACCGTGGTAATACCGGTATTGGGGCAGCTTTGCTTGTAGGTATTGAGAGGGAGAAGCAAGGCAAACAGAAACGCGCTCGGCCGGGGCACGGGAATCAATGGCTAGGTGGACAGAAGGCCAATGCAATCAGGGAGCCGAATGAAGCAGACTCGGAGCCTGCTGAGCCAGCACCAACGCTCAGAGAGAAAGAGAGAGAGAGAGAGAGAGTCATTTGGAACTGGGTGCCTTCTACTTGTCCTCTGGGCGGCAAACGCTCTCGTGCAAACACAACAAGGCTACAAGCATTACAAGCGGCACTACAAGCACTACATTTTCTCCCACAGTTAATCTCTCCCATGCACATACACCCTAATGCAATAGGACACTCTCTTTTTCTTTAACAGCACTCAAGCCATTGCCTGGCTGTATTCATTAATAACAGCCCCTGAGACAGAGATGGATGAATTCCATTTTGATTTCAATGCAGTTTTATTTGAGAGGGAAAATGGCTGCAGCAGGAAAGGAATTGCATTTTTTTTCATAAACCCATGTGTTCATAGAACTGCTGCTAAAGGAGAAAAACACAGAGGTATTTGCAGGTTGAGGTCACTTGGACCGTTGTGCCTTGTCGTCATTTCTGCCCCAGCCGCCACCCCCCCTCCAGGCTTGTGTGCGTACGTGCGTGTTTGTTTGCGCGCCGGCCCCGCGCACGTCTTCGCCGAGCCGTGCATGTTTATGTGTTTGCCTGCGCCGAGCGTTCTGCGGAGGCTTGTTAAAAAGTGGTGACAGAGCTCTGCTGGATTTCCAGGTTCACTTGTAAACATCAGCGCGGCGACGCTCCGCAGCTGCGCCTCCCCGCCTCGACGCGAAAACAACGTTTCAATATGGGAAATCTCAACATGGGCGCCTGACAGGGAGATTTGTTTCATATAAGGCCCCCCCCAACTCCGACACTTTGATTTTCTCTGGGAGCTTTCGCGAAAGGGTGGTCCAGTCAGATGCAGTGAGGTCACTTCTTTCATTCAATTCCAATGAAAGCATGGGTGGTGTGGTTATTGTAGACCACAGACAGTAGTAGTTGCTGTAAAATCAGTCAAAGACTAAACAGGTCTTTGCTGTAGAACAGGCAAAATGGCCAACACGGGCTCCGCTGGTTGGAATAACACACAACTGTTTTCTTTGTCAGATCTCTACCGGCCGGCCAACGCGCTGGCATGCTGTTTTCCTGTTAAATCCCGGCTGAGGTCTCTGTCCTCTGGCTCCATTGTATACTCAGCCTCATCTGTGAGCGCGGCGGGAGTTTTTCATAAGCCGTGTGTACACTGCAGAGACTCTGTGCGCGCGCGCGAGTACGTGACCTTAAAAAATTTGCATGCGCAGGGAGATTTCTATATGCGTGCGCTTTGCAGGGCCAAAGCCTGACCCCGCGCAGGAAGGGCCATTGTTGTTCTGACATTTGCTCTGCGGAAATTTGAATTTATGAGAAAAAGTTTCAAGTGAGATAACCTATAGGGATAGACAGAATCGGGCTCTTATTTTAGCCTGAATGGCATTTCCCTCACACTTGACACTTTGACACAAAGAAGTCCGAGGTCAGCTGCTGAATCTCTCTTCATTCAGCTTTTAATGCTGTTTGCGATCCTGTCACATCGTTGTTTCACCTAGCAGGATATTGCAAAAAGCACTGAATCAATTAATTGATGAGGTTTTATTGGTATTTCTCCATATTCTTAGGCTCTGTTGCAGTGTCAATAGATAATTTGTACGTTGAGTGGTCAATCTTGGAAGTGGTCAATCTTGGAAACTTGTCAAAGGCCTTTTACAAACATGTCATATTCAAATCAGCCGTCTGCTAACCCTATGCTCAGTGCCAGTGGATTTACCATTAAGTATATTTTCTTGAGCTGCTACATTACTAATGAGTAATAATGAATAGTCTCAGTAGGGGTTTTAGTAACAGACACTTAAAGTGTTTTAGCTGACTTGGACTGGCTGTGTGTGTGCTTGTGAGAGAGATCGAGCCTATGTGTGCATGCAGGGTTAGATGACCGACTGGGCAATGGGAAAGCACATTGTGGTAACTTCACTCAGGTCAAACTCTCTCTGGGGACTGGAAGTGGAAAGTGAATGCTGCCAGTTTGGACATCGGGCTATGACAACTGCTCTCAGCAGCATCTCATCTGACAGACCTATTAGCACTGACGCCAGCACGCACGCACAGGAACAGCAGACAGATACACGCGAGTATAAACATAGAGTGCAGTCAGGGGGGAGCCACGCTTATAGGCAAAAACTGTGACATCTGTCCTCTTTGCACAGCTCTTGCAGACAGACACACGCACAGCAGGCATGCAAGCACACACATCACCAGTGGGCAGTGAAGGGCACATTTCAAATGGTGCCTCCTTAAACACATCACAAACCTCCGACCACAGGGTGAGAGACGTTTGTGTTTCATTTCCGCCCGTGTCCCATTCGCCAACGGCCGCGTCCTCTCCGCAAAGAGGAAATTGAAACATCAAACCCCAGCGATTATCCAAAATATAATTATTTTCAATTGCACAACATCGAGTCACTGTTGCTTGAAGCGTAATTGGTTTAATGAAGACAGCATAAATTAAGAAATATCTGGTTACACTATCCAAAGTACAGTAGCTGGCAACTTACAGGGCGGTTAGCTGGAATCGCCCGTGGCACTTTGAGATCTCGGCCTTACCCGGCGCACTTCTTTTCACATGGCGGGAGAAGTGCTTGGCAGCACCGGCCGAGGACTAGACAGGTTCCAGCCCTCGTGCGTTTCCTCTGCCCTCGTTTGATTGTGCTAATGACTTCAAGCGGATATTGTGCTGCCAATACAGAACCCAGCGCCCCATTTTTAACCATTTATAGGACAATCAAGAGAGTGGAGAAGGGCCTGCCACTTGGAACCTCACACATAGATTAAATGATGTAAACAGTTTGTAGATTTCTCTTCAAAGTGGTTTGAGTTATTTTTTTTTCTGCTTAAGCCTCTCTTAATGCCTCCAAGTGGCTTGCCTACAGTTGTGTTTGTTAATGTGAAGTTCTTTGTGGATTAGACCTTGAATCTTGGTTATTTATCCAGACTTACCCTTGTTTATTATATGTTTACTGCGAAGTATGTGATTAATGTGTTCATTTTTCTGTTAACCATATTTTGTTTGCGTCGTGTCTTTGATGGTGTGCTTCAGGTTTCATTCCAGCGCCAGCCATTGAGCCGATGGCGTACGTTTTGGTAGTTCTGGGCGGTGGGATCAGAGGTCTTGATTTGTGCCGCCTCGCTCTCACTCATCTATTCTGGCTTTGATTCGTCTGGCTGATGTTGTTGCTCGGACACCCAGGTGTTTCTCATCAGTTCCGTGAGCGGGAGTTTACTACTCACCTAAACCTTTTCCATACGTAGAGGTGCCCTTTTTCCTCTGCTCAGGTTTCAGCTTACTGGCACTGATGAACCTTGAACAGAACGTGGAGTTTGTGAGGGCTTTCGGGAGAAATGCAACATAGAGGAAGGAGCTGTTGGGAGTTGTTGCAGTCTGTTAGTTTGTAATGAGTCCTGTCCTGCTCCACTCACTGACTACAGCAGACTACTGTATGGTTCATATGACAGTGCAAAACCATGCCACCGCTAACTACAGCAGTCAGTTCGTGTATTTGTAAAAAAATTAAATGGTTCTCATAAATCAAACATGGTTCCGGCCAAACCTAGTTTTGAATCTATTGTATTGTCTTGTGTAAAAAATGAACAGACGTGTACTGTACTGTATCTCTGCACCATCTTCTCCTTCAAGAACAATGTCCCCATTAAAACATAAAATGTTCCGTCGCTACACCTCCTGGCGCTCAGTTGTTCCCATAAAATCAAGGGCAGCAAAGCTGTTGGCAGGCTTCTCATTCATAGATTTGCAATCTGGTGTCCGTATGCTCGACCCCTGATGAAAAGAGGAGAAAGACACCATTTAGTTTTTAAAAAGTTAGTGAAGATTGAGTCTCTACCAAAAGTGCGATGAGTCTGACGGTCAGTCAGCAATTTGATGTTGGCTGGCCGAGCACATACTTGTCCTGCCTGGCACGTTTTGGCCTCTGTTGATTGTGGAGTGCTAACTAACAGCTAATGATAAACAGAATCCCTCAGTTACAGTTCAAGCACATCACTTGAATATTCGTCGCCTTAATTGGAATCTTTGCAATTAAAATGCTGTTAGCACCCAAAGGGTAGACTGAGAGCTGTCAGATCAATTTAGATGATATCTGAAATTTTCATCTTTAATTGCAGCACTACTACAGTGTTTTTTCCTCTGGCGAGCTATAGTCGCTTTGCTGGATTTTCTTACTCGGTCTTTCAGATATGTCTCCTTTATTATTATCATTCCTTATAGGATTACTATAATTCTTTTTCCCATCCGATATCATAACATTAAATCCATGACCATCCTTATTTCTCTCATATGTTACGAGATTGAATTAATCTGCCATGTGTTATAACGGTTAGCAGACACCTGTCAGTACAACACCACTCTGTATTGTGAGAGAGGGCACTCAACCTTCACAGAGGCCACTGGCCAGCACTTCAAGCTATTACAAAGCCTGGCTGGATTCACGCCTCTCCGTTTAACAACCCTTGGCCCCACTTTTAGGAAATCGGGCCCGTCCTTTTCATTGGTGCACCTGGAACAATTTTATTTGCGGCGGCTGGAAATATTCAAGGTGCAAGGAGAGGGGACATTTGTGGAGCCGTGCTGGAATGAGTCTCTTGGCTTATATTGTCCCGAGCCATGCCAGAGCTCTCTTCTTTCATTACTTCCCCAAACAGAAATTATTTTCTGTTGCTCGGTTTGGTTGTTACACTGACAGGGTGAATAGTCCTGAATAGGCTGGACATTGTTTGGCTGCTGTGGGAGATTTTTCTTGTTGGGGACAATGATTTATGTAACGGCGACTGTTTCCGTGCAGGTCATCCCCGGGTGAGATTTTGTGCCCATCCTTTGTTACAGTGATGGGAATCCAGGATGTCAGGTTTTGTCATATTCCCTTCATCCAATGTGGTCTGTTTTGCTGAGTCAAGGGACCATTTTTGTACGTATTCTGTTCCTATTATCCTGGTCGCTTTCCCTGTTCCCAAATCACATCAAAACCTCAAGCAGTTTCTTACCCTACCGTGTTACTCATTTTATTCTTTCCTTTAATTGTACCAAACATACTTCTGCAAAACCACAAACTCTTAAAAAAAAAATGACTGGCCAAGAAATGGCATGGCCGGCAGTCTCGAAACAGGCACTTGCGTTTGCACACACACACTTACACAAGCACACACTCACGCACACATCTGGTTTCAGTTTCAGATGCCTTTCCTTATATATTTTCCCCGTCCATCCTCACACACACAATAGTCTTTTTATCCTTTCTAAATCGGGCCGCGCTCGACCACAGTCACCGCGTCCAAATAGGCCAATGAATTGCAACATGTCATCAGCATAATTAAGCCATTTAGTACGGAGAGCCGAATGTGTCATGCATTTCATTCGATGCTTACCATGTCCACATATAGACCAGGTAAAGTATTTCAGTTGCTCTTTATGAAAGGCGGCGAGGAAAGTAAAGAGTCTTCAGCGGCTGTGGCATTTCACAAAAGGCAATTACCATCAATCATGTTGAATTCTGTGTCAAGGTGGCCCGGAGTTGATTTCTGTACCGTGGGGACAGCGTTTTGACAATGACATAGGATCTTCTATCGGCTACAAGCAGGAACATAGAAGATGAAAGATCCTATTGGACCTAATGGGGGGCCATGGTCTGAAATGTAATGCATGGCCATTGACTATCATTATGCCCTTGAAAAGCCAATAAACTGCTGTAGGACACAGACCATTATATGTCATTAGAAGCCAGCTCATACCCTTCATCTAAACACATTACACTATATTGTAGCCCTTCAGCAACTAGCGCCGACTCTTTGGGAATAAAAGGGTGTTTTTCAGCAAAGTAAGGTTAAAGTTAGCCAATGACATCATACACATGCACGGGCAGGCAGCGAGACAAACACGTTCAGGCTCTTACAGTACTTTAGCCGGTGATGTTTGCACCAAATTTCCTGTCAACACAGCCACAACTAGCTCTCCTACCCAAACCGCCTCCTCTTCCTCGTCTATCATTTTCCACTCGACGCTCGGTGCCGGCGCTGGATTGTGCACACGACGAGCGACTTGTACACGCACAACAATCAGCTGTTTCCAAGGATCTTCCTGTGAGTGTTTATAGTCCCA
>JBCAUF010000085.1:7868412-7878697 GCA_038406115.1 Haemulon aurolineatum | reverse complement strand
TGCACACAAGATTATAATGTATTCATTCAAGTTATCATGTGAAACAAGATAAGAATAAAAACCCAACCTTTTTTTGGACATGAAGGGCTCTCATGTTGGTTTTTGCAGTACAACTTTATCATTCTTTTCAGCACATGATGACCTCATGTCGATCCCAGCAGAGCTTCACACAACTCCATCCTCAGTCGGTCTAATCAGCAACATAAGTGAAAACACCTGTGAGCGTCTAATCAATAACAATGCATCATATTTGATGAGTCAGTCATATGCTTTATATGTGGAATCGAAGAAGCTACAGCAGTAAAAATGTACAGCTTTTCCCTTTGAAACATAGTGTAGTGGAAGTAGAAAGGAGCTTGAATGGATGGACAGCTGTTGTAAATGGTTGCTTTCCACCAGTGGTAGTGCTACAGAGATGGTCAGCTTGAATGGTGACCATGCAAAGTACAGGACATATGTGGTTATGTTTAGGCAACAGATTGTGGTCCTGTCTTGTTCTTGCCTTTTAAGTTGACGTTGATTTCAACCGACACTGTCTTTCCCTAAACTTAAACAAATCTTGTCAGTGCCTAAACATAACGATTAAACAGCCTTTGTTGCTACATGTGGATACTGTATGATTTAGTTGGATATTGCAGGAAAACCACTCAAATAAATTGTCCTGAACATCGTGAAGTCTCAACATTTTGGCAAATTTCTTTAAGAATGTTGAGAAAGATTTTTTTTTAGCCGGCTTTACATTACTATCTTGTATTTGCTGTTGCAAATTAGTAGTATATAAACATCATTTCTAAGAGACGAGATTGGCATTCCTAAAGGCAAATAGAGAGGGGTGAGAGAGGTGAAAGAAAGCAGGAAATCAGCGCACTAAGAGCAATCAGAACCATCGAGAAGCTGGATTTACTCTTTCTCACAAAGCAACAAACACTTTGTCTTTCAGTCAGTTTTGACTTTTATGTGAGGCAAATTTCTAGTATGTTAATGCTCAAATCACAGAACAACCACATCGCTAATGAGGCGAAATGTTTTAGTGGGAATCTGCTGAGCTTTAATTTAACCATAATGGAGAATTGATAGCAGAGGCAGCGTAGTGATGGATGTGGGTTTTTGGATGAGGTCCAGTGCCTCCACAAGTAATACTCAGCATGTGCTCTCCACGATCAATTCACACGCATTTTGCCCCCCGCGGCGTTGGCTATTGATGACAGTGATGATGGACTTGAGTAGACACAGGACTCACACTGGGAGGGAACTGGGTCAATGTCAGTCCTGGTTCGGGATCGACCCGTCTCGAGTGCCCGTCACTCAGCGTTAATGAAAGTTCCCTGATCGATCCCTTTGCACAATCCCGTTACTACAGCAGAACTCATCAACCCAGCTAAAGTCATTGACCATTGATGGAATTATTGTTCTTGCTCTGGTAATTAACCAAACATTTATTTGAGCTTTTCCTTGCACTGAAGTCCAAGGATGAAACTCCGAGCCTTAATTCTCATCATAAATCTTGCTCTCCAGTTTTTTCCATGGAAAAAGTGGTTTTCAGCACAGAGGTTGAAAAACATCTTTTACAGTTTCATATAATTATGTATGACCTAATCGAGGCAAGGAGATAAATTACTAAAGCTGCTGACTGACAACAAACAATACTGTTTGGCTCATGCCTATTTGTAGCTATATTGCTGTCAAAACAGTATAGAATATCATTTTTAATCAATGATTGTGTGTTGCATGACTGTGATTTAGAAATTTTACATCACTCATTCCTGTGCCACCACTTAAGTCTCTTCGCCATTATTTCCATTTGAATAAGACTCAGATAAAAAAAAAAAGAACTCATCACACATTTAATCTAATGAGACTAATGTTTACAGCTGAATTTTAGCCTACTTAGTATTCATGAAAATGAGCTTTTCTCTCAGTTTTTTTGGACACCAAAGTTTCAAGAGACAAGAATAGCTTCTGCTCTGAGGTCCTGAATCTCCCTCTTGGTTCATTCATCCTCTTCCTTCAAATTAAATAAATGATGGCCTGTCCCTGTTAATGAATTTTAACTTATCAAAAAATCATCCCAGTCCTCTCTGGACTGAATTATCATGTTCTCCTAGAATCAAAGCCAGTCCTTGTGGCCCAGAAAGAGCAAAGGAAAAAAATCCACGTTTTCAGAGAAAACTGACAATCATCTTCCTTAAATCCTTGAATAAATGATGCAAATGGTCCAAATGATGTAAACTGCATTCTTTAAGTGACGTGTAGAGTAGGTTGAGGAAATGTTTGACTTTGCTAAACTAACACTGACTACACTGAGACACACACAAATTAAGCATATTTGTTTTTGCTGTCTTTCTAGCATCAGATTTAGTGAACTGTTTTGTCACGCTGTGAATGTGGGACAAACCTTTAATGAGCGTGTGCCTCTGTGGATCCAACAAAGAGACTAGGACATGCCGATCCAGTATTGTCTGCTTCCCTGTTGTTCCTCGCTGATAAGATTCAGCCCCGCCTACTCATCCATCTAATTATCTGTCTACCTGCCTGCCTCTGTCCGTCGGCACCCTCCTCTATTGTTATTCACTCCAGGCAGGGCAAACATGACTCGCTGACCTCTGGCCATTAGAGACCTTTCAAGCAAAAAGGAAACTGTGACCCTTTTTCACCTGTAGCGCTCAGGGTCATTGAACGCCACCGTTCCAATGCAACGTGCCATTATATCATTTGATAAGAGGATAATGGCAGTTTGCTCTTGCCAAGTTTCATCGCCCCAACCCAACGTCAACTGTGGCTTCCAAGAAGACAAAAGCGAGATAACCCCAACTAAAATCAATTGAGCACTTGCCCTCCTTTAGCATCTGTGAACAGAAGGACAGAGCTTCTCCTGCACTTGGGGGTTAATATATAATCACACACTCCAGAGTTTCTTCCAAGATCCCAAAGACACAGAGGGGGCTTGACCTGGATTTTTGTAAAGCTCTAACTCCAGGCGACAGTCGTACTTTTCAGGCATATCAAGCCTTATCATCTTCTTTTTCTTTTTTTTTCCCTAAGTAGGATCGCTTACTTTCGTAAAAGCTCCAGCTTGTAACAATAGGCCTTATTCTCTGGGTGATTGAGGTGCGGCTTTATGCTATAGCCCTTGATGCATAGGAAGGTAATTTCATGGCTCCTTCCTGCAGACACGAATCAGACACAGTGCTCTATTATCAAGCCCTGGATATTAGGCTCCTAGGTAGGGGATGGAGGTGGAGGGGATATTAAGCCTCAAAGCGTGTATGTGTGTGTGTGTGAAAGAGAGTTGGAGACGGAGCCAGAGAGAACATGAGTATTTGTGGTCTTCATGAAGCAATAGAGAGCGGGAGGGGGGGTGTTTGAGCGGTCCCGTGCATGATGTATCACATTGCCGACTGTGTGGCTGCTGCCGTCACATCAAAGAACAAAGGGGTGTTTATGTCAAGCCTGACTGATTTAGTTTTTATTAATGTCTTACCTCCCTTTCTCCCCCACCACCATCAGCTTCCAAACATCACTCCCCTTCCCCCATTATATTAACTCCAAACGGCGCTTTGGAGACCACACTGATTTCTTTTGCATTTGTCTCCCACCCTTCAGCACACACACACACCCACACACTGTTCAGGGTTCTTGCCCGCCTCAGCTGGGGCCTCTCTGAAACGTGCCATGTATTCTCCCGGAGTGGATGAAGCGCACAGGCAGACATTCATTCCCACTCGAGTTCCTCTTTCTCCCCCCCGAGCCATTTGCACAGTGGAAAAGGTTAATTGCTTGAAACACCAGCGGTGTTATTTCAGCTGAATCCAGAAGCATTGCATTTGATATTAAACAGACAAGAGATTACTGTGGTGATAACAAACTGTGTGCCAACAGATTATTTGCACATGCGAATGGGATATGCTCTAATTCCCGGGATACGTTATGGAGATGACTTTAAAAAGGAAATAATAAAACTAAGCCACCAGTTTTATTTATTTATTTTTTAAACATTTCTGCCATTGTACAGTAAAGCCGCACACACCCATAAAGAGAGAAAACAAGAACTCAAGGCATCTCTAAAGTTGTTAAATCATTTTCAGTCGAATCTGCCTTTACTCTCAGCTGTCCTCACCCATGAGTGATGGCTCCATGTGCAGAGGCCTGTGCTAATCCCTTATGACCACACTGCGCACAGTATCGTCACCCCATGAAGACCATTAGCATCATAGCTGTGGGTGATCGGTTTCTACGGCTCAGGGTCAGCGGCGGGTTTACTTTGAGGTCCCCTCGGAGGAAAGAAAACGTGGATCAAAGTGAGGATTTTCGAGGAGACGGACAGACAGAGACAGCAGGGGATTAACTCAAGGATACATTTGACTCGACAAAGCGGAAAAATGTTGTTGTGAAAGAAAGACCCAACCTATAAAAAGCTGACAGGTGATTGGCTAATTCAACAATTAGTTTCTCTTCTCTTGTTGACAGTGAGCTGAAACCACTGAAATCACCTATGCTGCATCCCAATTTATCACTATTGAAAAAAATACTTTTACTATAAAAGAACATATAAAGGCAGTGTTTAGTCAGAGTGGCAATGCTAACATGCCGATGTTCAGCAGTTATAATTTACCATAGTTATAGTTGACCATCTTCACCGTCTGTGAATCCGTTAGCACGTATTTGCACACACCAACTGCAGCTGAGGATAATGGTAATGCCCGATGTGAACCTTGTGATGGTACTAGAGGAAGGCCGAGGATCACTAAAGTTAGTAATATTCATCATCTGGGAACCATGAATGTCCATAGGAAATAGCATTAAAATCCAGTCAGTAGTTAAGAAGATTTTTCAGTCTGGACCAAAGTAGTGGACCAGCTAATAGACTGTCATAGCCATTCTTAGAGTAAATGAATGGAAAATCCAGTATTATAATCAGCCTCATAGATATATTATAAAACACCCCAAAATGTCCATCATAGCAGAATGTCCTCTAAATGTTAATTATGTATTTTCAATGTATTTTTCTAGTCAAGCCATTAATTATTTACATCTTATGATCATGACCCAAGATTGTAATTGTAGGCACAGTTGGTTTCTTCCTGGCCTCATGAATCAAAGTATGAAATGAGTTTTTTCTCTGCATTCAGCTTAATCAGTTGTATGCTCAAAGTAAAAACAATTTCTCTCTGTCTATGTGTGTATGTGTGAGAGAGAGGGTCTGCGATTCTGTGAACGCTCAAACACATTAGGTGTAAGTGGCGTCGGAGAGGCTAGCATCGTCAAACAAACGACACAAAGAGAGAGGCAGCCTGCGCTCTCGAACGCGCTACAGTGATTGAGCTTGAGAGTTAGAGTGTGGCATTCTTTAAACATGCCGTGTTTGGGGAGAAGTGGCGTATTCAAACACATGGATGAGAGAAATGGGGGTCGGGTAGCAAAATGCATTACAGAGTCAGAGAGGTTGAGCGAGTGCAACATTTCTAAACACATTATGCCGGAGCGGCGATGGCATGCTTAAACAGAGTGTTGATGGAGGGCGGAGAGAGAGAGGGGGTCAAGAGAGTTTCTGTTTTATTTCGGCAAGGTGTGTGTGCTTTGTCTGCCCATTGAGTGCTGACTGAGTTTTGACATCAGCTCAACCTGGGTACACAAACTTACCAGAGTGATTCGTTTCACGTAAAGCACACTTGAGGGTTTATTGGCACATACACCCATGAACTGACAAATACACAAAGTCATACACATAGACATGGACGCATATGTGAATAAAGACACATGCACACCCAGTCTATCTTGTTTTTTTAAACCTGAGACGTCCAATAAAACCAGCATGTAGAATCACTCCCAGAACTCCACTCCTGACCCCGCCGATAAAGCCCGTCATGAAAGATTAAGCTCAGATGCAGCAAAACACTTCAAGACATGTCCCCCCATACTTTATCTTGGCATTGTGTCCAGCCCAATTAACCTTACAAGCAGGCTCTTTTTCACATTGCCAACTCTGAAGTAGCAGGGGCACCTCATCCCTGGCATTTTTCTTCGCCTGGCAACAGAACACCTTCAGCAATGCAGAAAAAACGTAAAAAATGTTCTCTTCCGCTCACTGGCAGGTTGAATCTTTTCAATTAGCCAGGTTGACTTTGCAAGGCTAATTAAGTCCTCATCCTTGATGAGCTGTCTGACTTCTCCTCCAAGCCTCTTACTGGGGGCTTACAGCCCCGTAGGGGCCACCGGCCAGACGGATTGTTGTCCAGCTGGAATGGGATTAGCAGCCCGCCAGGGGCCTGAGGCCCACAGTCCCTGAGCTTTTGTTTGAATCTGAAGTGTCGAGTTGGAAGGGGTGAAGCAGGGAGAGGGGATTGAGGTAATCCCTCCTCTTCAGGACTGCTCCCCAGAGGAGTGAATCCCTAGTAAACCTCTGAACACTGTAGACCACCAACCACCATCAGAGCCACTGTTTACCCATCACACCCCAGCAGGTAGAGGGCCAAAGAAGTCTCCCCCGCCCTGACGTGAATTAATGTATGTTCTAAAGGGTAATGTTCGATGGCTGTAATCAAAACATGTTGTTCCCCTGCCAAGCGGAGAATATAGGAGTTGTCTGGCAGGATTAGAGGCTTCACACTGTGACGCAGCAGGTTGAGAAACCCACCTCGTCCACTGGGATTCTGTTAGTTGCACACAGCACAGCTAGATTATTTATATAATCAACCAACTGCCAGTCTGAAAAATTTGAACAGAAAGAAATAAATGGATATTGACAAGGAAACATTGATTAACACATACAAACAAAACTGAGCATTGATAAATAAAGTTATTGCAGAGCTGCAGAGGCTTTCTGCTTTTCAGAATTCATTTACACAAGCATGTTCGCCTTCAGCCAAAACTGAATAATGTATAATTCATATGTATCAAATGATTCCCATCAATAAATGAGGGAATGCAAGAACAGAGCAAATGATGCTGAGTCTGAAAGCCCTCAGACACACCTGTGGTATGCAGGTGTTAGTAGACATGTTCTTGGTGTACAGTGTATACAGTATGATTATACAGTGTCAGAGTAGATAATAATGGATGATTCAAGAGGTAGGCATTTTGTCAAAGGACATGTCTTGCTTTGTGAAGTAGGTTTAGCTGACATTTTTCCACTGACAACTGTTGTTTTAATGTAATCCCGCATATAGAAAATGAAGACACGTTAATCACAAACAGCTTATCAGCAAAGACTAAACTTGTCAGGTCCGCGAAATCCTGCAACAAAGAGCACAGTGAGTGGTTTGTTTTAAAAACCTCCACCCTTTTTAAAGGATTAGGTGGAGGAAAAAGAGCACAATTCTGTAAATTGTCAGATTAGTCACTGCAAAATCAGGTTTTTACAAGTTCAAACCAGTACGTATTTACTGCTTGAGGCTGAATGGCGTGTTTGTACATAGAAATCTCTATTAGTCAGCTAATTTGTCTCATTTGTTTCGTGAATGTTTCTTGGATGAACACCATATGATTTTACGTTGCTTGCATTTCGCGCGAGTGTCGTCGAGGACGCCGACGCACAGTCAGGCTCAGCGGGGTCGTGTGACCTCTCCTCTGCCACGGTGCACCTGTGCCTGTGAGTCAGCCCTCAGCGCTGAGCCAATACCAACAGGCCGTCTTTCATCGCAGTGTGACAGAAGCCAACGAGATTAGAGCAGAATCCACCCAAAACAACCACACTGAGCTGACGGATAATCCAGAGCCCAAACATCAGAGGGAAACAGGAGGACACTGCTTCATCTATCATCCAACAAGAACCCACCCCGAAGGAAAACACAGGGACGAGACGCGCCGCCATTGTCCGGCCCCCGTTAGCCCAGGGACAACAGGATGCGATGACTGCCCGAGGTGACTGGTGAACCGCCGTGCCACCAGCCCTGAAACTTGTGATGCTATAGGAGCAAACAGTGACTGCATTTATACATACAAAGTTCCCCCTTTTTTTTTTTTTTTGGTCTTGTGCTTCATTTGGAGGCAGACAAGGGCATAAAAAAGTTGGCAGCCGTATGAATGCGATGATCGTTGAAACGAAGCTCTGAATAGACTTCAGGCCTCAGGGCATTTTTTTTTTTTTTTTTTTAAGTTCAGTGCGGCCACAGAGAAAGCTGTGCTAATTTGAACAGTACCCCATTATGCGCCATTCACCGCTCAGGTGACTGATGTGGTTTTTTACACTGTCAGTACTCTACATCTTATTTTACAGTTATCACAAAGGCTTCAGTTCAAAGGCGTGATTCAATGCCAGAGCACATGCAATACAGCTGTTTGAGACACTTAATACATCGGTGTCGTCTTAATCTTTTTCACCATCAACCAACACCCCACCACACACACACTCACAGCCCCCCCACCCTCAACTAATGTACAGTATCTGGTTGGCTCTCCCTATTGAAATGCAAGATGGCTACAGTACAGTGAGTCTGTATGTCATAGCATGATGCGATTGTGTGTGTGTGTGTGTGTTTGAGAATGTGCGAGGCGAGCGTTGCCCAGTTCTCACCAGCAGGACCAGAGGCTGTTTTTTATAGCTGCATTTCTTGCGTCAGTTCTCGGACACGTCAGGACTGACGGGTCAGAGAAAAGGAGCCCTCGACTGAAGAGGAATGAGACTGATCCGTTGCCAGACAGCCTCAGCTGGGGGGCCACCGTCCGAGATGATTTTTCCAACAAGTCCCCGCCCCCGCAAAAAAAAGCCCTCCGCCGTCCACCCACTGTCCGCCCTCCCCGCATTCAATTTCTGGACGCGCACTGATAACAGAATTTCCGGGGAACTGTCCAAACAGACTGCCCTGTGTTGCAATGTGCGCAGCGAGATGAGTTTTGGACATGGATTACTCCAGTCGATGGGTGTCGGTTGCGGCTGCCTTGTCAGCGTTTTAACAGGGAGAAGAAAGCCCCCATTTGTGACGCTGAGTAGTGGAACAAGCCACAGCTCGATATTTGTCCTGTAATTTAATTGTGTTTCTCTCTTTCTCCTCTAAATTGCCACATGCAAGAGTGTTGAGTCTGGATCTTGACGCTTGAGCCCCAGATAGATTCGCTCAAGCCCCAGATGGACTGCGTTGCGCCGGTCGAACAGAGCATACAAATGACACACTGACTTATTTATTTTAACGAGGCTTGTTGTACAGACACGAACCGCTGACATTTATATTCTTCTCCTCGTCGATCTCTCATCCTCTCTGCCTCTCTCGTTTTCTCTGGTCAAAAGAGGAGTCGTGAAAAGTCGGCATCATGGTCATTCCTCCTCATCTCCGGACAGTCTTTTTTTTTTTTTTTTTTCTCGACCTCATGGAGGCATTCTTTAAAGACATTTATTATAAGACAGTAAAGAGTAATGGGGTGTTTCATTTGCCATAATGAAACCTAATCACCCTGTGGACAGTGCTTTGAATCCATCTGTCCAGTGGTTTAATAGTCTAAGTTGAGCCGCAGAGCCGAATGACTCTGGTCTGCAGGCTGTCGGGGAAAGCAGTTGAAAGAAGGGAGTCCTTTACATCTTAAAGGACTGAAGTGTGTGGATGATGATGATGATGATATGAGTAGTTGGAAGTCCAACTTTTTTCCCCTTGGGAAAAGATGTCTCTTGACAGATGCTGATGAATCCTTGAAGAGAATCCCCAATGGGATTTGCAAAGAGGAAATGAAACTATCCAGCCTACTGTTGGACTGTATTGCACAACTACAGTCCAGTGTAATCATTTTAAAGCCTGGTCACACCACCATTTAAAAAAAGCAAAAATTTGCTGAAAATCATTTAATTCCAGTGGGACCTCCATGATCTACTGAGCAAAGTAAATCCATGCAATTTTTTCACCTCAGTAAACCCCGATCTGCAAATTTGTGTAGTTGACCAACAGCAAGCTGACTTGAATTGGCTGACCTCTGAGCGAACGGAGGGCTGGTGAGTCAAAAACAGAGGAAGCGTGTGAGTTAATAAGCTGTGTCACACCACTCACCTTCATTTAACCCTCCTCTGATGAGTAGAAACTGGTTAATGTTAGCATGTCAGTTATGCACCAGCCCTACTTCGCTAAACTCCCAGAACCACATACTACATGAGTGACGAATGAAAGAGATGAATGTACACAGACCTCCTAAAGGGATTGCTGAATATCACAGGAGGAATATTGGCTACCGACCAAAAATCAACATTTAATTTTGAGCTCCTCTTTTCCTAACAGCACTTACATCTCCATATCACTCGTCCAGTGTATAGTCAAAAGTTTGCTCCTTAGTATCTGCCTGTCTGTGTTATTTGCCAAGCAAGTGT
>JBCAUF010000085.1:7782017-7797636 GCA_038406115.1 Haemulon aurolineatum | reverse complement strand
GCAAAAGAAAGTTGGCTTCAATAAATATTTAGTTTCTACTTTACTTTCTATAAGTATTATTCATATGTGAAGGTGAAACTGACAAAATGTAGCTTTAAAGGTGTTTTGTGTGAAGCTAGCATGTTGTTGTTGGTTGCAGCTTCACATATATCATACAGCTGTAAGATTAGTATCAATCCTTTCATCTAATTCTCAGACAGAAAGCGAAATGGCATATTTCCCCTTATATCAAATCCCTTAACCAACTTTTTTACGTGCCGGTATGATATACACCATACAGTGTCTGTTGATGTTAGCTTCATCTTCAGTCCTTGTTGTAGCTGTACTTTTATATTACTATGACACTTCAGACTGAGGAGTATGTATTTGTTTTGGTGCAATATAACAATGTTATTGGCATTATTGATGAAACTGTCCCCTGCCCCACTGCACCAGTAGTATCCAAAACCAAGATGGCCACCATTTGTTTACAGTGATGGCACTATTTAAGGCTTGAGTTTTAGGATTCTTGTCCTTTACGGCGGCTCTTAATTGCGCCCGCTTGCTGGGATAATGAGGAGCTGAACTGCACAATCACTTAATTGAGGCCAAGCATGGCGAAAAATATAATTATGCTGAAGAGATGGGCATCCGAACCACTGATGCTCTAATTGGATATAGATTGGTCCTTTGAACACAGTCTTGTCTTAAAGCCAGAACGGTCAGCTCATTTTTGTTTTTAAGAAGGATGCAGCTGGAAATTAGCACAAGAGGAATGAATCATCTTTGACTCATTTAATGCTAA
The DNA here is from genome assembly GCA_038406115.1 of Haemulon aurolineatum. Classification (NCBI taxonomy): domain Eukaryota; kingdom Metazoa; phylum Chordata; class Actinopteri; order Lutjaniformes; family Haemulidae; genus Haemulon; species Haemulon aurolineatum. The sequence goes on along the minus strand of JBCAUF010000085.1, from coordinate 7,796,852 downwards.
ATACAGTTAATAATTGACACCACAATAGTTCAGTCTTAAAACAGAAGTACCTTGTGGAAGTGTGGCTGTGGGAGACACACACATACACGACACCTTGGTTGAGTCATCTACCCCCCCTACGTGCCGTGCCTCGCTTCTGTGTCATTCGCTGTCACAATGTCGGCTGTCAGTGGGGGTTCGTTTGCTGACGCATGAGAGTGGGTCAGAGAGTGTGTGTACCTGAGTGAGTGTGTGTGTAAGGGTGGGGGACTGAACAGTATGTTTCGCTTGCAAGACTGTTGTGTAAGTTGGGTATGATGCAGACGGGGCAGGCTGGTGTGAATTTGCATACTGTAGGTGTTTCTCCTGAGAAGTGAGTTTTTATTGGACGGAGCCTATGTTCTAAACTGTCTCTCCATTGAAATACTGAAGGTTGTGGGTGCCCGCACGCTTTATGTGTCAACACGTGTGCGTGTGTAGGTGTAATCTCTGTTTCCTAAAAGGATTTAAAGGGCAACAGGAAGCCTGTCATTTCTATCGTGGCCTGATCCTTGACTCATGTGTCTCATGACTCACCTTAATGGATTTTCTCTTCTTTTCTGCCACCACAGCCCTCCATCTTTGTCTTTCTGTCACCGTATATGATGTTTTTGTCACCTTTTCTCAGAATCTCTCTATGACTTCCCTCTGCTTTATGTCTTGTCTCTCTGTATCCTTTAATCTTTTCCTATCTTTATGGGGCCCTGTGGAGACTTACTTAATGCCAGTGGTCTTTTGGTGCTTATCCTCCCTTTAAACACAGTGTTTTCTCTGTCAGACTCTCCCCCGAATAGTGCTATCCCTTCGCTCTCCTCAGTGTCGCTCCCTTTGATGTAGGGAAAGTCTGTAAATGTGTGTCTGTGTCTAGCGCTGCTCAGCGATGCTACTGTAGCTCAGACTCCATGTCATGTTGCCCTTATCAGTAATGAGTGTGCTCGTTGGAGAAGTCTTACGTAAAATGGGAGAGGCACCACTTTGCTAACAAGCTCGAATCAAAGAATTCCAGCTAAGAGAGGAGGCTACTTACTGTATTACCCACACCATGGAAAACCAACTCAATCTCGCATTTCTCACCAGGCTCTATGAAATATTGAGAGTCACAGCTCAATTTCTTCCCATTTTGGGGCTTAATAAGAATCCATGGTTCATTTAATAGCCTTTAGCTTAAGATCCAATTACAGATACAGTCAAGGATGAACGCACCTGTGCCCAGTGTAAGCCTGATAACCATCCCAAGTCCACACCTTTGTAAATGTATGTATTTTGTATTTATACTGACACATGAGACATTTATAATGATGTTTGATTGGATTTGATTGAACAGTTGCTCAGCTTTGTATTTACCACCACATTACCACTACCGACAGTATTTCACTTACCAGAAGATGTGCTATGCTGTAATATATCAAATGGTCTCCCTGGCCTTAATTATTAAACACTGAAAGGCTGTGGTAAGGGAGGATCCTTGCAACTGAAGTGCTTTATTCAAATTCTCCTCAATTATTTTGGCCTGCTGAATTTCCGATATAAGGAGGACTAAAAATCTATGAATCTATAAATAAAGACGCTGTGAAGATACAGTATATAGGTCATTCTTACCTGCTGTCAGAACGACATTCAGGTTAGAAGACTGGCATCACTTTCATCTCAAGGATTTGTACCACCCCAAAGGAAAATGTGTCAAAACAATACACAGTGTTATACTGGAGTATTACCTTTGCAAGCACAGTAGCTTCCTGCCTAGCAACCTCATGATAACTCCAGATATTCGCTATATTTTCTGTGCGGATTAATGAAAGGAGATAGAGATACAGTGCTGCATTGTAGTCACCAGAACATTCGTTGTCATCTCATTTATTCCGAGAATTCTGCTTTTCTTTGGGTGCCGAAATGTATCAGACCTATTTTTCGAATGCGTTGCTGCTCGCTAGAAATCCGGCGCTCTGTGTGAGGCAGCAAACAAGTGTATTTCTGAACATGTTAGACTGAGTCATTAACATTTCATGTGTGTGTCTGTGTTCATGTTTTAATCATATTGTGGGGGCTAACGTTTGCTCACTTGCAGTTCTTTTATTTTAGAACTTGGTTATGAGTGGCGTTAGAGTTATGTTTAGGTCGGCTTTAGGCTTGTAAGGGTTACAGTCCAGGTTAGGTGTGTTCTCCAGCAAATGAATGTAGTCGGTGCAATGTCCTCACAGGTGACAAAAACAAACATGGCATGTGTTTGTGGGTTGGCCCAGGTCCTGTGCATCCTCACGCCTCTGAGGCCTGATTTGCTAACACACACACACACACACACACTCAGTTCGTGGTATTTCCTGTGTCCTCCTCCCTCATTGTTATTCTGCGTTCATACACACAGAATAACAATGCCCACACACAGTCTTAACCCTCCTGAGTCTGCACTGGCAGATAAAGGCTTCCTCCATGGTCATGCATACAATACACACATATGCATGTGGTGTTCAGTAACAGCCTTTGGGATCATACAGTCAATGCCCACTCAAAATCCTGGCCTGGTGTGTGTTATCCTCTTTACACAAACACATCTTGCATATACAAGTGATATGAATCTGTGTTTTACTGTAGTATGATTCCTGTTTGTGTATCACTCGGGTTAGTGTGTGTCTGACCCATACAGTCCAGTAGCCTAACAGCTTCGCCGTTGCTTGCCCCGGAGGCTGAAATGCACAAAAATAGTCCCAGCCACAAAAACAGTCACAAAGGGGAGAACACAAGCCACTGCAGGGCAGCGCTCTCTCTCTCTCCCCCCATGTCTGTCTGCCTCTCTCCAGTCTCTTTTGTGTTCCCCCTTTCATATTTTCCTCCTTTTTAAAAGGGTCTTTCTGCTGCACTGGGCAACCCACAGAGTCCCCCCCCCCCCACGGCCACCTTGGAGGGCTTGAAATGGAGGGTATTTTTAGACATTAAGGTGTTTTTTTGCCTGTGTGTGCAATGCTTGGTCTGTCTGTTGGAGAAGTATTCAGTTACCTTGGCGGTGGGGATGCTGGTTCATGAATAGGAATATACTGTACATATTATATTCATGTTTTGCACACACAGGCTCACTGCTTTGTTTGTTGTATTTACCGGCCATGAAAAAAGCTTTACCATTGTTTTAGAAACTGCTATCATTGAAATGAACTGTCCTCGGGCACTGCAAACTACCTCTCCTGCTCCTGTTTATACTGCTCCCCCTCCAGCTCCACTCCAGAATGATCTCCAATTATCCCCTTTCTAATTTACTGGTGCTTGCATGCTTAGCAAGGGTCGCATTTTAGCCACTGAGCCTTTAGTGCCAAAAAGAGGGGGGAATAAAGCCAAGACAACATTTGTGCCAGCACTGAGGCCTGACAGGCAAAAACAGGCAGGCAAAGACACACACACGGACACTTGCAAACACACACTTTCTGGCAGCGGCCTCATCTAGTTAGCGCAGGCTGTTGTAGTTACATCCTGACTGTTGCTGCTCTCTCTCCCTTTGAACACACAGCTTAGAGAGTGACGGGAGAGTCGCTGATTTGGGTTGAAAAAGCATTTGTACTACTGGGAGTGTCTGACTTTGGCTTCCTCCATAAAAATTGATATTCAATAGGTGAGGCCAACAGCAGAGCGTGGATTAGGAAATGGCTTCACCTCCAAAAAAATCATTTCTGTGCATTAAAAAACCTGAGAGGAAAGTGGATTAACTTTTTTTCCCTCCATTTTTAAAGTAGTGCCTTTCATCCTTATTGGAGAATATAGCAAATGGGGGAGTTGGCAACTGGAAGGCACTTGTTGGATTGACAGATTGTGAGACAGGTAGACAAGATCCTGGCCACAGACTGCATCTGTTTATTCCAATGCAATTCAATCCAACTTTATTTGTCAAGCACTTTAAAATGACCACCAAAGGACCAAATGGATCAAAGTGCTGTACAGTTTATTCATTTACAATTAAATGGTTAGGCATAAAAATAATAAGCAGAAAAACATACACTTTTTGTCATACGATGACATAAAAATAATTTAAAAAAATACCCAAAGCAGACAGATCACATGTGACTGAGGAGTGGAGGAGGACAAGAGACGAGAGAATACGGTGACAGAAAGAGGAGTCCAGCAGGGGGACTTCGAGAGGATGTGGGGGATGTCACAAAGGATATGGGTGCCAGCACATGCTGCCCTGAGCAGTGCAGGCCATGACAACCTGACTATTGTGGTTTGCTTTAGCACTCGTGACTCAATGCCTCTGAGTCACATTAGCAGCACCTATAGGCAGAATTCACTGTCGGGCAGAAACATCTGAGGAAGCAAGACTTGTAAAGGAGGCGGCAAATGCTTGAACTCAACATAGCAGTGGTTGTATGTGGCCGTGTTGATTTGATTAGAGTCTGGGAGGCTGAATTGTATCTCTGTGATCAGCTATGCTTGTTAGAGTGTAAATGTTTTCTGGAGTTGGAAGGAAATATCTGATTGCAACTTGCAATTTCCTTAAAGCAACAGCAGGCTTCCAAATGTTTTTGCTAACCAAAGCCCACAGCTGAGTAGGCCTAACCTTGACTCTGAATGGGGAAGGGGGTGGGGGTCTTCCTCCCCCTCCGTGTCTTTGTCTCTCTTGCCTCTCTCGTCAGGTCCCTGGTCCACCTGCACTGAGAAGCTTAGTTGCGGAAAAACTTCGTAATAGTGAGCAAACACATTTATCAGCATGCGATGAGGCCACACCAACCTACATCTGATGCAAACTGTGTAACTGGTTTTTATACACTGTGACACAGAAACACATAAGTGGGCATATTTAATTGAAGGCAGAAAAACTGCAGAGCAGGCCAACAGATGCAGCCCAGGCATATTATGACCTTAATGGTTCCATTTATGTCTCCCCCAACTATTGAGAAAAAAATACTTCGACTGTGCGCATATTACAGTGTATTCGACTCATTAAAGCAATAGTAATTGTTTTGTTTTTTTGCCAGAAGCTAGCAACATTGACATTAAATACCTCATTAAGTAATGTGTTAAATACTATTAAAAGATATTGATGAATGGAGCTTAAAACAGGTAGGATATGCACATTTTTATTTTGCTGTATTGGCTCTTTGGAAAAAAGGCCCATTGTGTGTCATATGATATATAAGTTGAGTAAGGGACCAGAAGCCTGAGCCAACAGTTTTATTCCACTCAAAGATATTCTTGACAGCCATTGACAAGAAAGAAAAGCATTTTGAAATGCTTGAATGTCTCAACTTCTTTTATTTCCTATATTTATATGGGAAGCTGACACATGCAGCCAGATTAAGAATTTGCTTGCAGATAAACAAACATGCCCTGAAATGAATGTCTCACTCTCTTTAATCCATGGGCTCAGAGTACATACTGTAGTCTGTCTCTCATACATTCTTTTGTGTCCGAAAAACACATATTTTCATACTCATCTGGCACTTTTTCACAGGGAAATATATCAATCTACAATGGAGCGACATGGCCTGACAATCCTGTCAAGAGAGAACAGGAACCTTCAGGCTCTTGTTTGTCATCTGTCGGCTTTGATTCAAGTAAAAGATGAGTGTATAGAATTGGATAATTAACTTTTGTCCAGCCTTCATTCACCCAGAGGATGCTTGCTTTAAAGGCTTGCAGCACTCAGCTTCTCTGTGTATTCAGTTATACACGTTCCCAACTTAAGTCTGACCAGTGCAACCATTGGTGCTGGTTAAAAGTACATTTCTCAGAGGCTTTTTGACAGCTGCATTAGATTTATTTAACTTTCCAGCTCAGACTTCGCTGCTTATTTTAGGATTAAAGCCAGCAATCTCCTGGTCCAAAGCCCAGTTCTTCAACCTTAAGGCTATCACCACTAGCATAACATTTAGTCATGATTCAGAATTTCATCAACACATGAGCGTGGATCACTTGAAAAGCGTGCACACAGCACATTGATCCTGAGATGGGGACATAATATATATAACAGTGGGGACATTTATTTGGACAAAGATCTTTTTTGGCTTACAAATGAGCTGATGCTGTGATGTTCTGCTCGCAGTCTAGTGCATTATAATTAAGTTGGCAACTCAGCAGCGTTCATCAATGAGGAAAGGGCAGCGACGTCCAGGCTTTACTTTTAGTATTGAAAGGTGACTTGAGCAGGGCTGCAGCCTTACTTGTATCAAAAAGATTGTGTCACACTTACACATACAGTAGTCAGTGATGCAGAAAGACAGTATTTGATGACTCATACACACTGATTGCAAAGATCTAGCTAATAGGCAATCCTGTATTTTTTCAAATGCCTTATTTTTTATTAAGGGAGTAATTGTCTTCCTTGTGACTCTAGAGGCTTGCAAGCTGATTTTGTGGCCTTTTGACAAAGCCGATCTAGCTGTTTTTAAATATGAGCTGAGTGACGTCAAATAAATTCTCGGTCTTTACTGTAACATTTTAAGGTCCTTCTTGGCACTCATCATGAACTGCAGCTTTTCCTGACGTCCTGGCATTGATTAGCAGATTTACAGGGTGATAATGTTAAGCTTGTTGGCAGGAGCTGGTGTTGAGTCACCTCCAATGACCATTAAGCTCCTGCACTTGTACTGCTTCACCCATGCTCCTTCTCTACTGCCTTTTGTTTAAAATGGTTTGCTTGTTCCTCCTGCTTTTCTTTTGTTCCTCTCTTGCCTCTCACACACTGGGCTATCACCCTTTCTTTTCTCAACCGTTGTCACATTCCCTCTACCTGTCTCTTCCTCCATCCTTTCGTCTGTCTTTATCCATCTGTCCTGTCCTCCTTTAGATCCTCTTGTTCTCCCACTCTCAGTGCCAGTTTCTATCTATATTTAGATGGTTAAAACCCTCATAGGATCCCTTGTCTTAATCAAAGAGCTGCACCGACCTTCACAACACTCCAACTCCCAGCTGGAAACAATAACCGTACATGGGTATGGCTACAGCCCATCTTGTCTCAATATCGAGTTGCCGTCTGCGGTTTTCAGTCAGTCTTCTTTCTGTGCCCTTGGAGGAAGTTTGAAGAGAATGCAGGGTTGGAGATGAAAGAGAGATGGAAACACTCAATCTGTCCGTATTCATTCATGTATGAGCTTGCATTTGTTTGAGAAATGTTATGTGGGAAGGGAGAGCAAGTTGTCATTTCCTTCCATGGTATTTCTTGCCTCTCATCTGAGGATATGTATGTCATCAACGCCGTCACAAACTCATCTCTGTGGGTGTTTGGTGCGTGTCAACTTTCTGGCACCCAAGCACATGTGATGCTAGAAAACGCCCTTGTAAGATGAGGATGTGAGTGAATGACTCCTGTGCTTTTATGAATCATCCATGGTGCTGCTTGCTGAACCTGTCACAGCAGACAGAGAGAAATACACACAGGCATGTCGCAGCTATTTGGAAAGGTTGTCGTATAAAAATACACCTGTCTTGTTAGTGTTAATTACAAGGCAAGGCTGCAAGAAAAGAGCGTACCAATCCCTGTGGATTCACTTTGTAAATGACAGTGATGGTTGTCATTGTTAACATGTTAGCATAGTTTCTTGTTTTGCCCGATAAAAGTAAAAAAAATCCAAAGTTGTTAAATTTACAGTATCTAAAATATGGAATAAACAAATTAATTTAGTCTCTGGGTGTTGAAATCAGAGCTCCCAAACATCATTTAGCTTTAAATGAAGCCAGGAAGACGCTTAATGATTGATGGCCTTTAAAGGTGATTGCTATAAGACGTGTCTGTAAGTAATACATTGGAGATGACTGTTCGGCAGTAGCAGTAGCTACAATAAACAAACTGACCGAGTGGCATTAAAAACTTAAAGCATGCCTGTTGTGATGTGTTGATAACGTCAGCGGCCGTGAAATGGCTGAGGCTGAACGACCGTCTGAGTGTTTTTTCAGCTTTTCGTATCGGCGGCCATCTCTCCAGCTCTCAGTGGCTGCTCTTTCTGGTTTAACTGATGGAGTCGTCGGGCTGGAGAAACTCCCATCTCAAGTCCTCCCAGCAGGGACGGGTGGGATGGGTCGTGTTGATAGCGCATGCTTGTTCGTGCACATGCACACACAAATGCAGTTGCGTCTGTACTGTGTCCATCATCGTGTCTGAGGATTAACTGGATTTCTGTCGAGTTGGGAATGTATAATGTCAGCAAACCTCCAGGATGAAAGGAGCGCTGGCATCTCTGGATATTGTTGTTTTTTTCTGTTGGCCTCCCTCCATGCATCTGTTTTCCTTCTCTACTTCCAGGTATCAAAATCATCTCTTTCACTACCACTTCTGTCTTATGAGTTGCAGTTTCACATACACTATAAAATATTTCCCCTGTCAAAACATTTTTGCGGCCTTTTTATAGTTGGGCACTTGCCATTGAGATGTGTGTGCAGGTGTGTCATTCTCTCAAAAGTGTAAGCTGCCTGCTGTTTAGGACTGACACACAGTGGCTCATGTCTTATTTACCCTTACTTTGCTGCCGCTACATTCCCTGTCCTCCTCTTTCATCCCTTTTCTGTCTCTCTGTGCTTGGAGAAATGTGGCTTGTCTGCTGCATGGCTTAATATGCAGCCTGCGATCTTCTCTGAAGCCCAAATTTAGCATAAACCCCCCCTGTTAAGCCAGGCGAAGGCATTGACAAGAGGGGTGTCACAGTCGAATGTTAGAGCACTTTGGTGCAATGTGAAATGAGGTGTTTACGTCAGAGTGGAGGATGGTTGAGAACATGCTGACTATTACCCCTTCAGAGATTCACTGTATTTGTGTGTGTGTGTATGTGGTTCCCATAATACTGTACATGTTCTGGTCTGGTATCCCCAATTTGGATAGGTAGGTGTATGCATTTGCACTGTTTGTAGCTACAAATCCCAACATGTGGATTGTCTATAATCACTTTAATTTCCACTTAAAGCAAAGCTGTACTGGATACTAAACCCCAATAATAGCTGCAGCACTTGAATTATAGCCCCCAGCAGGGCCTTCGGCCTAGGTTTGTTCCTCTAGAGCCCTGTGTTTAAGTGAGTACCTGGAAATATACAACATTAATAAAAGAGCCATGACAGGACGGATTAAGCAGAGCTCTGAGATGACAGATTAGAACAGCTGTGCCAGCAATTTGTTTGTTCCTTGTTCCACTGCAAGCAGCAGCACGGTTAAGATTTGCGTAAGGACTACATCCCAGGTGATTTTTAGGAGGAAATCATGGTCAAATTATTGCACTTAAGTAATAAACAGCACCAAAAACGTTAGTTAAATTGGCCTGTGCTGAGCTTCTGTGTTTGAATGGAGGTGTAATTGGAACTAAATAAGATGTTCAGGGAGCAAAGAGTGTTGGGAAAAACAGTTGCGGTTCACTGACTCACACATTGCATCATGCAGAAAGTGCTTGTTTTTTGTTTTGTTTTTTAAGATTTGTAAGCAGTTGAAGTAACAGGGTGTGATTAAAAACGTTGAAAATATTTGCACATTCTGCTATCATGTTTAAAACAGGCATGCATACTAAGTTATACAGTCCTAAAAACACAAACAAAGACATTCAAATGCAGTCTCTGTTAAGTCTGCTTCATGAAATGTCTGCACAGGCCACCCAACCCTTTCTGACATGCCTCCGTAAACCCCTGTCCCATTACCATGCATTATACATGCACCTATCTCTTAAGTCCCATAAATGTAAAAGCTTCCCTTGAAATAGAAGAAGTTGCACTGGTGCCTTGTCATAGTGACGTTTTACCTACGTAGAAACGTTGTTGTTGCTTCCATATCCTTGCCAGAAATAATATTGCAGTAAACAGTTTGAAGAATTCATATTAATTGCTAACAATTTGTTCTTATCTTTGTCTCACAGAAAGAATGGCTTTGCCTCAACTGTCAGACCCAAAGAGCCATGTCAGGCCAGCTTGGAGACGTGCCGCCACCAGCTGTGGCTTCTCCAAAGAAGCAACCACCTGCTCCTGGTCCTTCCTCCACCCCTGCCCCTGCTGCTGTAGATAGCAAACCTGTAGTAGAAGCAGCAGACCTAACCCCACCAGCTCCTGAGGCCAAGGTAGTGCCCGCAACCTCTTCCACAACTGCATCAACTTCACCTGATCATGATGCCACTCTTTCTGTTAGTGCCCCTCCTCCTGACTGCATCCCTCAGGAACAAAAAGTGGTGTCTGAGCCTGTAATTCATCCTGAACAAGAAGCTCCAATTTCAGAGAGTCTAGCCGAGAGTATCCCGGCCGTTGAACAACAGCAGAACGGCTCTGAGAAAATAGCAAAGGACCACCCTCCTCACCCTGAGACAGAGCCATCTGATGCTGATCAACAAACGCAAAGTGCAACTGTCAGTGAAATCCCAGCAGATAAGCAACAACAGAGTAGTTCTGAAAAAGCAGCAGAGGACCATCCTCACTCTGAGTCTGAGCTGTCTATCGTTGAGAAACAAGCACAGAGTGCACCTGTCAGTGAAATCCCAGCAGTTCAGCAACAGCAGAGTAGCTCTGAGAATGTGACAGAGGACCTTTCTCCCCCTGTGGAAAGTGAGACACAAAATCTATTGACTAATACAGGTTTAGACAAGACCATAGTCCCTACTGAGGTAGAAACTGAGCCAAATCCCAAGATTACTCAGAGTGAGGCTGCAGCTCCCCTGACAGATAATGGGAAAGTGGAGCCCACTCCAGAAAAGCTTCCAGAAGTAACAACAGATTCAGCTGAGCCAAAGTCTGCTTTGATCACTGAAGCAGTCGCACAGGAAGCTCCTCTTCAGCTTGATCAAAAGCCAGATTCCTCCGCTACAAATGTAAAAGAGGAGAAAATAACAGAGGTAAAAGCTGATGAGCCAAGTGAGAAACCCCACACAAATGAACCCCAACCTACTGAAGCAGCTCAAACTCCATCAGATACAGTAGACAATGCATTTGAGCAAACAGAAAGCACAACAAAACTTGAGGCTGATAGTGTAGCACCTGATGTCAAGAATGAAATTACTGCAGAAATAAAAGTGGAACCGGAACCACTAACGGAAAAGCCAGTATCCAATGAAGGTGCTCCTCCTCCTCCAGCAGAGGCAGTACAAAATGTAGCTTGTGTTGACAATGTTGAGGCCCCTAAACCTGATGAAACCCAGCAGGAAATAAAACCAGTAGTGTCAGAGAACAGACATCCTGCATCTTCAGAGGAGGAAAGTCTAGCTAAACAAGTGGAGCATAAAGCCATAGAAAAAGAGGAATATCCTACTCCACTTGACCTGGCAAAAGAGTCACCTTCCATTGCTCCAGTTGAAGGAGAAACCAAAGCTCTGGACAAAGCAAAAGAGGAAGTTACTGTGGAAAATAAAGTTTTTGAAAAAGATGGTATTGAAGAGGAGATAGCTAAGCAGAAAATACCTGAGAGGGCTGATGTGGAAACATCAGTTGAGATAAAAACAATAAAGGACAATGTTGAAGAAAAAAATGTCAAGGAGAAAGCCGTTGGAAAAGATACCATTGAGGAGAGGCCTATTGAGAGAACAGGAATTGAGAATAAATCATGTAATGGCAAAGCCTTTGAAGAAGAGAAGGGCGTTCAGAATAATGAAGCTGCAGAGAGTGCTATTGAGGTAACAGCTGACACAGGGAAAGCTTTTGAAGAAGAAGCAACCGAACAGAAAACAGTTGAGAAGGCAAATGACCCGAAACCTCTGGAGGAGAAGGTTAATAAAGCAGAATCAAGTCCAGTACTGTCCTCTACTGGAACAGAAAATATTTGTCCTGTAATAGAGAAGAAAGAATCAGAAAAAGCAAAAGAACTAGCTCCGGCTGTCCCTGAAGGAATTCCAAAAGAGGAGATTCAGACACATAAAGAGATAGAACCAGAAACAAGGTGTGAGCCATTGCCCACTAAGGGAAGCCATGTTGAGACAGAGAAAGAAAAGCCCGTGGTCGAAGCAGACGGTGCAGCCCAGAAAGAGGAAGAGCAGACACCTATAAATACAGAGTTAAAAGCAGATGATAAATCTGAGAATGTAGTAGGTGCATCTGAAGAAAAGGTAAATGTCAAAGAGTTAGGGCAAAGTGCAGAGATGGTGTTATCCCCTGATGCCATTAGTGAGACACAAGTCGGAGATAGATCCTGTGAGGAGAAACATATTCAGGATAAGCCAGAAGCTGGTTTGCAAAAGACAATCAGTACTGCTGAAAATCAGCATGAAATAAAGAACGAGACGTCAGCTCTGACAGGCAGTGATGAGAAACAGCCCGGGAAAGTCGCTGAGCACAAAATGTTAACCAAAGAGGGGGAAGAAAAAATCGACATAAAAGAGGTTGAGTTACAACCTGTTGCTGGCAACATCCAGGAACCTATTTCAGTATCAGAGACGAGCACAGTCTGTGACAAAGATGGCACAGCACAGTTTGATATAGGAGAGAACACAATATCAAAGAAGGATGAAGTATTAGAGGCAGCTTTTGAAATTGGAAGTGTGTCTGTATCATTAGCTTCAGTCCCTGTAGCAGAACCTGAAATCCCAGTGTCTGTAGTTAGTGAGCAGGACAAAGGCCCAAAAGAGGAGAACACTAATGTGGAGGAGACAAAGGAGGCCAAAGCTCAGCCTCTGGGAAAGTCCATTGATGAAGATGCAGTCGCTGAGGTGACCATAGTAATTAGGACAAGTGCTGGTAGATCATTATCTTTGTACTTTTATTTTTGCTATATTTGATAATGTATTTAGGTATGTAGAGGATAGTTATAGCAAATAGAAATAGCTGAGCTTAAATATCTTAACGCTGCAATGTAAAATGAAATGTTTCATTACATACTGTACGTATAGCATTCTTGAAGAGGGGAACTTTCTGCACTCACATGATCATACATTTACAATTTTATGTATTTAAAATAGTAATGTTACTCATGTTACGAACTAATTGGAGCTCAAGAGATCATATTTTAAAATTTTATTTTAAAATTATTCCTCAAAAATGTGTGTTTAACAAGCTCAAAAATTCCAGTTTAGAAATTGTCATGTCATTTATTTCAATATCAGAGGGAAACCTGTAACTATGTTTTATTTCAACCCAACAGGTGAAAACGGTGGAGACTTTGAAAGAGCCTGGAGAAAAAGAAATGGCTGCCAAGGAGGGCAGTCCCACCAGCCCCTCAGACCTAGCAAAGTTGGAAAGCACAGTTCTTCCCATTCTTGAAGCCCAGGCAAGCACACAACCAAAGGATGAGGACAAACTAACAGACACCCTAAAGACCAGACGTAAATTAGAGGTGCTTCCTCTCTCACCTGACTCACCTAGCTCAGAGGAAGACAGAGAACTTTCTGAGAAGAATGCCAAAGGTACCACAAAGAAAAAGCTCCTTGTGCCCATGGATGTCAGAGCAGATTCCTTGGATGATAGTAGTGAAAGTTTTGGAAAAGAAAGCCCAATGTCTGGAGATGATGAGGAATTTATCCGAAAACAGATAATGGAAATGAGTGAAAATGAGGATGCCTCTCCATCTGATGAGGAAAATCAAATCCGACGAAAGATCAGAGAGGATGAGAGGAAAAAAATGGAACAGAAGAAAACAGAGGCTGTTGAGAAGAGCACATCAGGAAAAGCCAGGCGACTTACCAAGAAAAGCACTATAAGTCCCGATGATGAAGAAGATAAGCAACTCCGGGACTCTTTGGATAAACCGGATATAGGCAAAGAGGAGGAACCGGAACTAATAGAAGAGGAGCATCAGACTGGTACAGCAGTTCGCAAATTCAGAACTATGGAGCTGAATGCAACCAGTAGCCCTATGCGTATACCTAATGATGATGGAGAGCCTGAAATGGAAAGCCTTACAGACTCTCCAGATGATCGATCTAGAGGTGAGGGGTCATCCAGTCTGCATGCATCCAGCTTTACTCCTGGGACATCCCCAACATCTCTCTCATCACTTGATGAAGACAGTGACAGTAGTAGTCCCAGCAATATCCGGTCTGGTGAGGGAAAACAACATAGGAAAGCCAAACACAGACAACCTGGTCAAACACTGCCAACTATTGAAGACTCCTCTGAGGAAGAAGAGTTACGGGAAGAGGAAGAGCTCCTCAGGGAGCAGGAAAAACAGAAGGGCTCAGGGAAAAAATCCAAGAAAGACAAAGAAGAGATTCGAGCCCAGAGAAGGCGAGAGCGTCCAAAGACACCACCAAGCAACCTGTCACCCATTGAAGATGCGTCACCCACTGAGGAATTGAGGCAAGAGGCTGAAATGGAGGAGATCAGACGATCATCCTGCTCTGATTTCTCCCCCAGCATTGAATCCGATCCTGAAGGGTTTGAAATCCATGCTGCAAAGATCGCAGCAGTCCAGAAAACGTATCAACTGCCTACATCAGTATCTCTTCACTCCCCAACAGATCAAAATACTGATAAACAACAGAAAAAGCCTCTCAAATCTGCTGATGAGGCTTATGAGGAAATAATGCTGAGGGCTACGTCTCCAACAGTTGATAAAGGTGAGAGTCAACCAGGAAAAGAATCCCTTTACGGTGGCATGCTCATTGAGGACTATGCCTATTCATCACTTATTGACAATTCAACAGCTGAGCTGGGGGATACAGAGAAGATTGTTGTTCCTGCTCAGCCCAAAAAACTGAGATCACCAGATGAAGTTTATGAAGACATGATAAAGAAGAGGAAAGAATTCATGCAGCTAGAGCAGGAATACCAAAATATGCAGCCGAAAAAGGAAAGCACTTGTCCAGAAATTGTCTTGCAACCTGCTGAGAATACCTGCTCCAAAAGTAGCACAGTAACACTGGGCAAAGATGGGAAGCCACTGTTGGATGCTGAAACTGCCTATGAAGAGCTAATGAAAAGAGTGCTCACTCCCGGAACAAGTCCAACTCAGCAAGA
>JBCAUF010000085.1:7747034-7776306 GCA_038406115.1 Haemulon aurolineatum | reverse complement strand
TGACTTATTTTGGGGGAGTTTCTAGTATATAGTATATAGAATATATAGTGTGAATTTCTATAATTTCTATATTCTAATAATCTTTATTTGTTTTTCATACAGGGGAAAGGCTCAGGTGGCACACCAACAGGCACTCAAAAGAAGGTGAAGAGGACCCTCCCCAATCCACCATCAGAGGATGAGTCAACAACCAGTGGTCAAACAGCATACAGCACTGGTTCTGCCCGTAGAAGAATGTGCCGCAATTCCAACATGCAACGTGCAAAGATCCTACAAGACATTGATCGTGAGCTTGATCTGGTCGAGCGTGAGTCTTCCAAGCTGCGCAAAAGACAAGCAGAGCTAGATGAGGAAGAGAAAGAGATTGATGCCAAACTGAGGTATTTGGAGATGGGTATTAATCGTAGAAAAGATGTGCTACTGAAGGAGAGAGAGAAAAGGGAAAGAGCCTACTTACAGAGTGTTGCAGAGGACAGAGACTACATGTCAGACAGTGAGGTTAGCAATATCCGAGAGACTAGAGGTGGACGCGGATGTGGTGAAGATGAGGAGATTGAAGATCATGGTCTTGAACGTCCCAGGACAGCTCCCCAGTCGGAGTTGGATGATTTTGTCCCACCTCAAACCAAGCATGAATACGGAAAATACTCGCAATATCAATATCCTCAAAGCCAATACCAGCAGTCTCTCTACCAGACTCCCCAGTCCTACCAATCTCATTCTATCTACTCCTCTGTCCCCTCCCTGACTAGCTCCCAACAGCAGAGCTACCACCAGATGCTCCTGTTGCAGCAAAAAGCTGCCAGACAAGCGGCCCTCCTCTCAGAGTTGGATGCAACCAAATATGATGTCATTAGCCGCCAGCCTGATCCCACATCATCAGCTTATCTAGGAGTCAAGTATGACAAATATGGCAACCACCTTGATCTCAGAGCCTTGGAAGTGGGGAGTATAGCACGAAGCCCCATGTCGGCTGTCTCTGATTCCTATTACACAGATGTAGATCATCATACACCTCGGAGTTACATGTTACTGGAAGATGCTGCAGAACTGGCTAAGGGCTCCACAGGTCTGTCTTCATCTTATAGTCTGGCTGAAAGAGAGCTGGCTAAGGCAGAGAAGCTGCTGCGCAGGAGTGCTGCAGATCTGGGGTCTACTGACTACCTGGGATCCACCTCTAGACTCCATACTTTTGGAAAGACCCCTGATGAGGAAGATACAATGGAGGAACCCTATGAACTGAAACTCTTGAAGCAGCAGCTCAAGCAAGAATTTAGGAGAAGTACTGGTGGGACAGAAAACCTAGAACAACTCACAGGTCTTTCCCAGCACTACTATACCCCAAGCTCTGGCATCTCTAGTTACTCCCAAAGGCACTATCCAAAAACAGATAAGTACAGCATCAGTCGTCTTACACTAGAGAAGCAGGCAGCTAAACAACTTCCAGCATCCATGTTGTACCAAAAACACAAGACTCCATTGTTAGATCCGAAGATCTCCTCCAAGTATCCCTCTATTACAGACAACAGAGGTTTGGAGACAGACTATACCAGCTACCTTGGATCTACAAGTGCATCCCCAAGATCCAGTCGGCTCTCACAGGATGAGATTACCTTTGGCCTTCGTAAGAATATTGCAGAGCAGCAAAAATACCTTGGGTCCACCTTGGGTGCCAACTTGGCTGGGTCCCTAAACTTGGGCCAGAGCTTAGGTTTGGACTCTGCCTATCCAAGCGGTAGTCGCTCAAGACCTTCATCGAGGCCCACATCTTGCTATGGCCTGGACTTGTCAATCAAAAGAGACCCTTCCAGCTCCTCACTGAGGCTTAAAGGAGACAGTGAAACAACTGGAGATGGATCAAGCTATCAAACCCCCTCTGGTCGCACCAAACCCACCAGCCTTCCCATTGTGCAAAGTGGCCGTGGCCGAATACCCATAGTGGCCCAGAACTCAGAGGAAGAGAGTCCATTGAGCCCTGTTGGGCAACCTATGGGCATGGCTCGTGCATCAGCAGGACCTCTGCCACCCATCTCAGCTGATTCGAGGGACCAGTTTGGTTCCTGCCTGTCTTTGCAGGACTCCCAGCAGCAACAACATATCAGGGAAGAGCCAACCAGGGGTAGGGGTTATGTGCTGCTGGATGACCTTCAGGGCACCATGTCAGATAGTGAAGGTAAAAAACAGACTTGTCACATTGTCACTCTTTTACTACTTCGTGTTTCATCCTTGAGAGTGTTTGGTTATGGTTTGTCTTGCTTGCAGTTCGTACTGTTGTGTAAAATCTTTAGCTTTTGTGTATTAATAGAAAGTCTGCATGTGTCTGTTTTTCATGTTTTCATGTTTAACCTTGACTTTGGTGAATGTATCTTCTCTTTGTTTTCTGGTGTCAGTACTTCTGGTCACTAAGTTGATATCTGGTGTGCATGCATGCCTTTGTACATTTTGCTTGATGTCTTACAGGGTGTGCTTGAATGTATCTTTATGCATGCACTGTGTTTCTGTCTGCATTCCAGATATTGTGTAACATTTTCACATATTCGTTCACTGCATGACACTGTATAGTCTAACTTTCTGTTACAGCTACGTTGTGTGGGAGGTTTCCCTCCTAAAATAGCAATTGCTCACTTGTGACAGTCTGCATTTTATTCAGAGCACACTGTCATTTGTAGCTGTTTCAACTCTCAAAGATTTTCATAGTCATCAAATCCCGCTTGTTAATCATACAAGGCATGGGCCACAGTCGCAGCATAAGCCTTCAGAATTTAGGTCAGATTTAGAGAACTTTTTTCACACAAATGATACACTGAAGAAGTGCCTCCCCACTTTCAAAATTTGGTATAGAAATCTGCCAGTTGAATCTGTTCTTTTGCAGTTAATCTTCAAAATAACAATAAATTGTGATACCGTAGCCAGAAGTAAATGGATTATATTGGATTCTACAGTAGTTGAGGTATAATGTGGATAATGTTGGTGTATATCATGATTATGTTCAACTGTATAATATATCTATAGATTAAATAATTATAGCATACTATAGACACCAACTAAATGTAGCCAAATTATATAATGACAGTTCTAGAAAAAAAGAGATGAAAGCAGGACAGCGTTGACAGTGTAGGCGGACCTTGATTGTATTTTTTTAAATGCATGATCATTGGTTGCCGTACTTATGTGTGTAATAAATATAACACTTTAACTTGCATGTCTTGTCATGAATACTTGCTTGCACAGTATTTATTATGAAACATCAGTGACGGTGTGTTGCATGGAATACATTTCTGCCTATTAACCTTTCTACACAGTTTGTTTATACTGCATTTCCTAGATGTATTACTGCCTCACTTTAATCAAAGTGAATGTTAGTATTGGCATTAGTCCTATTAGGGCCATTACTTTCTGTATTTTGGACTATAAAATGGAATATGTTCAAAATCAATAATGCAAGAACACCACTTGTCTGATCCTTTTAATTAACTGTTGAGCAAACATGAACAATTTTGTTTTTCTCTACACTTCTCTATAACTGAAAGCTTACTATGTTCTGAGCTGTCATCACCCAGAGGACCCAGTGTTGTAAAATGTGCTGAGCAATGTCCAATAGTGAAGATAATTTTTTTTTTTTTAAGCAAGAACGTAAAGTAAATCTTAGTTTACTGCAGTCTCTTCTTTTATGACCTTTGGATATATTTTGCTCAGTAAAAACCATAACCCATCAATTTAGTTGATGAGCAATATATTGTTAGTGCCAACTAAACCCATTTGATCACAATAATTCATGTGTTCTGTGGAGCTGCTTAATTAAAGCAGCAATGACCTGGTCAGTTTCCAAGCTGGGGACAGGATTTTCATGAAAAGGGATGCAAATTGTGGCAGTTTTAGTTAGTTGAGATTCTAATCGAGGCTCCATTGTTTTTCGTGGTAGTTTAAACATTTAAAGACCCCAGTTCTGAGTTGTCTTGAATGCAGCAGTAACTACATGTCAGTAAATTCGAATGGATCCCATAATTTTGCAATGTAAACCAATTTGCCTTGATTCCAGCCCTAAGTGATTCCCTGATGGCTTTGAACAGAGGCGATGCAACCAATGGTAGAGTATTAGTTCAGTTCTCTAGTCATCCATTAGCTAACATATTAATCTGCACTACAAGCCAAATGCACATCACCATAAAATGACAACAAAATGTTGGGTAGGTTTAAAAGACATTCATAAAATGGCAAATAAAAGCCACTTTAATTTGCAATACTAAACAAATTTCAATTACTTTACATCGCAAAAGTGTCATATGATAAGACATGCACACTGTAGCATATGGTGTAGAGGAAACATATTTTCTTTCCTAACAATTGGAGTTAGAAAATAATGTGGAGTAAGTGCACCCAACATTTACATTCATAGAAAATTAACACGCTGTAGATTTAGATGATGCTACTATACATATTATACTAATCCTGTTTTTATTCACTCTTAAACTTCATTTTTTTGTACTTATTTTATTATCCCTGTTGGCATCCTTTTTTCCCTTTACACTTGAAACCGAAATAATCAATCAGCACTTCCTCTGACCCTTGTTTTCCTCATATTTTTTTTCTTTATCCCAGTCACTAATTAGCATAGACTTTTCATTAATATAAGTTTGCTTAATGCTTAAGTGCTTTATATAAATTTAAGAAACCCACTCTTTATAGTAGGATGAAAGACTGCAAAGGTTCTCAGACTGGTTCTGAAGTAGTGCTTGTTTTTATCTCTGAAGCCTACCACCTTAGACGAGAAGAGACAGACTGGTTTGACAAACCAAGAGACGGACGTTCAGAGAATGGACAAGAGAAGAGACAGGTGAAACAGGAAAAAAAAACACACACACACACACACACACACACATACTATGCACACAGACAATGTAGTAAAGTTCTCACATGTGCTGTAAAGCCGCGGCCAAGCAGAAATGAAATGTACCCACTCAATCGCAAGTCACTCAAATGCCTCGTATATGTCCATGATGCAAAGAACCATGCTGAACTGTTTCCCATTTACCTTGTACATACATGGCATCTCACCATTGTGTATGGGCCACAGGGAAAAGGTCCGTACTACCCCTTCCCTCACCTCAGGGTCAAACTGCAGAGGGATCCCAAAGACCGCAGTGTCTCAGGTAAAGTACCACAGTTTACTGCATTTCATTCATAAACAACAGCAGCATGCTAAGATGAGTCGTAGTATGTATTCAAGGGAGCATGTATTGCAGGCTAATGTGTTATTGACTGTAATGCATGCATTAGAATTATTGACCCCATTGCTTACTGACTGCATCAAATATGCACTGCTTACAGTACAGACATTGTTTTCCTTTTATTGAATGTGAATTATCTTAACAGATATATTTCAAAAAGATAAAGACAGTAAAAATTACACATTCATATGGATCGCAGTGTCTCATTAGGTTTACAGAGCATGACTAGGATGCTTCATGCCTTTTATTTACTTGATATTCATGCCAGATCTCAAGAAACAGGCAAGTCACTTCCCCTGCCATTACGTTCCATCACACCATTCCTCCAGGCTCAAAGCAGGCAGACATTTCATTTCCTGGCTTCCCTTTTGATTTGGCTCTTCTCCACGCTCATCAGTCATTGCCATGCTCAAAATGGCGTATCCCTCACACTCAGGATTATCTTACGCAATTAACAAACAGCCCACAAAGGAAGAATTTTGTTGAGGAGGACCCAGCGCTGAACTGAGTCATTTTGCCTCAGACAAAATTTTGCCTGCGCGCCCATAACCATATCTAAGTGTTTCATTCTGTCAAATAAGGGAAGTTCTGGTTCTGTGTAGGTGAGGCCATATGTCATTTGTAGATAACTGAAAGGGTTGGCATGTATGCTGTTGCGTCACCAACTACAGAAGCAGTGAAATTTAACCAAACTGAGTAAAAGAAACTTTAGTGCTTTCATTTTATGCCTGTATAGGCAGTAGGGCAACCTTTGCATTGAACCAACATAATACCAAAAAATGGTTTCTGCTCTTTGACTTTCTTTTTTGGCTTTGCAGGGCAGTATTTGTGTCCACAATTTCTCAGTTTTTATTTGTATTTGAGTTTCTGTGTGGAGAAAAATAAAAAAGTAGATGCCATGTCTTTGTTTTGGTCCCAACCAGGAAATGGTCTGGGCATCCGTGTAGTTGGGGGGAAAGAGGTCCCTGGCTGTAATGGAGACATAGGAGCGTATGTTGCTAAAGTCCTACCTGGTGGAGCTGCAGAACAAACAGGAAAGATTCTTGAAGGTAAGCTCTTAGCAAATTTAACCTCCCTTTAATTTGTTGGCGTAAAGAAAACATGTTTTATGCTTATTTGACTGAGATAAGAGGATAAGAGGTCTCTACAGTATGACCGTACAGTAAATATAATACAAGGTCTCTGCTTAATTCATACAAAAGTGGGGAGTGTTCACAGAAGAGGATTTGGGCTTTTAGCAATATTTCATATATTCATTAAAAAAACTCATACTGTGTCGTATACAGTGGATTGAAACAGTTACAGTTTGCTGTCACACGTATCTATAACCCACAGATATATGACCTATGATTTCACCCTTACTCACCTCTCACTGACACCCCCCTCAAGATAAATTACTGTGTGGTATAGTAACAGGAACACATTTCGTGAGGTGTTATTGATTTCAAACGCAGGAGTCGGGGAACAGTTAACCCTCTCACCCTCTGAGTCCATCTGTCTACCCATAGTCCCCTTTAATCTCCATCTTGAGCCACATTGAGGGTGTCGGACAAATGGTAACGCTGTGGCCTGAGCCTTTTTGAAGCTGCCACACTGGAGATCTATGAATGGTGAGATAGGGAGAGAGAAACACTGCCCGGTTTGGACCTGTGTAGCGTGCTATCCATCTGTCTGTGCTCTGTGGATGTGTGTGTGTGCGAGTGTCTGTGTGTGCGTGTGTGTGAGCGTGGGCAATTCTTTTCGTACTTTCTGTTCTTGTTTGTGTCTCCTTCCTTTTCCTCCTCCGTCACTGTCTCCTCTGTTTTTCTCCCTCGGATTCTTTATGAGGACACTCTGAAACGGTTCCAGTGAAAACTGCTTAATGAAAAAATACAAATAAAACCACAATTGGGGACAATAGTGGGAAAAACTGGTGCATCGTTTATTGAACTGAAAAACTGATTTTCTTTGCAACATCGTGGGAGTTGTATTCCCAATGTAACTTGATATAATAAATGATAAATGCATATTTTATTGCAAGGAATGGGAAATATAAATACTAACATGCAGATGTTTAGCAGGTGTAATATTCACCATCTTTGTTAGTGCTAATTAGGATGAAACAGAAAGTACAGTTGAGGCTGACAGGATAGTTAGTTTTTTAGGTAATGGGCAAATCCAAATTTTGACCTGATGATGGTCCTAAAGGAACAGCCTCTTGGGACCTTGGGAGCAAATTTTGAAAGAATCCAGACCTGTTCCACCATCGCCATCCCTAGACTGTGTCTGAAATGAGCAAATACTTTAAAATGAATGTAACAAATGATCCCTCTATTTCTTGAGGATTAATGAGTTCAGGTAAAATTTTAATTAAAATCAGTGCTGAGGCCCTTTTTTCTTTTATATAATTACAGCATGTTATGTTAAAAATTAATTCAATTGAAAATAAAGTGGCATTTTCCAACTTAAATCAGGGTCTTTTTTCAATTTAATTTTGATTTGCGAGACACTATGGATGTTTTCATTGTTTTTCATGTATCTATTACTGTGTATCTCTGCTTTCTCAACTCTCAACAGTCCCTGTCCAGCCCTTTCTAGTCTCATGCACTATTGCTCTATGTACAGAAAGAAGTCAGTGATATAGGTTGAAGCTGGTGATTGCTTCAGTCCAAGAGTCAAGACGCATCTGCACTGTTGTTAGCCGCGATGACAACTCAACCACGATAACACCCATAACCCTGTCATCAACACTGAGCAGAATGGCTGCAAAGCACTTTGGTTTTGCCAGTGGGAACACGGCGTCTCACCCTCCGTGGTGTGAACACGGGGAAATGTTGTCGGATTCAACAGGCGCGGCGGCTTAGGGACAGAAACAAGAGTGTGTGGATGAATGCATGTTTGTCTGATCGCCGAGATTCAAGTTTCAAACGGGGACGCGCGTGCGGGCCGTCGAGTGTGAACAATTTGACGGATAATGTTGGGGTGAAACTACAGCAGTTTCCCTGTCACTCACACATGCAGCTCGAGAGTATCGTCGCAAACAGAAGACCCTCCTGATGAGCTGTTTCAAACCGTGTAAGTGAGGGTGTGTTTCAGAGGATGCAGTGGGTTTGCTGTGCTGTGTGGACTCGTATGAGCTTTCACTGCTGTGGTAAATACAAATAAATGGTCCACCACTTCTATGAGACATTTGTCATTGCTGGACCAGATTGGATTTTGTATTCTTTCCAGGCCATAATGCATCACGCTTGAAATGCTCTCCCGAAAAATTCCAGTTTTATAGCTGAAATAACACAAGGCCATTTTCATGTTCATTTTAACCCAGTTCTGTGCCTGAGTGCTCGACAAGCAGCTTTGTCACACAGCTGCTGTTTGGGCTGTCACCAGCATTTATCTCTCCAGTTTTGGCTTGCAGTCTGATGCACTCGTTGGAGTGCAAGAATCAAAGCTTGTTTTCTCTCAAAAGGTTGCTCACTGTGAATTGAATCTGGTCCCTCGTTCAGGTCAAAATTCAGTTTTGGAGTGAACTGATCCCTTTAAAGAGCAACTCACTTCAAGGCTTTGATTTTGTTGTGTTTTTGGGGTGAAACGTGTGTACTGCATTTTAGGGGCATTTTGATTGTTCTCTTGTGCTCTGAACAAATTCGTGATGGTCTATAGGAATGCAAGTCCTGGAGTGGAACGGTGTTCTTCTGACGGGGAAAACCTATGAAGAGGTGCAGGGGCTTGTCGGACAGCCTTGTAATGAGGCCGAAGTGTGTGTCAGACTGTGAGTATAACCTTTGTCATTCTCTCTCTCTCTCTCTCCTGCCCTCCGTTCTTAAAATGTCACACTCCTCCTCACGCTATGATCACTGCTCTCAAATTTATCTTTGTCTCCCCAGTCCAATGATTGCTCAATTTACATTTCTTGCCACTTCATCACCCTTTTTCCAGCCATTGTCATGACTACAAAAAGCTTAGTTTCACCCTAAAGTGTACATTCAATTTAGGGCCCGATTTCCCATTTTCATGATTTAACAGTAAGTCATGATGCTAGATTTGCTGCTATTTTGTTTATCTTCATGTTGACCTTTTACTTATTTTCTCTTCACTTCTACTTGAGGTTCAATTATCAGAATTATATGACACATCATGTTCCGTCTGTTTTTCAGTGATCTTAACATGCTGGGTGAGTCTGAAGGATCCGACCACCTGGATTTCCAGGAGCACAGCAAAGGTGAGCTACAGTCTTCCTGTAACTCTAACCCCAAACCCCCAACATGCAATTACCCCGTCTCACTTTCTCTCCACCGCTGTCCCTGCCCTTTTCAGTATTTCCAAATTAACTTTTGTCTCGAGCGATTTTTAGACTTCCCTGTCATCTGCAATTCTCCCTTTTCTCAAGTTCAGTCATGCATTACGTGTGGCCTCTTTTCTGTCTGCATTACACTGGAAACATTAAATTGTTCTCAATAGAGCTACCACATCGCAGCTCATGGTTTCCGTCGCCCTCTTGTTTTTAAATGGAAAAGAGCTTGGAAGCAAACTGACCAATTGGTCTCAGTCCTTGAACAGTGTCAGCTTCACGGTTATGGTTGCACAGGAACACTTCATGCTCTTGTTTATGCTCTTGTGTGTGTGTGACTGGGACCCCTCCAGGTGACAGACCTCCCAGGTCTCCAGGTGTTGACCCCAAGCAGCTGGCGGCTGAGCTGCAAAAGGTGTCCCAGCAGCAGGCTCCCACCTCCACCTCTTCCTCCAGCCTGCCCGCCACCACCTCGGCGACCTCCAGCCCCGGTCAGCCAGGATCACCCTCCGTCAGCAAGAAGCGCCACAGCAGCAAGGCAAGTCCAGGCCAAGTGTTGGTTGTACATTACAGTTCATCCCTGAAGTGCAATTTCATCATGAGCCTAATCACTGCATGAGCATTGAACTGCTGGGCAAATTGCCATCTGGTTGTTCATGTGTCTAAATGTTAAATGTTAAATATAAGCAATATTACCTACATCTCAGGGAGCTTTGGCAAACACTACCAGTCTTAAAAAGCAATTTTTCCACTTTGAGCATTAATTATTTGTGGAGCATATTTTATTTAAACCAAGTTTATTGGATTCTACCATGTTAGGTTGCTTTTCTTTTACTATCAGTGTAACAGTGAGCAAAGGATTGTGACATAAAGGAAAGAAAAATGTAACAGTTCATCACTTGCAACTCATCGAAAACAAATATTTAAAACAGAGGCGTCAATTCTGAGAGTTTAACTTGCAATTGAGCCTCAAGCACTGAATAACACAGCACAGCTCAGTACGGTACATACTGTACAGTATGAACACCCACAAGTAAACACAAAGTATCCACCTACAGGTTTTTGCTAGCAGTTTCTCAGCATGTTGCCTTCTCTTTCAGACTGCAGAGGGAACAAAGACCCAGTCCCACCCCATCTCTGGAGAGATACAGGTCTGTGAAAGTAACTGATGAGCTACAAACTGTTAATTTTTCACAGTTTTTTTGTTTTCTTGCATAATTTCTCTCCTAACGTGCATTTGCAATCCATTGTGCTTATTTTTGCAGCTTCAAATCCACTACGACAAGCAGCTTGGCAACTTGATCGTTCATGTCCTGCAGGCCAGAAACCTTGTCCCACGGGACAACAATGGCTACTCTGACCCATTTGTTAAAGTTTATCTCCTACCAGGGCGAGGGTGAGTCAAGGGTGTGGAAACTGCAAGCCCTCCTTAAGTAGTTCAGAGCAGTAATAGGAAGGTCAGTGGAGGATAAATCGTACAAAATGAGAAAAATGTTGACGCTGTACTAGTTTTGTTCATTGAGAGAGATAGATGTGTGTAAGATGTGTGTGTTTTCATGGTCTCCTGTCTTTTTTTAGACACTTTTGGAGAGGGAATTTAAGTGATATACCTTAGATTAGCTTAGATATTCCCAGGCTACAGAGGCAGCCACGTTGTTAAACTCAAACCTGATTTCCATTCATTTTAAAATCGATTTACAATTGATTTTGGCTTACCATGGCATCTTTCAATGTGCAGCACATGACATCTCTTTGGTATCAATTCCACACAGGTTATACACCTATTCAGGTTTTATAATGTCGCTCCAGTGGCTTCATGTGATATGAACTCGTTGTTACGGCCCCTTATTGCTGCTGGATGACATAAACATTATGTAAATGATATAAATCTGCTTGTGTTCTCGTGTTGATGTTGCCCCTGTTGATGGGTGTTCTCCTCTAGGTGTGAGTGCAGTCAAAAATCAATAGCTCTCATATTTACGTGCAATACGATCCACACTCCCTCATAAGTCCAGGGCTCTCTTCCTCACTGTGATTGCGCTGTAATGTAATTGACTCTCCTACCTTCTCTGCTGTATGAGGTCCCTCAAGAGAGTGGGTTTTTTTCCCCAGATAAAAGCAATAATACATGGCTGTGGGCCTCACAGCCGCCACTCTCGCAGGCCTTCAGTTTGACACGTTCAGGCACAAACACCGCTGTGGGTCTCAGACAGGATTAAAGTTATGCTAAAGGGACTGGGAGAGTGGCACACACAAGCCCTGCAGCCGCCCTACCCAAAGTGGTCACGGAAACATGCACACTTAAGCACATGTGTGCAAATACCCATGTATATGCTACATGGGTGTATACATGGGCACGCTCACAGCTGTCAGGGCACCGACTGCAATCCATACAGAGGCTTTTCAGTTGCATCACAGATCTCCTGGCAACCACATGGAGCTCCTGCTGTGAAATGGGTGGTTATAAATAACAGTTTAACACACAGTGTCCAGGAAAGATGAAAAAAAATGTTGTATGCACTGTAGTATACTATGGTTTTCCAAAGCTGGGATTGTGCTTCTTTACACTGCATGTGACAAACACAAGTGTTGTTTGGACACATTTTATTGTGTGTTGCTTTTATTCTTGTACAAAATGCGGGTATAACACACATGTCCACTGGGAGGCAGGGTCACATTTAGTAATACAAAGACCATCTAGAAGAAATCAGGGCTCAGAAATTGATTTCAGAGAAAATTCTAAACAAACCACTTCACTGGTGAAAGACACGACAGAATTTGTGGCTGCACCGTGCTGAAATGTACACCCAAACTTGGACTTCTTTGCAGGATGTTGGCTCAACCAATCAGCTTGCTCCTTTGAGACTCACAATACCCATGTTACATGTATCTTAGCAGAAGCAAAATGCCAGCTTAAGATGAACATGCAAAGTTTGCTAAATTCCTGTGCATATGAGTCCAGATTTTTGAGCACTACAACTTGTAGTTTAGGTTCAGCCAAGATAAAGCGTTAATCTGTACAATTTTCACATTTTAAAAAAGACCTCTTTGAACTATACAAAGTGTTACTCTGTAAAGTAATGGTGATTTTCTAGCTAACGCAACAATGTAAACACAAATTAGATCTTGTGTTTACTCTCAGTAGACCTTTGAATTTCACTCAAGTGACAAAGATTTATAAATGCAACCAGCTGTTCACTCATGAGAAGCAGATCTCCACTTTGGTTGCCAATGGATGCGTTACATCACCTGAAAGCCCTCTCAACACACATACATGCTATTCATGAGACACTAAAGCACAAATCTACTCCAACCCACCACTGCAGCACACCACAGCTCCCCTCTGTTGCCCCTCTCCTAAATACACTCTTTAATAAATCCCACATTAAACCTAAATACAGTGATCTCCCCCTCCCACACACACACTCACAGTCCACAGACTCTCTCTTTGACCCCCCACCCTCCCTCTGACTATTGTTTCTGTATGTTGTTCTTTATATTTAATGCATGCTGGACCCCCTCAGTCAGGTCATGGTTGTCCAGAACGCCAGGTATGTGACTTGCCCACTTTGGTACTTTGGTTCTGTTTTGGTTGAAATTTGGTTGTCAGTTTGGTGAAGGTGACAAAACGTCCAGGTTGTTTTCTAACTGATCAGTGGCTTATTGATACAAGTCAGTCCCACTAACCCCCTTAAATTTTGCATTTCCTAAATATGGTCCCCATATTCTCATAATGTTCCACTCACCTTTAGGCTTAGCCTCTTTGCATTGCATTTTGGAGGAGTTGAACCCCTAAGTATTAACATCTACGTATCTCTTCAACATATCATAAATGAACTTTTAGTCCCCTGTGCAACAATTAACGTTGTTCCAGCTAACTGTTGTGTTCTCCTGGTAGATGGTCTGTTTTTGTTCCTAACCATTGTAATTTGAACCTGACACCCTTTAGTTTGTCCCTGTTTTTGTGATGAAAACCCCTTCAGTAGTGTCCTACATCGTGCCCTGACATCGTACTGTACCCTCAGTGCCCCGCCACGTTCAATACACACTCCCCTTTATTTTGCTCCGCAGTCCTTATTCATTCCATTATTTTAGTCCTCGTCTTTACCAAACTAACTCTTACAGACTTACTCATACCCCACAATCTTAAATGACACCCTACACACTGCAAAAAACATCCATCTTAAAAAGCCATTTTATTCCAGTGTCTCTGCTGTGATGTAAGATATTTTGTTCCTCAAAACTGGTGAAATAATTAGTCAGTGTCAAGTCATATTTAAGGGTTTTTAATGGTTTTTCTCTCTTTTCTTGTATTTCAGTGATTGGTACAATGATTTACCTGACTGAGTCATTGGCACGTAACAAAATCAGAGTTTTATCATGAACACTGGCATACATTTTCACTTGTTTTAGGACCTCAAAATTTCATGAGACTAAATGACTTGATGGACATCAAAATGGACTTTTTTGCAGCGCACCCTGACATCGTACCCTGCCGTCCATGCACGTAGGCCCCATACATTGTTACCGTCCGAACAATGTGCATCACATTCATTCTCTCCCCTTCTGCTGTCAACATTGTGCCCTGCTCCACTATACTGTGCTCGCTGCGTTGTGGTGGTCCACGACTCTGCAGGGCCTTCGCTCTTCTGTGACCAAGCAAATCTTGTTGTGGTGTGTTCCCCTCAGTGCTGAGAACAAGAGGAGGTCCAAACATGCAGGCAAGAGTCTCAACCCCGAGTGGAACCAGACTGTCATCTACAAAAACATCCTCCTGGAGCAAGTATGTGGTTGCACACACATGCAGTTAAAGGCATGCACACGGTTGTAATACGTCTAAAAGGTTTGACTTAAAGATCGTGTATTAATAACTGGACAAACACTTTGGGTAACTTTTCAATATTCAATGTTAAAATGACGCAAAAAAAACAGAATACAAAGTCTTTTCTTTGCTGGCGTGCTAACTAGCATTGTGGCCATTTGTTTTTGTAGAGCAGATGGATATGCCGTTGGAGGTTTAATTATATCATTTTAGATCCCATTTTAGATTCATTGGACTGATATCAATCATAGCACATTGTGGACGTCTGTTATTGGTCTTTTTTTAAGCTTCCTGAATGGCTGCTTCCTCTTCAAGCCAAGATCATATGTTTTTTTCTCACAGGTTTATTTTGAGATTGCCATGAAAATACACAAACTCTCTAACTGTGTGTGTGTGTGTGTATCAGTTGAGGAAGAAGACCTTGGAAGTGAGTGTGTGGGACTACGACAAGTGCTCCTCTAATGATTTCCTGGGAGAGGTAAGCGTCTTTTTGAACCGTCCAATGGCGTACCAACACGTTTTCCTGGCATACGCCCACTAAACCGCTGTGTGTGCTCCCAGGTCCTTATCGACCTGTCCAACACAGCACAGCTGGACAACGTCCCGCGGTGGCTCCCCCTGAAGGAGCAGAGCGAGGGTGACCACCACCGGCGCTCCCACTCGGGCCAGGGCCGACACGGCACCTCGAAACCCTCCTCGCAGCACTCCTCCCCTAAAACCGCCGGCTCCTCGCACGACAATCAGGACTCCCCCAAATCGTCTGTCATCAAGAGCCGAAGCCACGGGATCTTTCCAGATCCGGCCAAGGGTAGGACGCAATGAAATCCCCCTCAAGTGCTTGTCTTTATCACCGTCATCCCCTAACAACCCTCTGTACTCTGCAGCTTCTGCTATTTCTGTTTCCCTCCTCTCTGTGCTCTGTTTTTCTTCCCTCTCCACACTCCGCTCACTTTGTGCTCCCTTCCTGTCACCGCCTCTCTCGTCTGTTTCTTCCCACTATCTCGGTGTCTACCTCTCTCCGCCTGTTCTTCTCTCCCCGCTCCTTTCTTTACACCAGCACCTTCCTCTGCCCACTTTTGCTCACCAGTCATAGCTTAAGCTTCATGCTTTTTTTTTTGCTTTCTCATGGTCTGTTTTCTTGGTTGCCATGATGTCACCCAGCTCAGAGGCCTAGCCTTAGCTTCCCTCTACCTTCCTTCTAACACAGAGGGCAACAAGGCCGTGGAAGGCTTTGACTGCTCCCCTAATTTAGACAAATAACCATCAAATTTAATAAGGATGCTTGAAGATCGTAGGCTTAATAAGGCAGTTACTGTGCTGGCTAAATGGAGCTTCTCGCTAGCCAGTTGCTCTTTCGCCACAGGTGCTACGCAGAAGTTAACAGCCTATAAGTTCACGAAAGTAAAAGATAGCTCTTTTTTTGGTAATTTGGTGAATCTGGTTGTTTTAGACACGCAGGTGCCCACTATCGAGAAATCTCACAGTAGCCCCGGCACATCGAAGCCTTCCCCGTCCGAGGGCCAGAGCCAAAGCCACAGCCACGGACACAGCCAACACAGCCACTCTCGCTCGCACGGCGCTTCACGCTCCGGCAAAAGCGCTGCACGGCAACACCATCAGGACGGCGGCACTGGAAGTGGCAGAGGCGCTGCCGTAGCAACGGGCGATGCCCCGCAGCAGTCGCAGCAGCAGCAGCAGCCGCCGCCGCAACGCCTCCAACCAAGTAAACCAAGACGCAAATAAAGCCCACGCAGCATGGCCTCCTCGCACTCATCTGTTCCTCCTTCTGTTGAGTTATATATTTTTCTTCTGTTCCTTTAGTTTCCTTTTCTATTCTTGGTTCCCCTCACCCCTTTACGCCCTCTGGTCCTCACAGTGTGTCAGACCTCTCACCGCTTCTCTTCTGTGTGTGCTCACGAGTGTGTAGAGCCAGCATCTCACCTGTACTGTAGCACACTGTCTTTGACCCTCTTAAGTTTAACCCTCTTCCAGTCAAACCCAAAGAGGCACAATGGTTGCTTATTGTAGGCCAGATGTAACTTAAAAACCTCTTAACCTCTAAAGTAGACGCGCAATAAATATTATTCTCCTATACTTCTTTAATATAGCATTAAATATAAATAACTCCTTTTACGTAGGTTAAAGTTAGGTTTTGCGGTTTTGAATAGTGAGTTTAACTTAATCTAGGATGACGAGAAGTTTGTCAGAGTGGAAAAAAAGTAAAATCTGAAAAAGTAACAGAAGAGTTGCAGCACATATTCTGAGGGAACAACTCAGCAAAGTGTGTCAGAGCACACTTGACACCTCCAGCTCTCTCAAATGACAAGACGAGCAAATTATAAACTTTGTTGCTTCAAGTTCAGTTAATGGAGCTCACCGGGAAAAAGTTTCCGCTTCCAGGAGAGGTTTCTGCCGCCAGCTAGCAGCTCAGCATTCTGGATTGATTGATCCGAGCAGTGAAACAGAAGAAAGTTGCAACCCCACCCCTTCCTTCCCTGAAATATCATTAACCTCTTTTGTTTTGTTTTTTTTAAATTATCTTTTATTTCCTTTTCGTTAACAAACAACGACCAGCTTTTTTCTGAGGCTCCACCACAGATGGCTGTGCATGCAGTCCGCTAACCCCCCCACCCCCCTTTTTTTGTTTGAACAACTACCGGACCCACGATGCACCTCAGTAGATGCTGCACACCCCGCCTCCTAGTGACATGCAGGAGGGGCGCAATGTGCACTGCACACTGTGGCTGCATGTGATTGACAGTCAAGATGAACCGCTCTCTCAATCTCCATCTCCGCTCCTCCCTCCTCCCACCTGAAACTGCGACCCCCATGACCTCTGTCTCCCGGCGTTGACCCCCCCTGACACCTGACCTGCGCCTGCAAAAAAAACAAAAACAAAAAACCCCCAAACACGTCCAGGCCAAAGAGGCCGTCTCTCACTGAGGCACCAGAGGCACAGCGTGGTGGGCGTGCTCACCATTCAGAGGGCCCAATCTGATTGGCTGCCCGCCCTGCCAGCGATTGTGTCGGCCAAAGGGAGCAGAGCGGACGGCCGACACCTGACCCTCAGGAAAGCCGTCTCGGAAGAGAGGCCGCAGAGCATCGGAGGTGAGAGTTTGACCCCCAAGAGTCTCCACCCTGTCGTGTGACTGAAGCACAGATGGAGCAAAGGAGAGAAAGAGAGAGTGAGAGAAAGAGAGGATGCGATGATGCTACTAACGCACACCTGCAGAGAGAAAGAGAGAGAGAGAGAGAGCGGGAGGGAGAGGGGGAGTCTTACAAGCTAATGAAAAGAGCCAGGAAGACAGAGAGAGAAAAGTAGCACTCAGCCACATCACCAGAGATTCATGCAGGCGAGACACACTTTTCTCAACGGCCACCAACACAGCTCACTAATACCAGGAAATGAGTGTCTCGAACTGTCATATGATTCATTGAGAGTTTAACACAGAGCCACATCCGCTGCGTCACTACCCCCCCTCCCTCCCATCCCCCCCCCAGTGGCTTCATCGAACTGGCATTAGTGAGCTCCGCCGGTGCGTTGAGTGGCCCCAGAGAAAAGACGTGTCGGCATGGATCCTGTTCTGCACCACAATCCACGCATCTCACGTCATTCATACTCGATCACACTGCCTGATCAGCTGTCTGGGGATAAGGTGTTGAGATGGAAAACATTTAAACATGTATTTCTCCAAGAGTAACATCTAAAGTATGGTGCATATAAACATTTTTATGAAAAAAGCTACACTCACAAACATCCTTTAAACTCCTCCCGAAACTTCATGTAATGATGTAATGATTTTTAAACTAAAGTAATGCCGAGATTGAGATATTAGATTATTAATAATAGTTCATATAGATGACTAACAATGTTAACAGGGTCTACGTGCCTCTTGTTTGGTCTATGTTTGCATAAACATATAAATGTGATACTTCTCTGGATTTATTTGTCTGTCTTATGTTAAAGCTTTACATGTGAGTTATTGTTGTCTCGTCTTTGTCTGAGAGAAAGATTCTAAGCATACTGTCTGTTCATATGCTTCCTGCAAGTCAGTGTTTGTGTGCTATTCATTACAATCCAGCTCTGTGCAATTTGAACAAGCCTCCCTTTTGAGTGCGACATTAATTATTTTGAGTGTGAAGCTGATGATGATGGATTTTAGTTGCCGCCGCAGATATTAACTCGAACGCTTCTTGGCTCTAGTTTTAACATCCTTGGACCCGGCAGAGGTGCAATTTTTCTTCCTGTCTCTTTGTCGTGATGGGTGTGGTCGTGTCTCCGCACAGCTCGGTCGAGCTACAGGTCCAGCGATGCCCCGGTCACGGCAGCCTCGTTGGACAGCGGCCTGAGCGGCAGCGCCTACAGCCTGCTGGACGAGGAAGGAGAGACGAACGAGGTCGACAGCGCCATCTTCCAGGTCCCCCGATTGTGAGTCGACTCACTTTTATCTTGCGTGCCATAAATATCTGTTTGATGCTAAACTTCTGCTTTCACTACACAAGAGACACCTGCCACCATCCAAAGCAGGAGATGTGCAGTAGAATATCTTATAAATGTTGTGGAGTTTTCTAACTTCAAGGGTTTTGTTTCCCCTCTCTTTAGTGGAAAGATCCCAAATGGCACAGACGTGATGAAAGCATCAATGGGACACGGTGACATTGAAGGTTAGAGATTTAGTATATGTATTTTTGTGTGCATATTCAGAATTGTTTGCCTTGATGCCATGTAATATTGAATATCTTTCATTTTCAGGTACAGTATATGCATTCAGGTACACAGTATATAGGAATGCTAATACAGATTCATCATCTATTTATTTTCCCTTTTAACATGTTTTTCTCATCTTCAAAAACTACTTTCTTTGTATGTTTACTTGACTTTTTTCTCTGCAGATATTACAAGATTTGTATGCATTGTTTACATCACATTTAGACAAATTGACTCATTTAATTTACAAGTTATTTTCCATCAGTCTGTCTGTGCTGATTTTTCAGAATTCTCCCTCCTGTCTATGAAGTCTCAAGTCACGTAATTATGACTAATGCACAGATGCAAAGCTGACCTTAATAAGCTAAAAAAGGTTTTCTTATCTCACTTTCACATTTACAACAAAGTGTGAGACTGAAGGTTAATACACACATGGATGAGCACATTAACACATTTATTCTTATCCACATGTTTTCTTCATCTCTTTATCATCTGCTCTCTGTTCCCTCAGTCTGTTTGTGTCAACGTGTCTCTCTCTTCTGGTCATAAACACACACACACACACACACACACACACACACACACACACACACACACACACACACACACAGAGGCTACCCTTACCATTTGCCAGAGTCTTGTTGACCCAGCTTTCAAAACTGCCATTTCCGGGCAGCCAGGCAGAGCTCCTCATAACTTCTCCCCATCCTTGTTAAACAAATAAATGTGATTGCGCGCCGGCCGTGTTTGATATTACTCATCATGAGAGTACACTTAGTGTCCAGCAGGGGGAAGTCACACACAGAAGACACCTCATTTCAAAGAGGAAGTGAAACAACAGAGATGATGGGATATTTGATATCTGTAGCTTAAACCCATACGTGGTATGCATCTCAGTATTGATTCAATGTATGTGTGTCTATTCAGGTAAGTCCCAGATAATGGGTGAGATAAAGATAGCTCTGAAGAAGGAGATTAAGACGGAGGGGGAGCACCTGGTCCTTGAGATTCTTCAGTGTCGCAACATCACCTACAAGTTCAAGAGTCCAGACCACCTGCCTGGTAATGACAGCACACACGCATGCAAAAAATCAAACTCAACATGCTGGGTTTTAATTTCTGTTTCAAGATTTCACAGCAGTGAAATACAATTTTATGCTACATGTCATTCTTAATACTTGACAGCCGGGAGGCCCACACACACACTTATTTAGAAAGACTGGCATCTGACATGCCACATTATCCTCGCCAGTTTTTCTAGATGCCGAAGCACAGGTGTCGTGATAGTGTTTTTCAGCCAACATTCGCTTGGAGAGCAGCTTTAGGCATATATTAACCAGCCTCCAGTGATGTATATGTGCCAGGTTAATAACACCATTAAAGACAGGAGGAATTGAACCTCTTACGAAAGGATCACACTATATGGACATACTGTTGGGGATGTGATGTGTCACATGGTGTGCACTTCACCAGCAGTGAATATTAAGTAAATGCTCAGAGACGATGCTGAGAAAAGTGAGCACAGAGACAAAAATTACAGATTACAAACGGCCATATTTTTTAAAGTAAAAAGCAATATTTTTTTGTCATAGTTTCTCTGTTTTATGAGTAGAGTATGTGTTACATCTTTTTTCAACAAACAGTTATATTGTATAGTAAAGTTAAATATTCAACAAAAATGTCAAGCTAAATTTGTGTGGAAGAAAACATAACATATGATTGTACAATGTGTCAGCATTTTACAGTTAAAAATAACATGCTATAACCAAATGGCCATTTTTGGTTAATGCACAGGAATAAAGCTGGTGAAATCAGTGGTGAAATCAGACTCCTCTTCCCTCAATAAAACACAGATTGTCGCCCCAACTCGCCTCCTCTTGTAATGTTTACATCCCAATACCCAAGCTGCCTGCCATGTGTTTGATTTGCATTTGCCTCCAGATGGGATCTGCAACCAACATTTTATTGTTGGCTGTGTGACTATCTGTGACTATCTCTGAAGCTGGTTTTGGATCTTCAGAGTTTCTTCTCTACATGTCAAATGGCTTTGACTTTCTAAACAAACACCAATATCTTTGGAGTTAACAGTTCTCTTATTGCCCTCTAGTGGCTTCCCATGGACAAAACTGAGACTCCACCCATCTTCAATATTAATGACCAAAATCAATTTAAAAAATTAATTATATTTCACACATTTTTCACATTTTTTTTTCTGCGTAGTTGGATGCAATTGAAAATTACTCCTCTAATGTTTCTGTTGATGGTTAATTGCTTTAATAAGAATTCTGTTATAAAGGAGATGAATATGCCAGGGCATAGGTTGTGTGTTTGCATAATTCTGTATGAAGCACTTTATGTTTCATGTTGCTTTATGCTAATTTAAAGAGGGTTTGGTTTGAGTTTCTGTGGTATTCAATCACAAATTTGATAAGGTAGGTTATGTATTTTGTACATACATGTAAAGTACAAAATGAAAAAATATGGAGAAACGAGAGCAATGTGTTATGTAGACTATAAACATTGATGTGTGCATGTGCCTGTCCACAGATCTTTATGTGAAGCTCTACGTGGTAAACATCGCCACTCAGAAAAGGATCATCAAGAAGAAGACCAGGGTGTGTCGTCACGACCGCGAGCCATCTTTTAACGAAACCTTCCGCTTCTGTATGAACCCCACCGGACACTCTCTACAGGTAATCCCTGAGATCCTAACATCCACACATACACAGCTGGATCATAGCTACTGTACATACTGTGAGAATAAGTTCAATCATTGGCACACTAACAGATAAAGAAAGGCATATTATTTGATATTTTATTTGCTTCCTTGCCTAGAGTTAGATGAGAAGATTGATACCACACTTGTGTATGTACGCTGATTATGAAGCTAGATGGTTATCTTAGCATAAAGCTAGCTTCAAAAGTTAAACTATTCCTTTAACCATACACCAATCTCCTGTAAACCTGGTGGATTCCTTTACAGTAAATACTCACTAATATGACATACTGCTTTCTGTTCTTTTCACACCAGCTGTTCCTGGTGTCCAATGGTGGCAAGTTTGTAAAGAAGACCCTCATTGGGGAGGCCTATGTGTGGCTGGACAAAGTTGACCTGCGCAAGCGAGTGGTGAGCTGGCACAAGCTGCTCGCCAGCACCGCCCAGATCCACTCATAGAGGGAGACTCAGTCTTAAAAGCAACTAAACCTGAGAGGGCACGAAGAGGTTTCTGGCATCTTCAACATCTGCAACGCTAATCCACTCTTGTTAGGTGGGGGGAAAAGGGTGGTGAGTAGGGGAGGGACAAAATATCTCTTTCTTCAATCTTTGTTTCAGGGCTCGGATAGCTTGAGTTTTGGAAGATGCTTTCGTTCGTACGGGCAGTTCTGATGATGATTTCTGTCATGCGGGAAGCTTGGAGGAAGGTCTTATGTGTTTACAGGGAATGAACACAAGTTTACAGGACGTACAGTGTACAGCGGTGTAGCCAGGGCTGAGGAGAGCACAGAGTTCAGAGGGTCATGTGCGGAATCAACCAGGTATTACACACTTTAATTCACTACACACACACACACACGCACGCACATGCACACGATGATTTACGACAAGTTTGCACACAGTCATTCACGCAGAAGAGAAATTTTAATTCTACAGGGAATGGACACACTTGTAGATTTATTTAGATGTTTTATCCATGAACGATTTTTCCTCATTGCTTTATTATGGCAGCAGAGTTTTATTGATTTTCAAAGCATTTTGGGAAAGAAATATTGAAGACCTCTTATTTATTTTTGTATTATGATATTAGCATAGAGTTCTATCATTTGTCTTCTCAATTATTTAAGTACTTAAGAATTTATCCTGGGAAGGAAGCATAGTATATTTTATAACACACTACCTAGCATTCCAGTTCAAGAGAAAAAGAAATCTCAGCATGACTTCATTCACTTTGGACCCCATCTTTTCTCTCCATGAGCGTAAACTGAGTTCTATCAAATGATTATTATTGTTTGATAAAGGATCTATATTGATATATATATCAAATTGGACACTATATATTGTGCGCATGAGTCTATCTATTTGGTATGCACAAAAAAAAAAAATCACCTCTAAGGTTCACTTTGTATATAGTGAAGTGTCATAGCTGGAAATGAATTATAACATATATAGATAGATATATAGATATCTTTATCACAGACAATCGAGTTTTGATGATTGTGACATAGAGTTTTTATTTACCCATGATGCCCCTTAGAATGTGACACATTTACCATATGAGATTTAAGTATTTCCTGTTTTTCTTTGTGAGATCCGAGCACATTACGAGTCTTGTATCAGTCAACGACGCACGCTTTTGTGGTATTTTGCACTTTTTCTGCTTAGAATGTAATACTGACGTCATCATCCTGCTGAAAAAGAGATAGCCAGAGATTTTTTTTTTCCTTTTTCCAAGAGGGAGGAAGTAGAGAGCTAAAGTAAAGACAATATCAGGAGATACTGTTGCGAACAAAAAAAGCTAAATGCGCCGGATACTATCCATGAAGAAGCACTATTATTATTCTAAGATACGACAATGCTATTACAGTAGCATGTTGATGTTTTGTCCCAGCTTTTTTGTCATATCTGTGTCGTCTTGATATTACCACTTACACTTCAATGTTGTGTCTTTAAAAATCTACTATGCCCATTATGTCTTGGGAAAGGTCATCCTGTGTGTTTGTGCGGGGAGGGGGGGGAGGAGTCAAGAGGCAGGACAGCTGGTTCATTCAAACTTAGCAGTGAAACTACACTTAATATCTGAGGGATTTCTATGCAACATCTACTGTATGAAGATGTTATAACTGCATCTTGACTTGCCAGAAATGTGACAATTTGTGAAAGAGGAAACATTTATATCAATTTTTCTTTTGCACTGCTATGTTTTCACGTCCTCCATGAAATGGTTATTGCTTTAATATGTTTATTTTTAATTTAACGTGTTATTTTGTATTGCTATATGAATTTTAATTTATTGCCTGTAAGACTATTTCATATGTTGTATTATAT
Organism: Haemulon aurolineatum; assembly: GCA_038406115.1. NCBI lineage: Eukaryota > Metazoa > Chordata > Actinopteri > Lutjaniformes > Haemulidae > Haemulon > Haemulon aurolineatum. The sequence goes on along the minus strand of JBCAUF010000085.1, from coordinate 7,752,237 downwards.
TGTTTACAGTACATATCAGTTGTACATAAAAAAGGGTTGAGAAATTTTGTTTTTATACACAATGTAGTGCTTGTTTACAAGGTTTAGATGGCCTGAAACTCAGAGAAACAACTTTTTTGCCCTTGTGCACCAACACACACACACAACTCACATATAGAAATTAGCATGCACGGATCCCAAATTTCACGTCAAGATGAGAAAAAAAGAGCATTCCTATTCAAGTGATTCACATTTTTTATGCACCCCCGTTTGAATAGTTTCCTTTCCCAGTATGTGTATGAGAAATGACCAAAAAAGACAACATCGTAATCAGTGGACGTTATACCTGAAATGATAGTCGTTTTAAGGTCAGTGTGTGTTTTTCTGTTTGCCTTATTTTTATACCCACGTGCTTGTGTGTGTAGCATCTTCATACTAAGTCCATGCATGTCATTGGCTATAATGCATATCTCTTCTTTTAAGTGTTGTCTGTCTAAAAATATCGACTTTAAAATCTCTCGTAACACGCAAAGAATCACACACACACACCCACAGACACACACACACACACACAGACACACACACACACCCACGGACACACACACACACACACACAGATGCCATCTCTCTATTTCCAACCTTGTAAATACATAGCTTTTTTATACTGGGGTTTGGGGAGCAATAGGTCTTTTAGCAGACAAGGTGTATGATCATAGAAGTAAAAGGAAGTTGTTTTTCTCTCGATCAATGTACAGTGGATAGACTGAGAAATGACCCTCTGTCTGTCTATAGGGACCCAGATTTACCCAACCCTTTACACCAAACACTAAAGGTTTACCAGAGTCTAACTACACAGAAGTCTATCTTAACAACTCGAGCAGTTGCAGGAGAAATTTAAATGTGCTCACACTGGATGTTGCATGTTTCGTTGGTGGTTCATACTATTTTTGTGTCCAGATATTATTAAAGAAAAAAAAAGAATGAGGTAGAGAAAGATATAGAACAAAAATGTTATAGAGGGAGAAATTATGAAGAAAACCTATTAAAATTATTGATGATGTATGCTGACTGTACAAAGATTATGCCTGTAAAACCTGTCTGGTTTTTCACTTGTAAGTAAACAGAAAAAAAATCTACTGTCATGGTTTTGTGATTGTATACAGGAGGTATTGATAAATTATGCAAATTGTGCTGTAAAAATGGCTGTTGCCCCATGTCTAAATATTAAATATCAGTACAAATTAAGTGTTGCTGTGTCTTGACTACTTATATTGCATATAACACAATTCATTTGGTAAAATAGGGGTTTAATTGATTTCTTTCTCAAAGATTTCATACCAGGTGGTCGCCACCACGTGAGGTAACAGAATATAACCACAAGATGGCGCCATGTGCTTTCATTCTGAGCAAAGAGTCCAACAGGGGCCGACACAGCTGTGGTACGCCTACACAGGTGTTTGCACTTACTGCTTGATTAGACCTCTTCTCAAGAGGGGTGTGTGGGTGTGTGGGTGTGTTGCATTTGATTGACAGCCCCCCTCTCCTGTGGCATGTCTCCATCCAACTTCAAGGTGAGAGGAGGTCTAATTAGCACCTGGTGTGTGTCCAGGGCCTTTGCGCTCACATATGTTGGTCGGTGGTTTATTTGCAATGCAGGCCAAATGTTTCCATTGATAAAAATAGACGATATATAATGTCTAGAAGGTCGAATTTGGTTGTATTTCTTAGGCCCCAATTAAAAGCAGAGATTTTGAATTGTCAGAGTAGACACACAGTTTGACAAGTATGCAACAACAACAGTATGAACAATGGACCTGAAGCTAAACAGAAGTCTGCTGTCACATTTGGGCCTTTTGACACATTTTGTCGACAGGCCTTCCTCCGTGAGCTCTCCTTGCTGCATGAGTCAGCTAATCAAGGAGATTCATTTCACCTGGTCTGACGGCTTGTTACACTGGCAGCAGTCAGTTGTCTTGTCTCTCTCTTGGCTTCCTCTCTTTTTATTTAGTTAGTTTGCTGCACTGTGCAGCACCCCTGCGGCTAATTTGTGTATCACAAAAACCACTGACGGCCATCCTACACGTGTCCACTTTCATTTCAGTTCCTGTTTTAGCTCGGTTAAAAAAAAAAAATCTTTTATTTGTTTTCTTGCTGTTCATGGGTGGTCTCCCCTCTTGCTTGTCCCCCTTCTTTATTATGACAATAGTGTCACTTGTTTTCAAAGGCATAAGATCGAATGCTTTTCACGCACTCTCAAATGAAAGACGTCCTCTTTGTTGCTCTGGCAAGTCATAGAAACAATCAGCCAGAGTATATATCCGCCTCCTGGTGTGTACTTTTTAAGTGGTCTCGTAAATCTGAGTGTCATTGCTCCCCTGCCTTGGCAGTCCTAACAGGATAGTGCTGATTTGTGTGCTGTGAGTGGACAGGAAGGGACGTTTCAAAGCCATTTCATAACCCAGTGGTGGAGAGCCACACAGTGGTAACACAAACAACCATTCACTTAAATACAGCACATGACGAGTATTGTGTAAATAGTTCTTCACTAGTATTGCAAATGTTTCCAAATGCTTAATTTTCAGCATGCACCACAGATGATTGGATATAATTATTTAAGATAACAATACTTGTGTAAAAAAAAAAGAGATTTTTGTTTGAAAAACCAATTTTACTATTCATACATTTCATATTTACTTCAGCTGTGATAGTTTGCAAGGCCGGCTTTAACAGAAGTGAATCAGTCTGAGATGACTCAAGCTGACAAACAAGCCAAGCAGTTTGTAGAAATGAGCAGCGGAGTGCTGTTCTGTCCTCTGTTCAAATCTTGAATTCAATTTTTATTTCGAGAAGCAGCTTCCATTGGATGGAGAAGACTTTGAAAGATAAACACGAGTTGAGTGTTGGCTTGCAGGGGGATCGGGGATTTATCAGAGATGAAACCGTGCGCGGCTTACAACTGTGTCAAATCATGAAGACTTGGAGAATGTGCCTGTAGCCCGAGTGCACCAGCAGCTGATGAAATACTTGATGAAACAAAATGGCTCTGATGAAAAGGAATTAATTGTTACTCTTGAGTTGCAGCCAAGAGCTTTAAGGGCTGGACATGTGTTGTTTATTTTCTGAGTTTGTCATGTGTTTAAATGAAGTATCTTTGGATTGTTTTTGTGCCTGGTGATGATCTGCAGGCTTGAAAAACATTCTGGCGCGCTGAGAGGTTTGTTTCTGAGACACATCATGCATGTTCTTGTCACTTAGTTTTCATTTCATGTATATGTTTGGCAACATTGTGACATAAATATCATGTAAATGAAGGGCGGGTTGATCTAGGATATCAATTATATGCAATGTTTCTCATTGTCACAGTTTTGTTTTTGATTGACTAACTCATAGACAATTTAAATACATACATGCATACATTTTTATGCACCCCTGGCTTTAGAGTTTGGGTTGATGTATGAGTGACAGCATTTATATAATTCTGCCTGCAGGGGGAGTGAGAAACTCGTTTTGGAGAGTCACCCAGTAGTCTCTTTATGTAATGATTTCTTTTGGACCTTTGACTCTGCGTATTCCCCCTCTGTGAAAAAAATATGAGGTCAGATTTTGCAAGGAAAATGGTACACTGAACGTATTTTCACTTGTTGGTGCATTTGTTTTTCCAGAGGCAGAGAGAAGAACAAAAAAGGTGTGAGTGTGTGCATGTGTGTGTGTGTGTGTGTGTGCCTGCGTGTGTGTGTTTATAGACAGTCTGTCGATGGAGCATGTGTGTCAGCACCTGCTGGGTGGTGACTCTGCAGCTGCAACTTCAAACCACCTGCTTCTGCCTGCATAGCTTTTTTTTTTAATGAATGCCACCTCAAGGCCTCAGAAAACTTTTTCAAATATCCAAAAGATTTTTACACTAGGAATAATATTCAGTCTTAACTTCATCAACCAAGGTTTTATATTCTGCTATTTTAAGCCAAAAGATGACATACAATTCAGTTCTTTTGTACAGTTCTTCCTTCTTTGCCTGCTCTTGAGTGATCAACAAGCCCTCACTTGCTGTGCGAGGCTTGATGATGACTAATGTTGGGACTCTTCATCATGGTTGATGATTTGGTGTAATTATAATCTTTGCATGGACACCTGTTGCACACGCCATAAACGGCTGTATAGGGCTTAGTAAGCAGCAATGAGTCTCAACTGTACTTTTAAATAGAGAAAACATGTCAAATATAGAAGAGCACTGAGGTCTTGCCATAAGCTATATTCAGAAAGTTGACATCTCATCCAGCTGTATTCAAATATTCACACTGCATAGTGTCATTGCATTAGGTTGAAGAGTCTTAAATTTAGGATTTTGCATATTTGGAACAAGTCTATGAGGGGATAGTTTTGTGTAAAGTGTTTTCTTGCTAAGCGCCAGATGGACAGACTCACAAACTCTGTATGCTAAACATGTGGCTATCACCGGCAGCCAGTCAGGTTAGCATAGAGACTGGGAACAGACGGAAATTAGTGAGATATAGGGGTAGCATTGGGTGGAATTATTTATTTGTTGTTGTTTTTGATTTTTTTTTTACCAGGTTAGCTATTTGCCGCTATCTCCAGCGTATGTTCTAAGCTGACATACACTAAGTGCTCGTTATCGCTTCATATTCAGTGGGCAGATATAGGGATTTCAGCCAGGTCACCATTATAAAACGTTGGCATTGTACATTTCTTTAAAATACAAATACAAGAAAAATAAAATGCACGCAAAAAAATTAAATGAAAAGAAATAAACAAATCCTGTCCTTTATTGTTGTGGCCTTTTTTCCCTTTAATGAGCTCAGTTTATCTTTCCGTTGGGGCCCTTATTGCAATTTAACTGCAATTTCCCAGCTTGAGATCAATAAAGTATATCTATCTATCTATCTATCTATCTATCTATCTATCTGTTGTCTTTTTTTCCTCAGCGCTGGCTCGCCATCTGGTCCTCCAGATCTGGTTCTCTAGGCCGGTGTCCGGTGAGCTGTCTGGTAGCTAACCGCTGGCTGCTGGTCTCCTCTCTCCAAAGTCGACTACTGGTGCACTGACGTCCTCTATCGACATCAATCCTCACCATATTAAATCCCTCCTAAAAAACCTGACCTGTGAAGCAGGCCACATCCACTCGGTTCAGAAAACTTTGATTAGGCCTACTCAAGGCCACGTATTCGTAGTTAAAAGAGTTAATAACAAAATGACCTATAAAAATGAA
>JBCAUF010000085.1:7706367-7719446 GCA_038406115.1 Haemulon aurolineatum | reverse complement strand
TGTGTGTGTGTGTGTTTCCTTAGAATAAAGGAATGGGTGGACCAGATGCAAAAAGAGTTGGTGGCAGTAACAGACTCAGCCAGTGGTTTGCAGGACCTAGTAAAGGTAAGCATGACCCACCTACACACACTGATGTATACCCTGACATTGTTTGTAAGCATTAGATTGTAAAGTTGAACTGAGTGTAAAGTTTGAATTCTCCTCACTTTTTGTATGGAGACGTACACTATGCAGCTAACGTTGATATTTTTCAACAGACCTTTTTCACAGTAGCCATGCTGACATGAAATAGTAGACTAAACACAGGTGTTTCTAAAGATACTAATTAAGGTTCTGCTCAATTCAGGTCAAACAGTGTCAGGATGCTGCTCTCGTGCATGTTGGCTCGCAAGAAACTCTCTGCAGCTCTAAATGGAACAGAACCTTAATTAGTATGACTGCCAATTATACCAATCCTGTCCGGTAAACACAGGTGTTACTAATCAGTGATTGGTAACACCTGTGTTTACCTGACTTTTTCATGTCAATATGGCTGCTATTAAAAAAGTCTGTTGTGTCTTCGCTTGAAGCCCCTTGGTGCACATTTTCCATGACAGCAGGAGACTGACATTTGAGGACTACAGTAGCATTGCTAGACGTCCCCCCCCCCCCCGTACAACAAACTCAGTTGGCATTAGTTATGCAGCCTATTGCCTGCCTGCCATTTTCACAGTACTACACAACATGACCTGTCCTATTCCCACTAGACATTAGACGACTTCATGCTCGTTTGAAGAAGGACTTGCCGTAGCTAGTGTTGGCTGTCTCTCTTTCACGGGTCCACTTGTGGTGAAAGCAAATGACCAAACTGTCAACACTCAAAGCAATGGGGAGTTCTGTAACCTCAGCCCTGGTACACTGTAAATTGTAATAGTAAACTTTACTTTAAAAAAGTTAGGAAACCGATTGCCTCAAAATCTCCCAGTAAAGTAGCTAATTCATTTCAAGGTGTTTCAAGGTGAAATGAATTAGCTACTTTTGAGGCAATCGGTTTCCTAACTTTTTTAAAGTAAAGTTTACTATTACAATTTACAGTGTAGGCTACATTACCATGTGATTTGAATCATAACACAAGTAAAGTTCAGTAGGGAGTGTCCAAACATGCACCGTTGTGACTAAACAAAGGCAACTATTGGCCCTTAGACAAGTTAACTGTCCCTCTGCCTTGAAGTGATGTAACAAATTATTTTTAGCCCCCCCATATATTGCACTAATCAAGTTACTAGTACCATCATTGCCAGTTAGAGGACTGGAGAACACTACTATACACACAACCCACTAATAATAATATTTAGTTTTGTTAATTACAATCTGGACTAAATAAATTGACCTACACATATCAAAACACAAACGCCATATTGTGTATATATACTGATTTCTAAGCTAATTTTATGAGTTTTATGAGTGAGTTCGAAGACTCACCTAAGACCCACCCAAGAATCATCGTGTCTGTCACTTGCTTCTCTCACACTCATTAACCCTCTTGCACGAGCTCAGCTGTCACAATACATCACCAGACTATATATAGGCTAGAAGCCTCTCATTAGACATAATGCTGCATCATTTTCTTCTGCCAGCCCAATGTATACACTCAGATAAAATCAGCGTCACGACTATACCGTGATGGCAATAGTCCATGCAAACACATTCGCACACCCACACACAAGCCCACATCTGACAGAGGAGAAGAGGCTTTTTAGATCCACATTGATTGACATAATGCATCTGGCGCTTTTGCTCCCCACTCCCTTTGAGAACAAAACCAGTCAGCTTTAAATCATCATGGAAATCATTACAAAACATGTTTTTATTTGATGTGGTCGCATGACTTGTCTCCAGAAATGAGAGTCAAACTGACCAATATTTTGTGTAACCCAATCCCCTCGAACTGTTGTCGCTGCAGAAGCAGAACCTGACGCCCTTGTTTAAAGAAAGTGTACTGTACACTGCATGCAGAATTAAAAAGGGTGTGTTATGCAGCTCGCTGGTTAATAATACATGTGGAGAATTGATCCAGATTGCCTGTACAGATCCTGTAAGTTACAACTGGAACACCTTCCAATATACTGTAGTTACTGGTAGGCACAGTTTGCCGACTTGTACACTCAGCACAAGTTGTCATTGGTAATGGTGTTAGTTTTCATCCCAAGTCCACAGTGTAACGTTAGTGCTTTCATTTCCAACATGCAGAATAGATAAAGACATTTAGAAAAAAAAATCACATAATCCAAATCTCAAATTCAGTAGTATTACTCTTAAATATTGCTCTTGTACTAAAGCAAAATCCACCGGATGCCTAAAGGATGAAGACAAATACATGCACACGCCTCAGCTCTGTGGTTTGAATGTCGGACAGTGAAATCCCTCTAGGCTGCTAAATAATTGGCTGTTTGGCATTTGTGTTTCTTATTTCTTTTGCTGGAGCATATTCCACAGCACAGTAAATGGTCTTCTTACATAACCTGACATTGCGATTTAATCAGCAGACATGTAGCTTCGTTTTTTTTAAGTCAGTGAGGTCTGATGTACGACAGAAGATGACGACTGATGCGGCCTCAGCCTCAGACACAGGTCATCTGAGGGTCGAAAATATCTCACTCTGAGGAGGATCCTTCTGAGAACCGATCAGATCTATACAGTACATTTGTACATTTGTACCATGATACAATGACAAAGTTATCCTGTGAAAAGAATCATGCTTTTCCACTCCATTTTTCTTTTTGTGAGGATTATGTGAAACTGTTGGCCATGTAAAGACAACTAGTGATACAAATCATTATTCTGTGGATGTAGCATCAGATATGTTGCCACATTTTCAGTCTAAATGCCTGATTACTGAATGAGACTTGACATCAAGGACATGTGGGTTTTCTCTGTTAAATGTCTGCTCGCCCCTGACTCCTTTTTTCCTCTCATTGTCTCAGATATATCATAAACACCGTCCTCACTTCACCGTGGAATCCAACAATGCGAGGGAACTGGTGGCGACAGCTGCCGGGAATATAGAGAGACTGCTGGCTAACCGCTCCGAAGCCCTAAAGGTGAGCGCAACCTCCTGACTCAACACTTATCTTGTGGCAAAACCCACGACGAGAAGTTTGGTAGTACTTCTTCTTTGTGACCAACCTGACCATTAAAAGCTGTTTTTGTTTGCGATAGGAACATAAAATGCAAATTCTCGTCTGCTTTGAGATCAGTTCCAGTGTCTCTCCGAGCACAGAGCCCAAGGCGACGCACAGAAACAGTCTGCTTCTCCTCATTTCGCGTCAGAACAGCCACTGGAACACAGCCACTGCTTCAGGCCGTGCACTGATACAATATGAGCAGACTTCCTCCGGCGTGATGCCTTAACGACATGCCAAAAAAATCCTAAAAGAAAATGCATTGCATGTGTACAGTGTGTGTTACATCACTTTTTTTTGAAAATTTGATTTGTGCATATGGCCATCTTTAGATTCAGGAATCCTTTCCTGTGACCATCTGGGTCATTTGTCTGAACTGAGTAGAAGCAAAATGCCATGAAGACTTCTCTATCCAAATGTTTTCTTTTGGACTCTTCCTCGTTGAGTGGCTGACTAGATGTAACCAGGGTTGAATCATCCCACTGAATTATCTCAGCATCCAGCAGAAGGATTGGCATCTCCAACATTTTGGCTCCTAGAAGATTTATCCTCTCGTATCTTTATGCTAACTTTAAAAAATAAAAATGTGAACATGGTAAACATCAATTGCCAGACAGCAGCATACCAGTATTGTTATTGTGAGCGTATTATGCTCACGTTAGCAGCCGGGAACTCATGCGTGCCTACAGGCTCACCAAGCTGCTTTAGTGTGGCTGTAGACTCTCAGTCTAGTTTTCATGTAGTTAAAAAGGACAACAAGCTAAATTGATCCTTACAACCTTTCACTGCTCCTCCTTCGCTTAAAGACAACAGTATCTGGCCAACTGAATTAGGATCTCCGGGCGCTCCCGGCCCCGATCAATCTGTCTCCGAGAGCCAGAAATATCCAATTAAAGCCAGACAGCCTGTTGCCATCGTTACGTTGTCATTGATTACCCCATCAATCCAGCCAAGCGTTTTGTTTTTCTTACATTCCGATAATTGCCAGGGGACGAGGGACAATTAGTTTTTGGTGTTGTTGTGTCGCACCTTGGGAGAGAAACGCGACTGTTCCGTGAATTGATGGCAGCAGAATAGAGATGTTAGACTACAGGCTCAGTTCATCCATTTCATCAACACCATCTGCTGCGTATTTCACCTGTGCGAGTTAACGACAGTTGTTTAGATCTTTGCTGGAAGTGTGAAAACCCTGGAGGGTGGCAGTGAGGATAGGGACATACTGTATACATATATATTATATATTTTTTTTATTTTTGCCAAACATATGCTGATGTCCTTTGTTCTCCTTAAAAATTATGTTTACTTGTCACTGCATTAGCAGTGAAGAGGAGATGGCCCGTGGTGGCATGGTAGTGACCGTAAATGGTGTTCTGTATAATGAAGTGTTGAGTTGAGCCAGCTTTATGGCGATCAATTTATGTAAGGGACCATAAATAGTTGCTGCGTCCACTTAGCTGAATCATGAATTCAGACTGGAGTAGGGAGAGGACGACTGCAGCATCTGTAATGCTCTTGACCTGACCTGCACTAATCTAATATTTCTCTGCGCTGGTTTCAATCCATGCAATAAAGAATCCCTCCCTTTGACTTACCACCTTCGGAGCCCTCATTCTTTCATTTCCAATCATCATCTGCTCTCCCCTCTTTTCTCCGTCCATCCCTTGCTCCATCGGGAAGGGCTGATTACACACAGCATGGAGTGATCATGTAAGAGAGTTGAGAGAGAGTTGTGTGAGAGGCTTTAGGCTTTCTATCTAAGAGAAAGGCAGATATTGAATGGCCCGGCGTGTATGCGAGAGCAATGATGATGAGTAGAGGGAGAGTGGTAAGAAGTCCATCAGTGCACTACGCCACACCTCCCATGAGGCAAGCGTACAAAAGACTCGAAGCCTATTACAGACCTCCCATCCATTAGGTTCTTTGCCTCCTGGTACACAATTCAACAGGCAGCACTGCTGCGTGCTGTGGTCCACAAAAAAGTTTCCGCCTCCAGGTTCTGTTACATTGAATTCTAGCCAATTTGTGATTAGACACTGCTAATCTCATTTTTGGTAGACCTATTTTTCCCGAACCTGCCCCCTGTATGTCATATTACATTATTATTGTGATCTGTATCATCCAGTTGGACACTGCAGGAAAATAAATGAGTAACAGTAAATCAATTTGGCATTGGTGCAGCAGAGACATAGCATTATCTCAGCCACCTAAGAAATAGCTACCAGGACACCCTTTTCGCAGCAGACATTTTGACTTGCCAAAGCAGGAAACACAGGTGTACAATGAGGGCTTCATTACATTAAGTGTGCCACTAAGCACTGTCAGTCAATGAGTCCTTGAAATGGCATGTACTGTAGCCATCGTTAATGCAAATAATGACCAGTTGAGTACACTGTTTGTAGCTCACCGGGTAAATCACCGCTTGATTAAAGTCATGAGAGAGAAAATACTTAAGCAAAATTATATTTCTTCTCACTTAAACTAACTGCTATATTTACACAAACATTTGAAGTGGTCACAAGCTAAAAAGATTGGGAGGCATTGGTCTAGATCATTTAGCATTCCTAATATAGTAAATTCAAATAAGAAGCTGGAAGCTGGAAGATTTCATAATCAACTCATACTTATTACATAGAGAGGTACCATATTGTCATGTTCATTTCAATCATTTTTCAGATTATAGAATTGTGAGACCTGTGTAAAGCCTCATCAGAAACTGTGTCATAGAGCTGGGGTTACAATATTATGTTATTATGCCCTAAAGCACAAACTAGTTGTTTCTAGTATCACTGTTTTGGTAAAACACATTTTGACCAATCCACGCTGTAGGTAGTAATACCAAGTTCTCCAGTCAGTCACAATCATGGGTCAAAATACAACCAGTTTGCAGTATAAGACTATATAGATTGATTTCCTTTGTATCTTCATTATGATGTCACATTATGTGTATGTCAACGAATGACAGAAAATCACACCACAACAAAACAGAATTCAGGATGGATACTGTAAGACATCATGCCAGAGTGTTTTAAGACCAACTAAAGTTGTCTGTACTTCCTCCCCCTGCAGCTGTACAGTACAGGCTGTGTTGTGCCTGAAATAAGCCAGATAGACACAGCCTCTCTAACTGGTGGCATTTCTCTTTACACTAGGGCAACTTGTCTCCTCTGGCTATGCTTTTCCAAGTGTTTATTTGTTTGTGTGCATGTGTGTGTTTGAGCGTATGTGTGTTTGCCAGCAATTGTCAAGGAACACAATCCCATTAGAATGATGGCTGCTGTCATTAACTTAATCAGGGGCCCGCTTGGAATTGCTGTCTGTCAGTCTGACATCTGCCCATCCTGTCACCTCGATTCAATTGCTGCGTTTGACAGCGGTGCTCCCCTGACATGCAATCTCTCAGATGTTGGCAGTTGTTGCTACTTAGAGGCAGGCAGATTTTTCATTTTTGTTTATTACCATGCTCACCGTGGGTCTAAGTCTGTCTTTGTTTGTGTACAAGACAAGAATCGCACTTCCCAAGGCTGTCTTTCAGCTGCTAAATTAAAGGTTTTAGCAATTGCAGCTGTTAACTGTAGAGAAAGCACACACTAGTGGCACAGCAGCAGATTTATCCCTGAAATCATTATACTTTTTGTTTAAACACAAAAATTGCAGATAAAATGTATTTACTTCAACCTAGCAATCCTATATTATATGATATTACAGTGAGTACCCTTCAAAATGAAAGAACTGACCTGACAGCCCCACAGCCCAATTAGACTGTGCAATTAGCCTTTTTCTAATATGGATGAAATTACATATGACAATATTTTTGACCAAATACCTCTGTTGGTAATTTGCGATAATATTGTCAAATGACTGTTGATGCTCTCACAGTGATATTTTTGATAAACAAATAACAAGTAATGTGGACATCATGACTAAGTGAGCTGAAGGGAAAAAATAGACCAGCTGGAACGATCTGATAAGCTCATCACATCACTTTACTGTAATGCCCTGAAAAGACCACATTTAGTCTCATATCACACTATTGATGTAATATCTCTATCATGCCCAGCCCTAGTTCCAAGTGTATGCCAGTTTTTGCAAGCTTGAGATATTAGTCTTCATTTTCCTCCGTCAAGTTATGTCTCACAGAAAATTCAACAGAACTGCTTACTGTCAGTTCTGTCTCCAATCCATCAAAGACGTCAAAGAAACATTGATTCGTATCTGCCACGTATCTGTGCTGTTGTTGGGTTGGAATCTGTAGCAGTAGCTTAGCATCTCAAAGGACTTTTTTGTTGGATAGTTGTTTTGAGATCTGCTGTCTATCTTCTTTTTTAATAGCGTTAACAAGCTGCAAATGTATAGCCCCCTCTCGCTCTCTGTTGTTTATTCAGTGTGTGGAGCATCACTCCTCACCCTTCTGTCTCGACCATTTCAAGCTAATGTTCTCAAATGTGTTGGCGATCTGACTGGGGAAATAATTTCGTTTCCAAACCACTCATGGGCGATCAAAGAATTAGCCTCTTTTCATGTTGCGCCACAGTATTCTGCATTCAGTGCACGTTGTCCTTAAAACGATGTCAAGTGAAACTGGAATCCTCCACAGGAAAGCAAAACCGCCGCAGTGTCGAGAGAGAACTGCAAAACTTTCTATCCCAGACAAAGCCCCTGAAAGTCTTGTTGTCATCTGCAATGCACCGCAGCTGATTATTTCAAATTTTTAGAGGGAGGTATCTATCTGTATGTGTGTGTGTGTGTGTGTGTGTGTGTGCGTGCACCAGACTGAGAGTTGTCTCCCAGATCTCTTTGATACTTCAGAAGATGAGTCAGATTCTTTAGGCGGCTGCTGTCGTGCCTTAGTTTCATTGCCGATACAACGCTGGAGATTACAGTGGCTAAACCTTTGCAGACACACGGGCTACACGAACCTGAGATCTGTATGCTCGCACACGCAAGTGCAGTCACCTTTCCTACCTCTTTAGCCTTTCTGAGCGTTTGTTCACATCCGTGAAATCCGCCCTCTCCCCCGGTTCTCCATTCTTGTCACATACGGTATTTTATTTCTTCTGTTCTGGGTCGTTTTTTTCCCCCCTTTCATTCCTCCCTCCAACCCTGTCCTTCCATCCTCATTGCTCATAACCCCCTCGTAACTTCCTTTCCCATAACTTCACCCCAATTCTCTGTCACTCTTCATTCCCATTTTCCCATTTTTGCCTTGCCATGTGTTCCTGTTTTCTCCCTTTCTGTCCTTTCTTATTTCTTCCCTTTTGAATGCATGTACGCGCACGTGTGTGTGTGTATTGTGTGTGTGTGTGGCAGAGTTTGAATATGGATGATAAAGTCTTATGAAAGTAAGTAAATCTTGCACTTGAAGATTTGATCCCCTCCGTCTGTCCTGCCTGTCGTCTCCATCTCCGAATTCTCCTTTCACTTTAGGCCATTCTCTTCATTACAGCTATAATGCTTCAGAGTGTGTTAAAAATAAACCAGCATTTCATGGTTTTTTTTCCATTATATCTCCCCATTTACTATACATGGAAGCAGCCAGACTATTGCTTTTCTTACCTGCAGTAGAGGTATCACTGTGTACATGTAAGCATCCTAGATATATCTTACTTAATGGAGCCTTACTAATATCTCCAAATGCATTTAATATATTATAAGTTGCTAAAGTTACACTGAAATCATTATTCACTTGAGTAAATTCTTATCCTTATGCATAGACAAGAAACTTGGCATCTCCTGGAACATTAATTCAATTTAAAACAGTTGATTTGCCCCTAAAAGGTTTTTGCCACCTTTCTGGGGAAAACAGTTTTCCTCAAGGGAGACCGAAACAGCTGCTGTTACGTTCCATTAAAGATGATTTTCGTGTGACGCTACAACTGTGCATCTGCTTTTGTCTGTCCAAGTTAGCAACAGTCTTTCTCCTCAGAGAAGACACCCACCCTAATCCCAGCCATGGAAACTGTCCTCCTACTAATACAGTATTCATTTTTCCAGAATTGCTTTTTCATCTGTGGTCAGCTAACTTGCAAAAATCTGTCACGGACGAAAAGACGTGAGGCAGCTGAAAGCCCACGATTTGCGTCACAAATGACACTCAAATACGAACACACACAGGCATGATGGGCATAGGCTTTGATTCAGTGCGACTCTTTTTGAGGATGATGACAAAAGGAAATTTTGTCAAAGGGGGTGCCCACAGTGTCAGACGCTGAAAATCCCTGATCTTATAAATGTATCTAGCTACAGACCACATGTTAACACCAAGTGTAAATGGGACAGTAGTGGCAGCTCTTGAGTGTTTTCCTGTGTCTCTGATACATTTTGCATTAGTGCATTAAGTGCATTCTTCCTAGAAATCTCGAAATGTTCTTGCTTCTTTTATTTGCAGGGCAAGACACAAGTTCCTTATGTATATCATTGGATTTGGCCAGCACCTCAACAAGTCAGGGTCCGAATCATCACAAATACGTCACGACACAACAAAAAGGACCCAGACTTTCGATGTGCGTCACGACTGCTTTTAAAAGTTTGTTGCAGAGAGTTTTTCCCCGACTTAATCAAAGAAACTGACCAAAGTAGGAGCAGCCTCACCACACTGCTGCACTACACTGTTTACCTCCTCTTACTCAGTTTCTGTCTTTTTGTGTGGCTGTGACTCATCCTCCTCCACTGTACGATGCTCCAAATTGCCTCCATCACAACGTCCATGCTGCGCTTACATGGATTTGACTGCGTTACTGTGAGCTGCGCCGTGCATGCGCCGAAGGTGTGGCCTGCTGATTAATTTAGAACCAACTCGCACAAATGGCTCGCACACACACACACATATGCACACACTTGCACCGATTTTGCCCATTTGTTCATCACATTGACCTAAGCTTCTTTTTTTAACCTGCCTTGACAGTAGATTGCCTCGCTCTGATATCCAGGCCACTTCTGACTCTGTCCTCATCAATAATTGAATCCTTCCTCTTAACCAATACTCTTTGATGGGGCCTGTGGTTAACTTCCCCCAGTGGAATAGGTCATTCCTCTTCCCACAGTGACACCGGCAGAAATCTCCAGATAGCTTAATTTATCATGAAACGGAGGAATACTTTGTGCTGCTTATGAAGCAGAATGCCACGGTCACTATTACTGATTGTAACTGAGAGGGAAAAAAAATCACCAAACCAAGCTGTTTTGAAGTCTTTAAATTGCAAAAAGCTTACGTCTCCTGTCGGGAGAGAAAGCTCCTAACCTGCAGCACATTCAAACTTTTGAATCTTATTTTGAGATGTTTTTCAGAGCACATCAAATGAGCCAGCTGGACAAGAAAATAATGACATGAATCGTGAGTCATCTTGGAATAACTCCCCGTAAAAGTGACTGATGTCATGCAGATATATTTGGGGGGTTCTTTTTTGGCACTGACCTCACAGTTTTCAACCGGTAACAGAGCGGAAAGCACCGACACAAAAAGTAGCTCATTGTAGACCGGATTAGATCTTAAAGATGTATCCAATTAGCTTTTATTTGCAGAGGTGGACTCCGCCCTCCCCCTGCTGGATTCAGTGCTGCCGCTGTCAACAATGCATCGACAAAGCAACACAACTGTGAACTCACGGAAGAAGGAGCAGCCATGACGGTCACCTTCAGCTCGTCAGTAACGTGATTACCTTTTACTGTTATGTCGTGTGTGGCATGGAATCAGATTGCGGTTCGTATTTATTGTTGACTTCTCCTGTATATGATGTTGCGTGGTTGCACTGTAAGATCACATCAGTTGCTCTTTTGTTGTAGCCTACACATATTTCTGACAAAGTGCTGTAGCTGCTCAAAGAGTGTTGGTTAAATTAAAGCACATTCTGTATTCATGAGAAAACAAGTATGCTAACTACGCAAATACTGTACTGTAGTTTTTTTCATGTTTGTTGCTTTCATTATTAATCTTGAGTTCACTGACGGAAACTACTGACAAACATTTCGATTGCTTTACATTTGCAGTTTTTTCGATATAATGACTGACTACAAAAGATATGACACGTCTTTGTCAGTCAACGTAAAATCCTCACAGTCTTTACTTTTGACATTAAAAAGCCAAGGAGGGTTACACAAGCTGATGGCTGGTCTCAAGATGGCCTAAAACTGGACAGAGAGGACTGACTTGCCGGGGCAAGGGGAAGGTTATTCTGTGTGACTGCCTTCAAGGAACTCCCTCTGATGCTTTGTACCCACCTTGAGGGATGCTTGTTGACAAAAGCTTCTGCTTCGGGGGACATGGCGGCCTGCCAAGACCTCCACCAAGACAGGCTGTGTGCACAGAAGAGAGCGGACTGACCTGCAGAGGAGATGTGATTAAGAGAGAAAGTGAATAAAAGAAGGACTATGGAATTATTACCAGAGACATTTTTCTTGAGCGAAGCAAAAGAATGAGATAAAGAAAGTGACCGCCCAAGAGAGAAAGGCAGAGCATAAGGGGAAGAGACAAAGCAGGATGGAGGACTGCGCCATTTGAATATTGATTGGTGAGGGTTATCTCAGGCCTGGGATCGCATTAGTGTTTTGGCAGCGGATCCAAAAAGGCTTTGGCTGCCCACCAGAGTCTGGTGGCCATTTTGGAAACAAAAACAACAGTTGTTTTCCAACCTTGGCTTCTTGAGTTGGTTTAAATCTCCCTCAGCGTGGGTTCCCATCGATAGGAAACCAAACTTTCTTAATTGCGAGTGGGCTGTTGGCACCGGCACAGAGAGGCAGGTTTGTGGCGAGTCTTAATTGCTGAGGAGAAAGATGGCCTGCGCTATGATGGCAAGATAATGAACAAAATGTTTTGGGTCTCTTGTGTTGCCATCGCATGGGGAGCTTTCGTTCTCCACAGTGCATGGACCACCGATGCTGCGGCAGGTTACCATGACACCGCGGTTGCTAAGCAACGTGGGCATCATAAACAGATTCCTCACTCCCAAAATGAATCACTTCTCTTTCATAGGGTTCTTTCATTCAAGTACCCTTGCTTGCCATAATCTACCATATGCATGCATTAAACACAAAACCGCCTCTCTCTAGTAGCGCTTGTGTTCGATAAATTGTCTAAAAGGGATGAGAGCAAGAGTGTGAGCTCTTGAATAGAGCTCTTTTAAGCGTTGTGTTATGTAGTGGTGCGTAATTACAGAGGAGTCACTGATCTCCAGTGTCTGGAAGTGTGTTATTAAACCGACACTGGATGACATGCTGTGAGTCATTAGACACTGCTGTTAAAGCCCTAATCACAGAGTAGGCACACACACACGAACACACACGCATACACACACAGGCTCATTAGCCACCTCACTCACATGTTATTTTATTACGATGAACAATAAAGTGAAAACAGTTTCCCGTGAGTGCGTATCCACTCGTACTCAAAGATCATACACCACCATGATTTGCATGCTATTCCTGATGGCATTCTCAAGAGATCTCATTATGTAATCTGTCATTTTACACTATCGTGCAGTTTCCAAGAGTTTCCCTTGTATATATGTCCAAGTGCCAGGGAAATTTATGATCTTAAAATTGCTGAATAAACAACATACGTTTTCTACTCGTGTCAGATGCCGAGGAGTTATTATCGCCAGGTAATTTATGCTGATGGCATCCAAGACTGCGGCGGGGCTCTCAGAGCAGCTAGCTTGTTGCAGAGTGATCCAATATTGTGAGTAGTCTTGAGACATTAAAATATTACCTCCTTCATTCAAATTGCAGAGTGAAGTGGGAGATTGAAAGGCACTGTAGTATGCTCATAATCATTTATAGGAATGGGATCCATAGAAAACTTGTTGTGATGCATGAAAAAACCACAAGGATGTATTAGACCAACTAGTTTTCTAGCATGTGCAGTTCGTAGTAACCTGACTCTCGCCAGATCCTTGTAGTTCCGCCCTGCTACACACTAGGATCTGG